>JAWWLV010000046.1:5809200-5996046 GCA_035041135.1 Platyrinchus mystaceus
GACACTTCCAGGGATGGGGCAGCCACAGCTTCTCTGGGCAACCTGTGCCAGGGCCTCCCCACCCTCTCAGGGAAGAATTTCCTCCTAACATTTAATCTAAATTTCTCCTCTTTCAGCATCTAAAGTGATCCAGTATTTGCCTGTGGTATTTCTGGTGACCTACCAGTACACCCACATTAAGGTGCTGATAGCTAGAAAATTCTACAAAGTACGATAGAGGTACTCCTAAAAACTTATCAAAACACCAATGTTTTACATTCCAGGAGGCTGTTCTTCTTCAATATGCCTGATCTTTCCTAACTGTGTGAGAACTCAGGCCACTTGCATTCAGCTTATGAAATGCTTCCAGTCCTACCTTTCGGTATATCACTCCAGTGATCCCAGTCCTCAGCCTCATCCCAGTAACTAAGCAGTACTGGAAATGCTGGTGAAGTACGAGTGTCTGCAGCACAGCACAGATAAACATCAAAGCTGCAATCAAAAATCCCCACCAGGCTGGGGCATCTTTGTTCTTGATGAAGCCAATTAATACACTGTTTTTCAGTAGGTTGGGGAAGGAAAAGAAAAAAGAAACAGAATTAAAAAACCATGCAGCAAGTTTAATGGGACATAACACAGCTTCTCCCAACTACAGCATCCTGCCACATCCTCTCTCTAACCACAAAAAGCAAACAGCTCTGCAGGACACAAGCTGAGTTATGACTTCAGTCAAAAAACATTGCAAAGATCCAGCAGCAAAACCTTAAGCTCTGCCAGTGAGATAGTCCATTTGCAAATGAGCCTGAAAATGAAATATGAGGAGAAACTCTTGATTTCCCCCGAGATCCAGAGTTTAAACACTCAGCTCACTGTCTGAGCTCTGTCAGGCAGCCCCCGAGGGCAGGAGGTGAATGATGGGACAGAATAGGGCAGTGCAGCAGAGCAGGCAAAACCAGCTTCTTACCCAAATCCTCTTCAACCAGCCTGAGTGCTTCTGCCTGGGGTGTTTTCCCACAAAAAAAAAGCTAAATTAAAAGACATCCTCCTGGATGGATGCATAAAGAGTTCTTCACTCCTACTTTTTTTTTTTCCCCCCTGTAAAATGGTAGTCCCATTTAACTGGCTGTAGCATCTTTCATTGACAAGCCATTTCTTGCTCCTCGCTGCTGTCCTGCACACTGACATACAGCAAACAAGCAGAGCAAGATATGGCAATGTCAAAAATCACATTTGTGATTTCAGCCTACTAACCAGAGTACTGAATTGTCAAAATATGGGAGGAACAGAGATTTACCTTTGTGGTTCAGACAACTAGCAGGAAAAAAATACACGTGGAAACTACAAATAAGGCCCCAAAGCCTTATGGTAGAAGCATGGGGTTGCTACATCTTCTTCCAGTCCAGAGTGATTTTCCTTCTGCACTGCTCCAGTCAGTGGACAGCTTCAGGAAAATATCTTCCTTGCAGCCCCAGTATGAGATTCATCAATTTTTTTAAAACATGAAACTATCTTACATGCAACCTGCCATCCAGCCATGGCTTTTTCATCTTGCCTTACCGCTAGAAGGGCATTTTCCCAGACTGCAGGAATTTAGACTTGAGAAGAAATTCCCCATAATATGTCTTGAGATATCACTGACAACATATCCAGAAATTCATGCAAATCTGAGAAATTCCCAGAATAGTTTATACTTAATGTGCTCTCAGAAGGAAGCCAGCTGCCTCCTCTTCACTAAGGTCTCTGGAAGAAGACAAACTGTGAGCTATTAAATGTCACCATACTGGGTCAGACCCTCTTTTTAGCAAATTTCTGGGTATGTCACAAACCACCCACAGAATGACATGATCTCAGAACACTGGTTATTTTAAGAGACACTCGGATAGGAGCTTTCTCTTCTCCCCTTCCCTACCTCCACCTGTGGCCTCCATCCAAGCTCCACTCCTCT
Organism: Platyrinchus mystaceus; assembly: GCA_035041135.1. NCBI lineage: Eukaryota > Metazoa > Chordata > Aves > Passeriformes > Tyrannidae > Platyrinchus > Platyrinchus mystaceus. The sequence goes on from JAWWLV010000046.1 coordinate 5,811,125, forward strand.
CTCATGCATTAACAGGACTATGTGCTTTTCGATTAATAATTGTTTGATAGAAACACTGGTTTTTCCACTGTTACTTTCTGCTTAGTTAATGATTGTCTGGGGAAATTCTCACTTTAAGAATGATGAGAAAAAATGTGGGGATCATGCCAATTCCTTTATGGATCAAGCTGAGCAACCAGTCCTGCTGGACATGGGAGGTACAGATGTTCCTTACCCATGGAGAATTTGAGGACACACCACTTCTCTCATGACTTCTCAGTTGCCTTTTTTAATAGAACCATAAGTTTCTTTCACATGGAAATTCACTGCAACTGTGCCTCACACATTCTTACTGCTGTGCACAACTAAGAACTCATCTAAATGGTCCAAAACCTTTCCCAGATGACAGCAGCACAGCCAAAGCACCACATACTTGAGCATCACGCTTCATCTGCACATCAAGTCACGCCACAGCTGCAACCACCATCAACTCGTGGGTATCAGATGTACAGAGACCACTGGATCCAGCCAGCAGTGCTTGGCTTTGATTTCACAAATAATCCTTTAGAAATGGGGAGAAATTGCTTTGCACTGCTGCATGGAGCAACAACAGGTAATCTGTAATTCAAAGCTGTCTGTTGGTGATGGGCAATTTATAAATCTTGCATTTCAGTGAGGCTTGTCCAATTTACAGCTGAGTCCACAGTAAAGAACTCATGGCATTGGGAAGGTGAGGGAGCACACACTCCAGCACTGTGAGGGAAAGCAGCTATGCATTTCAAAAACAAATACCCTGTGCCAAAGCCAAGCCTCCACAGGGACTGCACATAGAAACTACTCACAGAGTAAACCAACCTTAACAGCTGAGGGTTGACGAAAGAAAGCAGGTCTTGTATCAGCTTGAAGAAGGAGCCAATTACGAAGTATGGCCCAAAGGTCCTCAACAAAGCTTTGAGAAAGGAAGGTTTCCTATTGTGCTTTTTGTCTCTGATCAGAACTTCTGCTTCCTCTGGACCATCCCCAACATGATTCAGCACATGGTTCGATTTCTTCATGTACGTCACATCTTCTTTCCTAGGGAAACGAAACAAGCGACTGGAGACATCCAACAGTGAGAATGTCACTGCCCTCTGTGCACAGCACTGCAGTAACACCCCAAAGTCTGCTCCCTTCTTTCCTCTGCTACTGACCAACAGCAAGACTTCCCAGAAGATCAAGGTGGATCAGCCTCTCTTGTGTAATTGAGTCTTGTTTTCTTTTCTTTTTCTGCAGGACTTATGAGGTGCACTCCCCAGGCCAGAAAATCCATCATCATGGGATGAGAACGTGGCCCATAGGAGGAGGAGATGAAGTCTCAACCTCCTTAGGCAGAGGACAGAATTGACCTTGGATCCCCAGTTTCTTGTACAGGAATCCTCTAACTGTTGCTATGTACACACCACACAAGGCACCCTCCCCTACTCCTCCTGAGCCTGTGTTTGTTATCAATTAGTGGTTGTATAAACCTGTAGCCTTCTCTGATCACACAGAGAAGCATTCTGAATCCCTCTGGGGAGACAGGCACTGAACCAGGCACAGCCCTCTCTAAATACAGCGTTTTGCATTCCTAGAAACTTGAAGTCAAGTACAAACCTCCAAAGCTAAGAGATCTCCAAGACCTGGACCACAGCTGTCTGAGGTTCTCCCAGGAGAGAAACTTTGGTGCCTAAATTTTACTCGGTTGACAATTTAAGCATTTAAACTCTGTCTGGCTGCATCCATTTCATTAAATATTGGACTGAATAACCGTAGAGATTTTTTTCCCAACCCTAATGATTCTAGTGTTCTATTCTCCTTTCTTACTTTTTGCCTCTCTTTCTTCAGCTGACAAATAAGCTAACAGAAGAGACCTCTTCTGCATACTCTGACTGACTGATGACCCAAGAGGTCCATTCTGCTCTCCAGGGCTCGAGGAAGGTTTTCTAGAAGCACTTCTGGGGTTTAGCTGCCTGACTTCTGTTGCCCATCAATAAAGAAGGGTTGCTCTGGGAAATTATTTCCTCCATGACTTGCTCTCAAAGATCAGCCTGGCAACTTTTCTACCAGCAAATATCAAATTGCTGCTGTTTCCTGGGGACCAGAGAACAATTTCCTGAATGTCAGACAGGAAAGTTAAGTCCAGGTACAGCAGGGAGAAGGAAATTAGTCTGGGGCACATAGGCGTTACAAGAAGAAACAGATGGAAGAAAGACCCTAGAAACAGTGAAGACTTACCAGAAGGCATTTGAAAAGTAACTTGTAAGTACTACCAAGTGAGGTTGGATTTATGATTTTTCATAAAGACTGCAGATTTTTTGGAGCTGGCTGGCTGCAGAATCAAATAATTCCAACAGCCTGTGAGCATTCAATATGATCAGCGTGGCTAGCAGTCCACAGATAGAAACTTTTTCACATCCTTTCAGACAAAAGCATTTGCAAATTCCAATTTCTCTGCAATAAAGTTTGAGGGAAGCGGGAGAACCTAAACCAGACAATTTATTTCCCCCCGCCCCAGACAAGAACAAACAGTGTTGTCTTTGTCTTTCCAGATGAAACCTGGAGAGTTTATGAGCAAAGCCTTGTTTTTCTGGCAACCAGCCTGTTAAACTCATTGAAGGATTTGAAGAAACAAGACTACTTGCCCCTGGCTTTGTGCTATTAAAGATGTTTATTATACTGAGCTAACAGCAAGGCAATGGTTCTTTTGCAGCTAAAAGTCCCAAAGGGAAAAAATGCCCTTCTAGTGTTTATTACACATAGTTAGGTGAGGTTGGGTTTTCAGCAGTGTGTGGGACTGCTCATGCCCAGTTTTTCATCAAAACAAAGAGCATGTGCCTGGTTTCCATTATTTATAGCAGGACAGATAACAGGTACTGATTGTCTCATGGGAAAACATGCAGCTTTCTCAGTGGTACTGACAGAGCCCTGCATCTCCAATATCTCTTCATAAGGAGAGTCTCTAAAACCAGAAGCTAACTAAAAATGAGGGTAAGTGCATTCCAGCTCTCTCTTCTCCATCCAGCACAGCTCTGACTTTCTCAGAAGAAACTGCACTTACCAGCAAAGTGAGCAAGCAGAGACTTCAGCCATGCAAGCAAAGAGAGCAAAAGCAAAGGAAAAATACCCTTTGTGTGCTTTATTATCTATAATAACAACTTAAATCCACGCTGGGCTCTCCTGCAACTCATTAGAAGCAAATGAATTTTTAGCAATTATTTAACAGTAATTCACAAGACAGCTGTGAAGCAAAATGTAACAAGAGGTTATAGAACAACAGAAATGTGATAATCATTACCATAAAACAAGTTTAAAGCTTTAGCTACGCCAGAGTTGCAACTGATTAAGTTTTTAAAAATAAATTACTGCTATGTGCACTGCAAATGCTTTTCGTGACACTTTCAACATGTGTACAACTTGACATGGCATTTTTAATGTCACAAAAGTTTGCTCAGAGAGGATTTAATGAGAGTTAAAAGGCAAAAAGAAAGTATTTACAATGGCTCCCAAGCAACTACCACTAATATTATTTGACATGAAGTAATAGAGAATACTTACTTAAAACTGAAGAATAAGCAGAGCTTTCAGAGTTCTGTGAAACCCAGCAATCTGGAGCACAGTGATTTGCTTTGGTTTTGCTCTTTTCCCCATCTTAAAATCATTAATGTAGTTGCCACAAAATTTTACCTGAGCTACATACAAGCCATAATTTATGGTTCAATCCATTGCCAACTGGCCCCAGTTTGCATGGATGATTTCCAAAATGCAATGAATCCCATGACAAAACTCCAGGCAGGGTTTCTGGTTTCCTAGCAAAAGTTTTCCTGGACCCCAGGCACTCCTGCACAAGGGCTGTGCTCTCACTATAAAACAGCCTGGGGGAGCGAGATTTATGTCTGTGCAAAAAAAAAGACCAGAACCCAGACAATGCACATTATTCCACACCATAAAAATAGAGACATTAAGAAAATGAAAAAAAAAAAAAGAAACAAACCCTGAAGCAGAACCGCAACACATCCGCACAGAGCACTCGTGGACAACTGCTGGTGTTAGTGCTGGAAACCTTTCATATTTTAGCTGCAAAGTGGAGCGCTCCACATCATATTTAGCTTTGCCAAGAAGCTTACAACTCTCTCCCAATATTATCACATAATAGGGTCTTTCCAATTTGGCAAGGATATGCACAGAAGAGAACAGAGGAAAGCCTCGACATGGAGAAGAAACCTCCACAATGAAAGGAAAGGGAAGTACAGGCCTCCTCCTTATTGACATTTTTCATTTGAAACACACTATTATCACATCTATTTGTTTGGAAACATTTTGGACACTAACCAGTGCAAGAAGGAAATACAGTTGCACAATAGATAATTTCTTAAGATTAGGACAGGACATGCAAATAAGAAGGATATCCTCTCCACCAGGGATGTAACTGTAGGCAAGTTCTGACCCTCATCCCATTTCCATCAGAGACTATGACAATTTTGCTGTTAATTTTCTAAGCAACAGGAGTGGAGTCTCAGCAATAAAATAGGATACCTCTTTCCTCCTGCCTTTTACATGTTTCAAGTTTCCTATCTTTACTGCTAGGAAGTGAAGAGTTGCTCACTCCTAAGAGCCTCAAGGCTAAAAATACTGTCAGGCCAGAAAACCCATGATGGAGATGATGACAAATTCCTTTTGGTTTATGGATATAAAAGTTGTGCTCCAGCATGCCTAGGAGGGATGCAACTATGCAGTTTCATATCTACCAGCTCAGTGATGAAAGCTGTTCCTTTTCCTACAACCCAACCAACTCAATCCCTGATCCTCACACATCTTCAGCCCTTCTCCACATGGGAAGTGGCACTACCTGCCCATGGAGATTTTAAGCACCTCGTTAAAAAGTGTGTTGGTGGCACACAGGCCCTCCAGGGCTCCTGTTTGTCTCTGCCTAGACATATTTAAATAAGCAGATTTTACTGTTAATGTGAATGAAGAACAGAAAGGTTGAAGAGGTGGATGCATTTTTACTTGGCTCATTTTCATGGATGAGGATGTTGAAACGACACAAATAATCTCTGTTTGCAGACCTCTTCCTATACTTACTGTTTGCATTCTGCTTTTTCTCTGTCCCATTCTTTAGTCAGTTGCTGCACGATATTTTTTGAAGTATCATCTTCATTCAGCGACCACAAATCTTTTTCTTCCAGAGGCCTTTTGTACCCATGAATTGCCATGCTGCACATATGGAGAAAAACAGCCCAATTCAGTTTGGGTAATAGTACTTAAAGCATTGCCAGAACTCTAGAACTATTAAGCCAACAAAAGCAAGAAGATACTCTACAGAATGGGTGATAATTACACCTCCATCTCCCTTTGTTCCTTTTATTGATGTTTGCAATTAAGGAAAGGACATGATGCATTTTTGATTACATGTATTTTATTGAAAACATCACTTCAGAAAAAAGGGACAATAAAAATCAACTACCAGAAGCATTTGAATGGAACTGTGGTGTTAAATGAAAACAGTGAAGCTTTAGAAGTGAAAATAATTAAGTCTATCTGGAATAAGTGTCAGAGGTGAACAGAATGCAAAAGTGGAGCTCACTGAAGTTAAAGCAAAAATCAGATTTCTCTGAAAACTACAGGTCCTCAACTGTAAGGGGAAATTTAGTCAAGGGATACAAACATCTAGTTGCCAAGAATCTATGGGAAGCTGAACATTCAATATTCCGGAAGTTCGGAAAGACCTCACCCTCTCACTAAAAGAACTTTACAGGGCTGTTACCAGGACAATAAAGTTACATGAATGGAAGAATGAAGATCTCAACACTCTCAACCACTATGGAAAAACTGGGTTTTAACATGACCTTTGACAACTGGTCCACTTTTTTATCATGAAGTAGTAGCCTAACCTCAGATCTGCACCTTTCATACACATACCTTTTGTCAGCACTCTCAGCTGGTGGTAATCACTTGTATACATAACCCAGTTTACTTTCCCTTTTGCACAGAAAATGTCCTTATAAGAAACCATTCACCCATGAACCTCAACAGGAAACAAAATGCGCCCTCAGACGGGTGAAAGGCTGCCACAATTAATCTTGTGGAACACAGAGTAACATCTTGGTTTGGGTTCTACTCCAGCGTGTGGGCAGCACAAGCAGGCTGTGCACCCTTTCGGTCGTGCCACAGCTGTTGCCACTCCCCTTCAGAGAGAAAGTTTTGGCTGTGTATTTGTAAAAAGGCGAATGCAAGAAGTGCTGAAACCACTGTGGATGAGAGAGCATCCAACATCAACTACTCACAGAGGGAAAGGCTCTGTGCTGCTAACTCTGTGCAACACAGATCACAAGTAGAGTGTGGGCTTGTCAGCAGTCCAACAGCTTGAAAAGAGAAGCTCACCTTGTAAACCACCAAAACGTCAATCTTGACAGGAAGCCTGAATTTAACTCTGGACATGGATTCTGTAACGAAGTTATGGGGGAAAAAAACCCAAAATAAATAAAGCAAGACATTCACCATCACTTTTTATTAAGACGACAGTCCATTCTGATCAGTTTTGGTATATTATATGGTACATTACATGTACATACCTATGTCCTAACTAGACATAAAATTGATTTCTTTCATTTCCCGAGTCAGACAGAACTCCTTTTATCTCTAAAAATTGCTCCATATACTGCCTTTAAATCACACTTATATAAAGTGAAATGTCATTCTACAGTTTCTGAAATGTTCATTTTAAGACATGAACTCAACTTCTCTCTCAGCTTGGTTCAAACATAAATCCAATTATAGAGACCACTTTATGAACTGGAGAAGAAATGTAACCTGTGACACCACTAATATCTTCTGTTAATAATGTTTTTCCATATCTATTCTTAACACATAGAGAACTCACTTATTAAGACAAACCTCATAAACCTTTGCTAACTCTATATGAATGTTAAGCAAGTAGACCACCATCTCAATAAAAACCACTCTTGAATTAATTAATATTACACTTCAGTGTTCATAAGTGTAATTTAAACTGCTGTGAAGCAGCAAGCAGGAGAGCTGCTTTTCACTACACAGCTTCCAGTCATTTCTGATGGCACATATAATGGAAAAAAGCTTCTAACCCCAATATTACTCTCCATAACCAGTGTTTTGCAAGAGGGTCAGTAACTACTGCCCTCTCAATGACAATCCAAAGCTGTTTCCAATGACAAATACTCTCAGTGGAACTCTCAAAACATGATATAATCTGTAAAATTCAAATAAAGCAAAGTGAAAATACTTACGGTATCTGTATTGACAGGGGAAAAAAACGAAGGCTTCTCTTTAAAACAGGAAAGGATCAACTCAACGATTATCAAAGCAAAGTAGATGTAAAAGGTGGTAAACCTGAACCTTTCATTTACATGGCCCTAGAGGGAAAAGAAACACTAACTGATTGTTTTTATTGTACTTCTCAGCTCACCCAACCCACACATACACACAGAAACTCTCACTCTTGACTTTTTCACAGCTTCTTGTGGCAATTCCTTTCTTCCTCTAAAGTTGAATACTGTAAAGTAGTTGCTAGCAGGAATTATCTCACAAAAGTAAGCACATACTCTGTCAAGTGCCTAAGAACATGCTTATCTCCAAGCTTTTCACTGAATTATGTCAAGTTCAAAGTGCTTACACATCCTCACTGCACTCTGGAATCAGGGCTACATAACATCCTTTTAAATTACCTGTGGGGGTTCTTGCAAGATCATGTCTTAAGCACAGGAATTGTCAACCCAGATCAGAGAACATCCTTTACTTTAATATCCTGTCACTGACAAGCAGTCAGTGTTAAAGACTTTCAGAAGAAGCTGCACAAAAACCACTGCATTGCATAATAACAGTCCCATCTGCTCCAGAGATATTTCCTTTCCTAATCATGAGTCTGCAGTTTATTTAAAACGTCTTGCTGTGAGGGTATGTCCTTCATACAGCTCTTTCAAACCTAATGCCATTATGAAAATTCCCATTGTTCGCTTTAAATGTTTGAACCTTAAGTGCAAGAGAAAGTGTATTTGGTTCTCAGCAGTTGCAAAAGGAGAAATGTTACCCAGACCTGTCATAAGGCTCTGCACCCATAATTTCAAGTTGATTAAGGATTTAAACATTGATAGTCCAGTATTTTTACTTATTAAAATTGCCTCTAAGTGGTGTTTGAAATGGTCTCACCAGATTGCAGCTATTATCTGAAGATGTTCTGCCCAGACTGTCATTAAAGGTTTAATTCAATCTCCGCTGGAATATTTACAACAGCCTAGTAAAGCAAAATCCTTGCTAACAGGGTAATGCTGCTAACAGCTACAAAAAACCAAGTATAAAACCAAGAAATCAGCAGACAGAATCAACACTGATTTCACTGAGGAGAAGCAATCACCTTAATGTTTTCCAAGTACTTTTCCTCTCCCAGCCTTTGATGATCTAACCACCGAAGCAATCTGCTTTTGCCCTACTTAGTGAAACTCGTTTCTGTGAATAACTTAACAAGTTTCTTACTGTGGGAGAATCTGCTATGTTTTCAAACAGGAATCATAACAGCCCAGGTTTCTTTCCTCTCCCTCCAACTTTCTGTTCTCTATTTAGAGCCACAGTGGAGTCAAAATGCTGTCCTCAGCACATCAGGCACTGACAGAAGAAAGCCCATGGAGCTGTGTAATGTGGCCAAGGCTGCCTAAGCAAAAAAGGAACTTTACATATTAAAATGTGTCATCTCCGATTATTACCCATCCCTATTTAAGCATGGCAGGGGATGGGAAGGAGATAAAAAAAGAGTCTGTTCTAACATATACACAGAGTTGGTACTGCCCTCACATGTCTATCAGGTTTCCAGTATAGCCCTGGGCTAAGCAAAATCTCCTTTTTCACATTGCATGAGAAATCCAGTTCACTTCTAGTTACACAAGTCTGAGTCAAGGCAACAGAACCAAACTTCTCTTTCTCTCTGGCAAAAGCTGGGCTCAGATCTGACTCCAAACTCTGTGATTCATTCCCTTCACAGAGATGTTAATGCCACATTTCCTGCTCCCCAAGTGCTAACAAGGATGGCGTGTTACCTGTGCTGCTGTAGCCATGATCTTCGACCGGAAAGGCCCCACGGCACAGAGCACAGACAAAAACCAGAAGATAATGAGCACTCCAGAGGACTGAACTCCTCTCAGCCTTTCGTACTGAATAAGCAATGTAGCCAACAGCTGTAAGAGTAAATACAGGAACACGTGAGCACAGTCCTGTCCCACTGCTCCCCCTCTTCACAGTCTCAGCTGGCAGATCTTACAACCATCACCGACAGCAGGAACCCCCTGAAATGAGGCCCCATCGTGGCTCCACAGAGGTCAGTGGCAAAACCTCCTTTATCTAAGGAAAGCAGCAAATAACTATGAAATAATTCGTGTTACTGTTTTGAGAGCCCCATCTCCAGAATTCAACTTTTAAACCAGACTTTGCACCTAGGGCTAGGAACAACTAAATATTAGGTACAAACATTTTAAACAAAGGGAAGGGCTGCCATTTCTCCAGTCCAGATGGACAATCATGACCTGTCTAGAAAATAAGATTTTTTTAAACAAATCTAACCAAGGAAATTAAAAACCCAATAGGCAAATTTTACTGCTTTATTTTTTCATAAACAGCCACAAGCCTGTTTATCATCCTAGGCAAAGCAAACCTGGTTTGTTTAATGGAGGAACAACCACCAGATAATAGACACAGTTTTAAGAAGTCCAATACAATACTGAACAATGCACAAGACATGCTCTATTGTATCCCCCTGTTTAGGCAAAGGCATATCCAAATTCTCTCCAGACCTGAATCCCAAGCCTGGACAAATAGGTAAAAGCTAGGAGGGAGGCAGAACAATCTCTCCATTATAAATATTTTAATTTACACAGCTGAATCTACTTGAGAGAGATATTTCTGACTGTGGCCTTTTCAGTAGCAAAATTTGCTTCCGTAGTACAAGCACTAATAATTCAGTCAAAAAAGGTCAGGATAAGGCAATGAATGCAAAGGGGCTCTTCATCCTTCATCTGCCTAAGAAAAAGTTTTTCATATTGGTCACAATAAAGAGAAACAGCTACAAACCACAGTGATGCCAACGACCAGTGGGGTCACAAAATAGACTGGTGGAGGGGTTCTGTTTTGCAGGAGCTCGTGGAAGGAGTAGAAGAGATCAGCCCAGCTCACCGACCACAGCAGGACACCAAACAGCTGAAAGCAGTCAAACAGAAACAGTGCTTGGTAAACCCCTCTCCAGGGGCAGCTGGAGGGCTGACAAAACCACCCCGATTCACAGATTCCCAGCAAGACAAAGCTGTGTAAACAGAGTAACAGCCTAAAGGAACTGTCCCACTGCACTCACACCAAGGATCTCATCTCAACTGCTTTAGGAGGGATTTGCAATCATAACCAGTAGAAAGACTAAAACGTATTTGTGTGTTTTTTCCCCCCTACTATTCTGTTTGGACTAGAAACACAGGCAGCATCCAGATTAAAGGCAGACATGCCCTGAAGCAGAGGCCTGGTATTTTTCTCCAGTCCAGTTTTCTCGTGGTCTATGGAAAAGTGACTTATTTGCTTTCCTTAGACCCAGCCACTTATGAACCAGGCACCAGGCATCTCTTAAGTACAAAATGGAGATGAAATCACACAGCGATTGTGTGGGCAGAGTGCTTGATAAAACCCCTACTTGTGCTTACTTTCACAGAGATGACATTCCCACTAGACCTACCTTAAGTCTTTGTTTGGCAGCTTTCAGTGGTTTAAACCTTAAGTAAGGGTGAAGCAGCATAGTTTTGGCTCACACAGGGCTGAACTCTCTTCTGCAGAGCAATCAACTCCTCTCTCTACCCGGAAAGATGGACTTGCAGGGGGATTTCCTTCCTCAAAAATCTGTGCACAGTATTTTTCTATGAGCACGTTCTTCAGTTCCCCCTTAAATCAGAGGGACTTTTGTTTAAACCCTACTGCAGCACTTCCTTGGCTTCTGAACTAATGCTAATGAACCCTACACTGCAGGTGGAGCACTGCAAAGGGATCTTACCGTCTTGAACCTGCTCAGCACGGACAGCACGATGTACCCTCTTTTGTTGTGCTTTAGGTAGAGAAGATAAAAGGGTAATGCACTCCATAGATAAATACTGGGGATCCATGCTAGGACGGTATTCTGGAAACATGGTGTCAGGTCTGGGTTATCAGTGTGTATCGTAAGATTTGAGTCCTGGAAAAGAGATGAGACACATTTATTAACAGAGGCAGAAGCACTGCCAGCTCTAACATCTGCTTGAATGAAGTTGTATCCAGAATCTGATGGAGTTAACACATGGCCTGAGCAAGAGCTTTCCCAAAATACCTATCCCAACCACTTGTGGTTAATCTGCTATAGTGAAAGGGCTAAGTACAGCTATAAAAACCGGGCAGAATCCAAAAAAGAAAGATTTCTGCCCTCCTGTATCTCACAGCTGGACATATATTCTGTAGCAGACAAACCCCTTGTGTTTCTGTCTTCGTTGAGGCTCATTTACAGGTGCTGATACCACGACGTTTCTTAGGCATTCCCAGGAGTGCATTGCCTGGAGTGCAACTGCTAAACAAAGCTCTCAAGGCAAAATCCTCCACTTGAGAACTCATCCAGCAAGAATGTCCAGCACTGGAGAAAACGATCAGATTTAGATCAACTGTGTGCTGACCTGGGAAAACCCCCTCTGTTTATGACTAAAACTTTGTCCTTCTTACTCATACGCTTCCAACTATAATTACTTCCCCATTCTAAACAAAGGTGAAAGGAATGTACTCTACATGCAGGTAGGAATATCAGTTTTCTTGGAAACACTGCAAGCAATACTTTCCACCTGTGACCTTGAACACCACAATTCACATATGCACTCGTACCTAAGGATTTGAATGCACCACCTGCAAACACACGTTCAAATTAAAATAGAACTTTCAGCACGGTGAAGGGGAACTTGGTTTAAATCAAACCTACTGGAAATTCACAACTTGCATTTTGCCATCTGATGTGTCATCTTAACTGTGGTAGATAAATACTTACTTGCAGGAAACGTAAAATTGCTTTGTTGTACTATCATTAACAAGCAGATGATAAAAACTAAGATATCTCTGGTTCAAATATGCCTTATCTCTGCACTAGAATAATTTAGTTGTGCTTAATTATTTTTGGGTGTGAGCCCTCAGTAGGAGTATGTTACATTTACGCTGAGCCACTTCTCTTCCCTTAAAACTGACTGACTGGTCTGAATATGAATTCTTCAAAAGCATTTCCAGTCCTTCTTTTCTTTACCAGCACAATAGGGACCAAGTGCTGAAAGCAATGGTTGATTTTAGGAGCACTGAAGAGCCACAATCTGCTGACAAGCTTTCAGTTTTGGTGATGACCCATGATCAGGGTCATCATTGTATCAGTGCACCGGTCCACAAACACACGCACGAGCTCGTAAGTCTAATGAAGCCACAAAGCCTTGGCAGGTTGCAGGATGGTTTGGCTGAACTGTGACAAGTTTGCCACTCACTACTTCAGCTTTGGCAGTGGGGAAGGCTGGCACAAATCCATCGGATTCACATCTGAACCGAGCCCTTTGCCGCACTTGGTGCCTCTCCAGACAAGAAACTGCTTTTTTTTGGAGGCCTACAGGCACCCAGCGTGGGCCAGGGGAATAAAAACAGCCCCAATTACCTAAACAGGTTTATCCAGACCTAGTGGAAACTTCAGCCACAAATCAACAACACAGAGGCAATTACACAGCAATTCAAACACAAGATCAAAACCAAACAAAACTCCAGCCTCACATTCAAACTATTTCAGTGTTTTCCTCCAGTGAGCAGGTCTCTGGCACCAGAAAGGATGATAACATTCAAAGAGCACCCATTTCTGGCTCATCATCAAAACATTTCAGCATCTCTAACGTGATAAGCTCCCCTAGTAGCTGCTCTGCCTGGGGCAGGAGATGCCCTCTAGAAGTTTGGAGCTCTTTAGTTCCCAAGTAGGAGCTTATCTACTCTCATTTATTCAACAAAATACTGATTTCCTCTTTAAATTACACGTGGTTTAGCAATGTCTTGAGCATGTTTGCAACTGTACTCCTTTCGCTTGTTGGAAAAGGTGCTGGAAAAGGAAAGCAGAGGAAGAATAGCAATAAATAAACACAGAATAAAACAAAGACTCTGTTTAAGGGGGAAAGTCATTGAGGGGGGGAAAAAACCCCACTTTTAATTTAAACCTTTCCTATAAGACAAAAATATCCAGAAATGGCTTTCTGTCTGACAGCAATCTAGAAACTGCCCCAGATGTCCATTAACTTCTGACTGAACACAAGCTGCCTATTGTATCCAAGACATAGACTGTATGGCTGCCAAGCCATTTGAAGGTTTTCATTAACTCTTATTTAAACAAGGCAAAGGGCTTGCATTTCTGAACATATAAATGCAGCTGGCCAGAAAACAAAAATTCCTTCCTTAAAAAAAAAAAAAAAAAAGATTTTGAGATTCGGTTGAATTATCCCTGAGAATAAAAGTGGAACCTTCCCAAAATTATGTGAAACTACAAAAAGCAGTACCCACCTGATGACCAACAACAGCCTGCTGCTTCCAAGGCATGTGGGAAACAGGGATGTGGGCTGAAGGAGAAACTTATGGCCAAGATGACAGAACTGACTACTGGCTATCTTGGTGCTGTTTTCCCAGGTCCAGTTTCATTCTGAACCATGTAAACAAGCTTTCCCAGAACAGATCTGTTTCTGTAAGGATTTGTTTCTGCTCTGAGAGCAGATCCTTGAATACGAGAGGGGTTCCTGTCAGAAGGCACAGTGCCTAAAACATTTAAGTAGTGGAATTCCATGCCAATTACTTGCTCTCCCTGAGACAAGACCACAGTGGACTAATGCTGCTACGTGTGGTGGGACAGAGCTTTTATGAATTTATTTTTTTAAATTTACTTTTATTTATTTTCTCCCTAGTAGCTGATACAGTGCTTGCTTTCTCTCTTTTTTTGTTGTCTCCCTTTGCGTTACAATTATACTATTACTATTATTACTATTAAAATATTTTATTTCAATCATTAAACTGTTCTTTTCTCAGCCCATGGGATTTACCTGTTCTCCCACTCCTCCCATCCCCACGAGGGAGGAGCTGCTGGCTGGGGTTAAACCACACAGGATGCCACGAGCCACGTAGCAGCGACTCTGCTATGAATTATTGGTATTACTTTTAAATCTGGGAATCTGGAAGCTGTGTTTCTTACCACATTTCTTACCAAGCTGAATCTGCTTTCATGGAGCTGGCAGTTCCATTTTATGGCTCTATAAATCACCACACTGACAGCATATATTCCAACATCCACTCCAACCCTAAACAACTCATTTAGAGTCAGAATATGACACAAAGGCTCAATACAATCTATCCTGACCAAGCCAACATTGTTAAATATTGCTAAATACCCTTCAATTTAGCAGTAAAGTTACAGAACTCCACCCTGGAAAACAAACACAAGAAGCAACAGCTGGAGGGACACACCAACTCTGACTCTTGTCTTTGTGGTTCCTGCTTTAATCTGGCTTTGCCTTTCCATATTCTGAACTCCATCCTGGGACACAGAGCAAGTTGAAATGCTTCTTGTGTTGTGACTGAGGATGTGTCCTGCTTCTGTTCTGATGGAGGATGAAACACCCACCTTGGACTGTCTGGGTTTGAGGGTTTTCTTTGGACCTACTAATGAAAGAGGTCTAATATGCTGATGTTGGATAGCACACACTTGGCTCCGGGATCTCCTGAGAGCCACTCACCTTCCTCTGCTCTGCCTCAGGGTGCCTTTCAGTGAAAGCCCTCTGAAAACACCCTGCAGCAGCTCTGTGACCCAGGGCTGGGGTGACCCATCAACAGACACTTCACCAGGGGAAATACTTAGCAGTAAATGTTGAGAAACACAACTTCCTTCAAGAAACTCATCCCAGGGAAACTGTGAGAGCCAGCATGTCCATCTCAGCTAACATCACTGTCACCTCGCTTCCCCACAAGCAAGACTTAAGGGCAGTGACCTTTCACTAATCCAAACTCCCACTGTGCTCTGTGGTTCCTCCTGTCTACCAAGAGTTCTGGGTCAACTATCTGTATGGAGCACCACTTCCTTGGATTCAGGATCCTCGGCTGCTGGAGGCTCTGCTGCTGAGATACAGCCTTGCAGAAATTACCAGCCCTCTGCACAGAACTCCCTGGGCACACGATTTACTTAATCCTGTAATACTCAAATACAATGCCAACACCCATGGGAAGAGATTAGAGATGCTTGTTAGAGCTTCACAGCAGAAAAGGAGTCCCTTGGAGTCTAAAACTTACAAATTAGTGGGGCTCTCTGTTGATCAGTAAAGGCTATCACTGACATTGGCCCTTGCAGCAGCCTTCACTCACACCCACCACTCCAGTCAGTCACGACCCTCATATTAAGGGCAGCAGGACTTGCATTTAAATGAGCAGTTTTAAATACATGATCTTCATTTAAGGGAAGGTATTCAACAGGGGGAAGCTCTGAGCAACATCAAATCTGCTCTAATACTTAGTACTTTCTATTACACTTTCCCCTCTGGGAAAGAACACTGCTATTGAAATAATCATCCTTAAAACTGATAAAGCTTTTAAAAAAAAATAGAAGTTCAATGCCACATATCTTATGCTTCCTGTACAT
The DNA here is from genome assembly GCA_035041135.1 of Platyrinchus mystaceus. NCBI lineage: Eukaryota > Metazoa > Chordata > Aves > Passeriformes > Tyrannidae > Platyrinchus > Platyrinchus mystaceus. Next base: position 5,826,819 of record JAWWLV010000046.1, read on the forward strand.
CCCCCCTTACAGCTTTCAAAGAAAAGGGAACAAACAGAAAGCCTAAAGCTAGGCTCAAAAACAGCAACAGGGAAATTCCTGTCTGTCCCTTTCCCAAAACTCTCAGATGATGTTAATGGAGCCTGCTGAATAAGACCAGCTGGGGTTCTGGTCTTGGGTTTAAGTCTAAGTCAACTCCTACTCCACTAGAGAAGCTTAAAATAAAACTGTCTCACCCTGGCTTTACCCAGCATACAGCTGATGCTGCAGCAACGCTCCTCACACAGCCAGTGATGGAGAGATTCCAAGCCCTAGGGAAGACTAACAGTACCCCTGCAGTCTCAAGCAGTTATCTCCCCTAAATGGACAAATTAATACATGTTTCTCTCTAAATTTTTACAGCTCAAAGAGAATCACGAAAAGCACAGGAAGCACAAATCCAATCTTTATCTGCTGGCAGGTGAAGGCCATTGCACTGACGTCATTCACACTCTACCCAAGGCTAATACAAGCCCTGTTGCTGATTTGGTGTCAGTTATCACTCATTTGCATGTTATGTAACATTAACAAACAAATTAGAAAGCAGACCAGGAAGGTACACATGAAATATAAAAGATAGGGAAGTGAATAACTGACAGTAACTGTTTTCCTGTGGTCCATAAACATGGAAAGGGTTTTTCTCCTGTGAAACAAATTGTCAGTGGGAATTAAATGCAGAGCAGAATCTTCCTTTCTTTTACCCCTAGATCTGGTAAATACTCTGACAGGGAGTTTCACTTGCACAGCCTGCCAAAAAAAAAAAAAAAAGAAAAAAAAAGAAATAAAAGTAAAATGATGTTTTTCTCTTGGCTCTACCACACTGCCTCCTCTCAAAAGCAGGGGTGGCTCTGCAGTGGCTCTGAACTGCAACACTAAAAACTATCAGGGCCCAATCTTAGCCACAGCACAGGCTTCACCTCAGCCTCTCCATATCTCATCTCCCACTTCTGCCTGTTGTCCATCTCCTCTGCCTAGTCCCTGTTGATAAACTCTTCGGGGCCAACCCTACTAATCATTTCAATGCACAGATACAAACAAGCACTGCTCCAGGCCTCCAGAAGGCTGGAGTTTCACATGGCCTTTTCAGAGCAAGATCACTCATTTACATCTCCAAAGGAAGAATGTCACCTTACACAGAAGAGGAGTTAAGATACTTCGTTAATCCCCAGTGGCTGCTGCACAACTCAGTTCTTTCTCATGATTACATGAACATTTCCCCCCACCTATTAAGGGCAAGAGGTAACAACATTCTCCACTGCAACGACACAGCAACACTGCTCAGAAAAAAAGTGGGGTTGGAGGACATAAGCATTTATAATTCTGCGTGAACCACACAGTCAATAAACAGAAACAGCATTTTTCTGTTTACAAAGCACACTGCACCAATTCTCTACATAGGTGAAGGACACCGTGCAGGACGCTGAACTTTCTTTTCCTGCAGTCGGAGGATCTTTAGTGGTTTGTTTTAGTGGATCAAATAGGTCGGGCACAAGTCTAGAGCCTATGTAAGTCAGCTTACAGTCGTGGAGTAACTAGTCACAGGTTTTTGCCCCAGTTGAAATTTCATTATGCAAATGGTACCAACCACGTCAGGCACTTGAGAACTGTGGACTAGACACGCAAAAATCAGGGTACGGGCTTAGTGATAGGTGTTACGAAAAACAGCAATTCCCTTTTTAATTCTCCTTTGAGTTTTAAGATTACAAGTTAAGAGCTTCTCTGCTGTCATGAACAAAAATAAGACAGGATGAAAAAAGACAGGTTCATATTCTTGAGAGTCATGTGACCCCAGGTAATGGGGCTTTCAGAAAAGCTCCTGTAGCTACAGAGAGAGAGTGAAGTAGAAGTGAACCACACTAAATATATGGGCTGAAGACAACATAAACCCAAAGTAAAATCCACTTAATCCAACTGTTTTAGTAGCAGTCAGTGAACAGAGGGACCTTCATGTACTTGCAGAGGGGAAGGCATAGTGCAACAAGAGAGATACAAGAATCAAAAGCAGGATTGGGAGGAAAATGAAACAGGATCATTCCTTCAGAAGAAAGTTCCCAAGTTCTTTCAAAATTGACCAATACTGTTGTAGAGAAAACTTACTGTTAATAGCATCATCAAAGGCACTTTTCCTACTGCCCTGTGCAAGTACAAATAAAGGAGTGGGGTGCCCTGTTTCAGAGCATTGTGATAGTGGGTGTGGGGGGAGTGTCTTTAATTTGAGCCATCCCATCTTCTTTCAATTAAAGGAATTGGGTTAAATCAAGGTTCATCACAAATGTAGCTCAATTAAGAAGAGATAGGGACAGCTAAAACAGCTGTAAATGAAACAGTCCCACTGTGACTGCAGTTTAAGCTGGCCCATCCAGTTGGGCTGCTGTACAGTAACAATAAAAGGGATTGTCACAAAACATCAGTGCTGCTCTGAGAACAAGTGGGGGAGAATCTGGAATAAAATTCATTCAACTGGGGGGAAGAGGAGAGATTTTTCTCTTAATTGCACAAATGTCAAATGCATTCTCAGAAAGTTTCAGAAAGAAAAAAGGAAGTTATTACTTGTGAAACTAAATTACTTTGACTTTTGAAATAACTCCCATGAAATAGTTTTTCTTCTCCATCTCCTTCATTTCTCATTCTGTTCTAATCCAAGGCTTTATGACACTGGCACGTGACATTACTGTAAATGACCTAAATTTTATTACACTGACTTCACCTCTCACGCTGCCACAAGATTAGCACAGGGACAATGTGCCAGCTCACACAGGCCCAGCACGGAATCAAGGCTGTTGGTTGTACAAAAGCCTGGACACATTCCTGGGAAGATCTCTGGCTGCTTGCTGCTGTGCTCTCCTCCAGCTCAGCCAAATAATGTGTGGCTGGATAATGGCCCATCATCACAGTCACGGCGGGATCAGGAGACAAATCGAGCATTAGCTTACTGGAAAAAATCAAAGATCACATTTAATAGGTTTTTCAAAAGAATTTTTTTAAAATTAAATTTTAAACACTAATAGTCTCCTCATTTTAATACATTACAAATTTGCACATGTTGAAAGGAAAGGATTATCTCTCCCATGGCACAGCAATTTGCCTACCAGGTAGGTGAGGCCCTATCTCAAAACACTTTATATTCTTAACCAGAGCAATTAAATTTTAGCTCCATTTGAAGGAGCTCCTCATGCAAGTCAGATTTAGTTTCAGTATTATTTCTTTTCAGGAGGCAAACTTTATAGAAGGCCTAAGCCCCAGTCACTCCATCAAACAGCTGTGTCACACAAGCTCAAATGGTCCAGGGAGGAACAGTTGTGTTGAAAGCTGAAGAGCTTTATTAATTGACATCGTCGTGGAAGGGCTCCCCTGATACTGGCAGCTTTTACTGGTATAAATTTTTGCTCACAACTCTCAAATCCAGACTTTGTCTTCCCAAAGAGAGTCAAACACAGGCTATTTGACTTTACAGTCTATGCCTTTTACACACAAATGAATGATAACAGGTCCTGGCTAATGCTCCAGATCCAGTGCTAAATATTTATACTGCTCTTGACATTGAGAATCTGTAGCCCAAATCCATTAGCAACAGCTTCCATTCAAGTCATTTCAAGAATCTGAAAATCTTGAAGGATTTGAGCTTAAGTACTTAATTGTTTTTAAGTTCAGGACGTTGCCAACACAGCTACCCTTTGAGAGAGCATAGCTTCATAGATGTGATGTCTGAAGGGATCATTAAAGTCACCTGTTTTGATCATCTACCTTACATGAGAAAGAACACTGACACCTGACAAAATTACTTGTGATTTATAGGAGTGGGATTCAGCTGAAGTTGGACACAGTTAACAAAGATTATGTGTAGGTCTGTATCACATTTAAATATCTATAAACACTGAACATTCTGTGTTTATCACTGGGTGGCAGAAGGGGAAGCTAATTTATAAACAAAAGCCAGTCTGGACCATACTACCTTACTGCAGGATCCTTCATTTTGCAATGATCCCCTACCACCTTTTGCTTCACTCATCCTCTGGAACTGATTTAGTAGAAAATAAAATGGAATAATTAAAATTCAATGTCTTATTTTTACTTTAGGGCCAAATCACATAAGTTGTGGGGGTTTTTTTTTAAAATGAAGTTGTACACATGTTTCAAGTAGTACATTATTTGTCATTTCCCTTGAAAGAAACATTTCTTCTTACTACAGCTATCTTGAGTCATTTTGAACCACAATTTAAGCATGATGCAGCAAAAGGGGAAATTATGCAGAGGGGAGACTGGTGGAATTTTGAACCAGCAGAGCAGGAAGATGCATTTCCAGAGAGCAGCGTGACTTTTAGCCTAAATCTACCAAAATGTGACAGAATGACTCAAGGTGAAGAAATATCCACAAACCTAAAGGTGAGAAGGGTTCTTGTATGGGAGTTTCTCAGAGCCAAGACTGAGGTATTGTTTACTCTTGAGAGTTGCAGCAACTTCCTGCTGGATTACTCAAGAGCCTCTGGATGAAGAAGGAGCCAGCACTCCACGTGGGACAGGAAAAAAAAGACATCTGTCAGGAGACCAAGACACAGGGTAGGCAAGGCAACTGAGCTCTGTGAGCTAAGCAGAATCGAAAGGAACTGAGAAGTTGTGGTGTCCCCTTTGAAGTGTTATATCACTTGTTCTCCCATTTCCTATTTATGCTGTTAAAAAAAACAAACCACGCCACCCGAAACACAAGCTGCTGCTGCTTAAGGCTGTCTGTAGACTGAGGTGTTCAGATGACCCCTCAACCCAACCTTACCCAACAGCACTGCTGAGCACTTGATGCTTTATCCTCCCAGCACCCACTGTGCCATTTCTTACCCAGAGAGGCTGAGCTGCAGTAAGACAAGGTGTCTTTCCACTGGAACAGAATTTGGTTTTCTAAGCCTGTGCTGTTTAGCCACGAGGCCAAAACACTTCTGCAGCAAATGCTCCCCAGGAGATCAGTTTGCTCTCCTCACAGAGAAGCTGCTCACGTTTTACTACAGTGAAGAACAAAACCAACAAATAAGCGATAATTCAAATAGGAGATCTGGTATCTGCTCATCAAAACAGAGATTGTGGGCCACGTTAATTGGCACACCTATCTAGCACTCTTACTATCACACAGAAAATATGTGACACAATAAATAGGAGGTAATTGTGGGCAATGGTAAAGAACACACCTTAGGACTGCCTTGTGTGGGTATGTGCTATTGCACTCATCTCCTCCCAAAAGGCATTTAGCATGGGAACACAGCTAGGAGATATTAACAACTGAAGTAGACAGCATGATTCTAAGTGTTTAGATGAAGAGATTTTTCATACTGCATTTTCAAATCATAATATTACAGTTGTTCCTCTTTTATATATAAATAACCTACATTTGTATTAGCAATTTGCTGGTTTCCTGTTCAACAGGTAAAGCAGTAGCTGGAAGCTAAAAGATTTTATAGATTTCTAATGCGATCTACAGTGTTTCCTTTCACTTCTTATTTCTAAAATGGCTTGAACAGGAAATTATCTTGCCTCTGCACAAACACAAAAAACCCCATCAGTTGACATTTCCAGCAAAATTCCCCACCCTGCATCAGGGTGAAGAGTTGAAACCTTAACACTTCCAATGAGCCAAAAAAAAATCCAAAGATAAATCAATCATCTGTTAAAACTGATATATTTCAATGTAAACATTTTCATGAGCTAATTCTGAACTGTTTTGTTTTGATTCTGGTCCGCTTTTAACAGAAAAGTATTGTAGTTGGTTTAAACTCCAAAACAAAGAACCGATTATATTGGAACAGCGTGTTTCCTTTTGCTCTAAAACAGTTTTAAAACTGACATCGGTATGACATTTAGCTTCCAAAAATATCTGGATTTTCTTTGACAAAAAATGGGGAGTCTAAGTACATCAGCTACAAAAAAGTGAATGTTAATACTGGCTCACATTTTATCAAGTTCTAGTTTTAAACTACGAAGCGGAACACCCACCATTCATTAGTTTGGTGCACAGGCTGGGAACTGCCCTTCACCTTGTTCTCCCTTCTTCAAGTGTAGAGCAGCAGGAGAAACCCCAGCTTTTGTGGACGTAGTTCAAAACATATGAAAAGCATATTTGCACCGCAAATCGTTTCATGGTGACTGTCATCTATCTGGTCATCACTTAAAATATCTCATAAAATCAGTGCACTGCACACACTCCTGCTTAAGAGAAAATAACCACCAGCTGCTGAAAATAGGGTGGTCATGGAGTTCAATCTGTTGGTCACTGGGTCAGTGCTCCGTTTCACATAGTTATTGAGTACCAATTCTTAAATCAACTAAACAGATGGGAAGTTGTTCTGACTCCAAACAACTCTGAAAGAAGAAAACAAACCAGGCCCACAGAGAGCACAGATACCCCAGGCAGCAGTGCACAGGGCATCGTGATGGAGTGTAGCAGTACAGCATAAAGTACAGAATGATGCACTAAATTCAAAAAAATCAGCAAAACTTCCTGAGCATTTTACATTATTGTATCAATAAGGTGCTACAAAAAGCTTTGGGCACTAAGAGTTGTTGTACTACAACCCTTCCTTGAGAAACTAAGACGTGCTTCTGGAGGCAGTCAATAGCTAGTGAGCAGTTTCGATCTGTTGGTGCTTGTTCCTGCTCTAGAAGTGTTTATAGTAGAAATAATATACGAAAATACTTGTTTGAGCAAGCTTATCTGACAACTGTTGTGGTAGAGAGAGTGCAGCATGCTTGGAAGTGAAATGTGAACAAAGAAATGTAACCAAGGGGTTTAGGAGCCAAAGTCCCCTTTTAAAGAGTAATTCTGGGACAGTTATTGAAAGATAATTAGTTATCTGAGGATGGAGCTCAGCATAAAGTGCTCGGAGCCAATTGCTTGTGCTGTCCTGTAAAAGCTTTCCAGCAGTGATGCAACTGCAGACATTCCTTTTCATTCCTGCTCCTCATTTGAAAAAAAAACCAGAAACAAAAAACAACCTCCCTGGAGCTAAATCAGTATAAAAGAAAGGGACAGATTAAAGCTGATTTATCAGGAGGCAGTTCCAGAGTCACCATAGATGCTCAAATCCCTACGGTTTCATGCCGTGTCTGCCTACACAGCACAGAGAAACAGCACAGTGTGCCCTGGGGAAACCCAGCACTTGTAACAGCACTTACACACTTTCACCATCAGAGCAGACCATGGCAGCAATTTCCAAACTTTTGTGCTTACAAACCCATTGCCTGCTGCGATCAGCCTTTCCCAAGTGCTGACGGCTCCAAATACTGACAGAAGCCACTGCAATCCTCCGAGGTGGGTGACCACCTTCGGCTGCTACGAACCCATCCTTCTTTAGCAGTAACAAAGCACTGAACAGGGAGCACTTTGCCACTCATGGGAGTGACTCTGAAGAGCAAAACACACGCTAAAACAGGACCCTCAGAAGAAAGGAACAGCCACGTTCACCGCTGTGAGGTGGACTATGCTGGGAGAGCTGCATCCCCCGTGGGATGGTCTGTGCGGTCCCCTGGGGTCTTGGCTCTGCTCTGGAGATGCTGAATCGCGAACAGAACGGACCGGCCCTTCCGCTGCTCCCGCCCGAGCCGGGAGCGAGCGGAGGCACCGCCGGCTCTGGGACGGCCGCGGGAGCCAAGGCGACCGAAGGCAGAGTCCGCTCAGCCCCTCGGGACCGAGTTCCCCGTGCCCGCTCCGACCCGGCCCGGGGGAACCCCATGGGGAGCGGAGCGGGAGACGGCACTGCCCCCCCGCCCCGGGGCTGGACCCGCTCCGCACTAAAACCGCCCCAGCGGGACAGGCAGGGCAGGGAGAATCTTACCCAGAAGCGGGACCCGCAGAAAGCCTCCATGTCGGCGGCAGGGGCTCGGAGCCTGCTCCCGGCGCACGCCGGGCACCGGGCGGGGGTAGGAGCCGGTGCCGGCCCCGCTGGGCGGGCCGGGGGCGGGGAGCGGAGCGGAGCGGCCGCCGCGCCCCGTCCCACCCGCCCCGCCGCGCCCCTCGGGCCGGGAGGCGCCGGGAGGGCGGTCCGAGGTCTCCCCGGGGCGGTGTTGAGCCCGCAGCCCTTCCTCTGCTCCCGGACCCGGGCGCCGCACGCCCTGGGTGACCTCCCTGTGAAAGGAGCGGTCCCCCGGTTCAGTGTGAGCTGCTGGGACAGCCGCAGCCCTGCTCACGGAGGGGGACTTTGGTGGTACCCACGTGTCAAGAAGAAGCTGTGGATGCCCCCGTCCCTGGCAGCGTTCAAGGCCAAGTTGGATGGGGCTCTGAGGAACTCGGTCTAGTGAGTGGCATCTCTGCCCATGGCAGGAGATTGGAACGACATGATTTTTAAGACCCCTCCCAACCCAAACCATTCTGTGATTCAAGCGAAGGGTGGTCTGAGGGATGGTTACTCGGGGAGGCTGCACAGAGCTGGGCCACCCTCTGAGTTTGGGCTGACCACATCCATCCAGCCAGATCACTCAGGCTAATGCTAATATCATGGAGATATTTGATGTCTCCCATTCAGAGGGGTGTGGAGTGTACTTGCCCCAGCAGGACTTAAGTGAACATACCATTGCTTCTCCATCAGTCTGCAGCCTCTTCCTTCATGCTGATTGCTTCTGTTGTAGACATGTGGTTCAACCCATGGCACAGATCTATTTTCATAAGCCTTCAGTCAATAAATTTTCACCTTTATGTGTAACTAATAGGTTTTGTAGTGTAGCACCTTGGACACAATCTGGATTTCACCTCCCTGTGATGCAGAAACACTGTTTGCTTTCCCCTTTGTCAGGACTTCTACAGCATTATTGATCTTCCAGCACCTGCTGTTTGTCCACCCACTTGCTGCAGCATCTGGTTCAATTAATATCATCTCACTCAAAGTACCGTGCTGCCATAAATCTACTTCAGTATTTTAAAAGTTTGAGTTTCCTTCCTTGCTGAAAGGTGAGGAACCATCAGGTAGAAGGGTGTTGTCAAAAATGTTCACCAGAACGGAAAAAGAGAGATCACAGAATCATAAAACCATAGAATGGTTGGGGTTAGAAGGGACTTTAAAGCATCTAGTTCCAACCTCCTGCCATAGGCAAGGATGCCACCCACTTGAGGAAGTTGCTCAGGGCCCCATCCAACCTGGCTTTGAACACTTCCAGGGATGGGGCATCCACAACTTCTTTGGGCAACCTGCACCAATGTCTGAGAGAAACACAATTACTGCTGTGTCCCAAAAATTGTCATCCCAAAAGAAAAAATACTCTGCTAATCTTTTATGAAGATGCTGGGCCTGTTTCCCACTCAGAGTACTACCAGAGGAATCCATGGTCTTCCCATGAACACTGCTGAGACATTTACTATAATCTGGATAAAGGTACACTGTTCTCACTAGTGTGGGAAGATAAAATCTTGCCCAAGATAAGGTTCTCAGGTGATTGCCTACAAGGTCTGAAATCTCAGACTGGTCCAGGCTAATCAACACAATCACATTGCAACCCTCTCAAGGAAATACAAGAGAAGCACTTGCCAACTGGGTGAACAAGATCTTCTGAGGAAATCGTGGGTTGGCTTTGCAAGTCTTACGGTGAAACTTTTGTTCTGTGGAATTGCACCGCAATAAAAGTTTTAATAAAACTCAGTAATAGCTGACAGTTATTCCTTTATGGCTCTTTAAATATGCTCTTCTGCAATAATCTGTGAGAGCAGCTGCTCCAAGAGAAATGTTGAGAAGTTGATATCTCTTGACATATGAATATGCACCACTGTTCCTTGCACCGAGCAGCAGGATTTGGTGCAGTTTGAGAATGCAGTTTTGAGCCCAAAAATAAGACCAACTCTGACACTATAAGATGTCCCAGGTACAGAGCTACCTCACAAACAGCAACTGTAAGCCATGTGTACAGGAGGGGAGAGGTTTCATTTATCAGTGTTCTGCACAGTTCCATTGACATGTGAATTAATCCCTGATTAAATTATTGACTTTGGTGGTTCTATGGAACCTTGTGGCTTTTCCACCATATCCATAGAGGAAGGTCCTGTATAAGGGTATTTCCTTTGGCTTCACAAGAGTCTAAAGGGTAGGGAGCCCTAAATAATTCTGCCTCTTGCTTCATGTTGCTAATTAATGATGGGCAGCTTCTGCCTTCATAAGCAGCTCATGCCGTTAAAGGGATGGTAGAGATGAGTGGTTGGTAAGCTCCTCCAGCTCCTCCTGTATGCCCCTCTGAACTTGAGGAGAGCCACCAGGCAGCCCTACATGGACCTCACAGCAGATACTGCAACTTGCATTGGCTTTGCATTGTAATTACTGACTTAGAGGTGCTGTCTGGCAAAACAGACAAGCAGAGGGAGAAAAATCAAGGGCAGGAATTAAGGAAATAATAATGTCTCACACAGACAAGATGGAGAGGAAAGCTTAAAGGCTTCTGGGAAGGGCCATGGTAAAGGATTCTGCTGAAACTGCAGAGCCTTAAGCACTATCTCAGGCAGCTCAGGATGGTCCTGCTTCCTTTTAATGATGGGAAGGGAGATGGAGGTACCTAGAACATATAATTACCCTTGTGATGTTCCCCCAGACTCAGGCTGGGTCTGCAGGAAAATGAAATGGCACCTTTGGTGAAAATGTCAGGGAGGTCACGAACTCACCTCTCACCGGACATTTATTCTTTATTCCGGGGAGTGGCGAGATCTGATCTGGATTCATTCAGCACTAATGTATTTAAATCTTCTTTTTCATGCCAGTTGCACAGTAAGAGACTTTTCACCTGCTAACACACAGAGAGGTCAGGCCAGTGCAATCAGGAAGCACCTCAGGGGCACACCCAGGCCGTGCAGCAGAGGCTGGCTATCAACCGGAGCTATTGACTGGGGCAGGACAGGAGGTAACGTGAGGGAGAAGCTGTTTGTGTAAGCACGGTGCCAGCTAGGAGGCAGGATGCTTTTCATATCTCACCTCAGGCTGATTTGCAAAGCACTAACAGCAGCATGTAGTGTGGCCGACTCCCAGAGAGACCTGTATAAAGAAACACATTCAGAGTTGAGGGTTTGGGGATTGCTTGAGCACGTTCAGCCCTGGAAGTCACAGTTTTATGGTTAGTTGACTATAAATATCACCTTCTTTCTCTGCTTGGAACAGCAGAGGCTCAGCTTCCTTTCCAAGACCCACAGAGGTGTCACATTTTACAGATGGTAAGAAAAAGAGGCTGCCAAAGAGGCTGCATTCACAGCAAGGCCCTACACATTTACTTCATAAAAAAGGGGCTGACACCTTGTTTTAACACACATAAGATGGGAACTTGTAACAAACTCTGCTTAAAGTCAACACTGCATGAGTAGCAACACACTTGGGGTTTCTCCTTCTCAAACAGTCAATGCTGTTGCAAATATGTGCATCTCCCTTCTTGCAGGAAAGGATTTAATTTCCTAATTTCCAGAAAGCGCAATGAGCAGTTTAGAAGTCCCATGATAAAACAGATGAGGGAGTGGGCTGGGAATTCACAGCCCCAGTTTTTACTCACAGCTCTTCTTTTGGGCATATAGCAGCTACGTGGCTTTATAGGCAAGGAGTGGAAGGCGAGAGTCCCTGAGAGGAAGAAGAGAGGCAGCAGTTCCCTTGGGAAGCCAGCACAGGAAAGCTGGGACCACACTGCATTTGGCCTGGAGCTGCACTGTAAGGTCGTTCATGCTGTGGAGTGAGGTGGGGATCCACTTAGTGCATCAGGTCTCTGTGAAAGAAGAAAATAGTGTTCATATGACTCCTCCAGGACACAGCATGTAATATCAGCTTCCCCTGTTCCATGAGTGCTCCTACATTTCATACTGAGAACGATGAGCAGGAGAAGAATCTAAAAATGCTGAGAACTGTCTAGATCACCCAAAAGAGATCCTGGAGCTGCTCCAGCCGTGAGCAGCTGCACTCTTAACACACTGGGCGTCTCACCTGCTAGAAATTTCCACAAACACGCTCTCAGGTGCCTGCAGAGGTTGGCAGAGGCCATGGCAGGTGTAATACACCTCAGCTTGTGGGTGACTTGGCTGCAGAAGGAGCTCAGAGTGATGGACAAACAGCCCCAGCCAAGCAGCACGTGGCACTTAGGCTTTCTGGAGCTAAGACTCAAACTATCCCATTTCAGTCCCTTACACAATTGTCATGGCTTATCCTCTGCCCTTGACAACCTGGCCACACCACAAACCCCTACTGCTTTTAATGGCCTGAAGCTGTTTCAGATTTCACCACAAAATGGGCAGAGTGGTTGAAGGAATCCAAACACCAGGCCTTGCTTTATTTGAACAAACATGGGGTTGTCACCCTTGGCCACACTGAGCTGGTGGCACGTGGCAGAGAAGTTCTCTGCTTCCTTTGCAGGTGTCAGCACAGCATGTGCTGTCCACTTCAATATATTTTCATTGTAGAATGATTACAATATTAACTTCTTCCTGATTTCCCCCAAACCAGCTGGATTCTGCTTTCCGTAAAATAACTGTTAGCACAGTAAGTAATTAAGTGGTTTAACCATCCTTTCCATTTCCCAGGTGGAGCTGCAGGGGTCTTTGGCTGCATTATTTAGAGTATTAAATAGATATGGAAAGACAATCTATTCAGGAGCTCTGAAAGCTTGCCAATTATAGCATCCAGGGACTCAAACAATAACAGAAAATGCCAGAGGATGCTGCAGGACTATAACAGTGTGTTGTAAACATAGCCGAAGTACTGAATTCAACACGTAAAAATCAACTTAAGGTCCAATCACCCTCAAACGTGAAAATACCAGCGCGGCTTTCGCTGGTGACCACGCCAAAGCAAACAGGAACAGCAGGTTTTGGGGACCTCAGGTGCAGCCTGAGCTCATGCTCACAGATTCCCAGCTGAACCACTTCATGGCAATGCCACCTAGTGACAGGCACACAGTGAACACCCAACCTCTGCACCTCCCCACAAGCCGTGCGAGATGGCACAAGGCTGGCTCGATCCTCCCCCTCCTCCTCCCACGCTGGGCCGAGCTCACAGACTGGGGATGTATCACAGCTCCTGTGATGGCACAGCCTGTGCGGGATGGGCAGGGACGGCACTGAGGGACTGTGCTGTACATGTGTGTGAAAAGAGGAATAAAGATGTGCAGGGACAAAGACGCCTCACCATGAAAAAGAGATTGAGGTGCTGGAGGGCATCCAGAGAAAGACAACAGAGCTGGGGAAGGCTCTAGAGACAAGTCTGATGAGGAGCCACAGAGGGAGCTCGGGGGGCTCAGCCTGGAGAAAAGGAGGCTCAGGGGGGACTTTGTCACTGTCTCCAACTACCTGAAAGGAGCCAGGTGAGAGTCGATCTCTTCTCCCCAGTAGCAAGCAATAGAATGAGAGAAAATGGCCTCAAATTTTGCCAAGGAGATTTAAATTGGAGATTAGGTAAAACATCTTCACTGAAAGGTTGGTCAGGCATTGCAACAGGCTGCCCAGGGAAGTGGTGGAATCACAGAATCAATTAGGTTGGAAAAGACCTCTGAGATAATTGAGTCCAACCTATGACCCATCACCACCCTGTCAATAGACCAGGGCACTGAGTGCCACGTCCAGGCTTTCCTTGAACACCTCCAAGGACAAGGACTCCACCATCTCTCTGGGCAGGCCATTCTGAAGTGTAATCACCCTTTCTGTGAAGAAATTCTTCCTAATGTTCAACCTAAACCTCCCCTAGTGCAGTTTATGACCATGTCCTCTCATCCTGTCACTGGTTGCCTGGGAGAAGAGGTGGAGTCACCATCCCTGGAGATACGTGAAAGACGTAGATGTGGCACTTGGTTACACGGTTCAGTGGTTGCCTTGGCAGTGCTGGGTTACCTCGATGATGTTAGAGGGCTTTTCCAACCTAAACGATCTTGTTACCCTAAACACACTCCCTGCCCTCTCTGCCCCCCGCCAATCCTGCCCTGTTTCTGCAGCATCGGGCAGGGAACACAGCGCACCGCGGGGTCCTGCTGACCCATCTGCCCGGTACCGGGGGGTCACAGTCCCCGCTAACGGGGGGCAGCCCGCCAGACCCCCTCGCCCCACGCCCACTAGGTGGAAGCAGAACGCCGCGCTCGGGGCGCTGTCGGTGCTGCTGCCGAGGCCGCCGGACACATCTGCCCACGGACCCCCGCCCACCCCCCAGCCGTGAGCACGGACCCTCCAAAACTTCCCTGGCATTAACCCTTTAGCCTGCGGGATCCTCACTCCTGTCAGCTGGTCACAGTGGGTCCCTTACACGGTGCTGGTGGCCGTAAAGAAAGACGGGCACGTCTGTTTAAATTGCTCTTTCCTACCTTACTTTTGAGTATTCTAGTATAGGTCACATCTAAGACATGTTGCTGTGTCACAGTTCATACCTCTGGAACACCTAAAATGCAGAAGGCACAAAGAGGCCTTTTCTGTTTCCCATCTTGCAGGGTTTAGCAGGGCTCTGGCCAAGGGATGTGCTGTGCACACAGCTTTTCCAGTGGGACAGTTCTCCTGAAGCAGGACAGTTAGCTATGTTCTTCTATCTGTCTCAGCTAAGCCAGAAACAAATTAAATTTAAAGTTCTGCTTCCCTAGAGGCAGCTACCATTACAAAGAAAACAACCTGGTTCCACGTGGCATCCCAGTGACTTACCAAAAGGAGTACCTAAGTGCCATGCCTGAGTTTGGGAAGTTGAAAATGCATCCAGAAGCAGCCAGCCTGGGTTGGAGCCTTCAAAAGACCACATCAAAACTCAGCAGGAGAGCTTCATACAGGAACATTCACAAAACAGAGCAGGAAAAAAAAGCCCTCTCCCAAGATTCTCTGAAATTCACTGTTGGAAGTGATTTGCTGTGGCCTGTAAGGAACTGATCTCACCTGTGAGCAGAGAGGTGTGAAGTGCTGGAGCCTGTGAGCTGCGCTGCTTCCCTGCCTCAGCCTGGCTTATCTTAATAGCCTGGGGATCCTCCAGTCTCGGAGGGATGGGGAGGCGTTTCAGTGGTTCCAGCCTGGTGGTATTGGCCCTGTAGCCTGGACAACACAGACACATCACAGAGCTCACCTGGAGTCCTGCTCTGCATGGATTTGCATGGGATTTTGCACAGATCCGCATTTTCTCTCTGTTTAAGGACTAATATCCTTCCTGCTCTTTTCTTCTGAGAGATGACTTTATCAAAACACCCTCTAGACAACATAACTGCACCGGGTATCAATTTAGGGTCCCTCCTGTTGCAGAGCATTTGGGTCATTCCAGCCATAGAAGAACAGGGCTGCAGAGTGCCCTGTGCCTGGTTCCCCCCTCCAGTGGCTGCTCCCCAGGGGAGAGGAGATTTCATGTTAGGAGCTACATAATTAATTCCCTAAAGACCCCTGAAGAGCCTTTTAACGAGGGCATGTAGTGACAGGTCAAGGGGGAATGGCTTCAAACAGAATGAGGGCAGATTTAGGTTAGATAGCAGGGAGAAATTTTTCTGTGTGAGGGTGGGAGGCCCTGGCATAGGTTGCACAGAGAGGTTGTGGATGCCCCATCCATCCTGCCCTGGATGGGGCTCTGAGCAAACTGATCTAGTGAAAGGTGTCCCTGCCCATGGCACGGGGTTGGAACAAGATGGTCTTTAAGGTCCCTCCCAACCCAAACCACTCAACTCACCCACCAACTCCTGTTTTGCAAGGAGTTAAATGAGTGCAGGATTCATGGGTGAGAGGCTGCTGGACTTCAGGCTGGAAATCCCGAAGTTGTAAATGCCTGGAAAAGCCCAGCATCTTCCCCTTCACAGCAACACGTTTTCATGGACAAATCAAATCTGCCCCTTCTCCTGACTCCTTTCTCCCCACTGGCTGCAGATCTTCCCGGTGCAGTCCTGACATCCTTAAGCATCTTCCTGAGCTGTTCCCTGCCAGCACAGTGCAGCCCACAGCAGCACAGCCCATGGTCTCCCAGGTCCTACAGCACACCCTGGGCGATTCACTGCAGGGCCAGATTCACTCTCAGTGTCAGACTGAATTGCTTCACGAAGACCCAACATTTCACAATCTTCCTTTCAACCTCCCGGCCGCTGCTGCTACCCGATACCTACCCCAACTGTTCTCAATTAAAACATGACCAAAGACTCGACCACTCGGAATGATACAGATTATCATCAGCAGCAACAACAACAACAAAAAAGGGAAAATGCACAGTTGGTTTTCTTTTCAAAAGCTTTTAATAGGACACATTTGTTTTTGTCATTTGTAAAGATTTACACTCATTTTTTGTGTTTTTTCTTTTTTTTCTTCTTCTTTTTTCTTTTTTTTTTTTTAAAAAAGGAACATTTTAACCCAATTTTCCCCCATGAATACCACCTTTTGTTGCCCTGACCAAAAAACCTTGTTTTGGCCTATATACCTGATACAGTATAACAATATATTAACTATTAAATACAAAGTTCTATCATATATACTAGGTTGTTACGGACATTGCAATGGTACTGTGCCTACTCTAGTCACCTCGTGTAATAGTGTACATGGGTTATTATAGCCAAAGGGGCAGAAAAGGGGAGACTGGGGCATAGCCTAATTTACAATGGTAACACTTTTGTTTTCTTTTTATTTTTGTTGTTTTCTCTTTTTTTTTTTTTCCTCCTTGAACACACCTGGTGCTGAGTGCAATCCACAGAAGTCAAAAACAGTGTTTTCTTTGCCCTCCTCCAAAATATCTACAGTACAAACGGCCTGTAACCAAGTTATGAAAAATCAGTTCTATGCACGAGGGGCTGCAAGAATGGAATTTACGTTTTCCCAGACATGTCTACAATCTCTTTTTCCCCGTGTGTCAGACTGGCAATAGCAAAATATTCTCCTCCTACCTGTATACAGTAAATCCACAGTAGTAAAGTGCTGGTGTGCTTGAATGAGCTGGATAGCCATGCGACTACTTCACCACCGACAGGGGTTGGGTTTTGGGGGTGGGTGTTTGATGTGGGTACAGTTCTCAAACAGTAATAGCACTGCAATATCGTAGAACTTGAGCTTAGCTGCTTACTTCTGAACAGGACCTGGATGCAGGCTCTAAAACTAGGCTCTACGTGTCGTAATACAGTAGGTCTGGCTCCAGGTTATGAAAAGAAACTTGTAGATAAGAGCTGCTTCTGTTGCCAAGATGCTACGCAGACTTTTAACAATTTCTCTATAGATTTCTACAAAAATATAAAAAATTCTATCAACATAACCATTCTACAGAATTCCTGTGGATTTTGTACATTTTGTTTAAAAAAGTCAAATTCTATAAAACCCCCCCAAAGGTATTTAAAATTATTTTAAGATTATTGCACACGCTGCAGTACATTTGTATTTGTCTTTCAAAAGGGCATCTAGAAAAAACTTATCTGGTTTAGAAAACAATCTATTTTACATGTATTTCTTTTCCTGACTGCATCACCATAGAGTATCATTTATTGGCTAGTATTTATGAATACTCACGTATGATGTAAACTTTTTGTTACTTCCAGAAACCTTGTCAGTGGGCAAACCCCCAAGTATTGAAGATAGAAGAGCCTTTAGGCTTTCTGTTACATTTGGAGTTGAGCATTTGGATTAACATCACTGTTTTGTGCCATGATTTCATGCTGAAATGTTCAGTGGATTTTTTGTAAGGAAGGATGCGTAGAGTAGTATCATTCCAACTATATGAACACAATCCTAATCATGAAGGAACCAGGGCTGGCAATTTTAGTGGCCTAGCTGGTTTCCCAAATTATTTAGTACATGTGAAAGGAAAAGTTAAGGCTCATTATGAGCGTAACACCAAAAAGGGATTAGGAATATTTCTCAGGCTTAATACACTGTAATTTTATTATTTCCTTAAATATGATCTGGGGGAAGAACTGATGAAAGGTTTGTTTGAAATCATTGCTTTAGACGGGCTTAACTCTGAATTTGGGCTGGCATATCAAAGAGAGCGGCCCCTGTAAGGGCCCGTGTTGAAGAGGGGAAAAACATCCCAGCCAAGAATTAATCTAACTGCAGCAAATAGTACAGAATGTTAATCCTTCTACTTAAATACACTGATTGCCTGACTTCCTGCTGAAAGCCCTTACATTTCTCCAGGACATGTAAATCAATAGGGATTGTTTACAGAGTAAACGTCCTCAAGTGAAAATAAAGGGGCTTAAGACCTCACATAGGCTGTTGGGTAGAAACAGCATCTTCTCCTTGTGTGTACACTTGAAGCTCATGCAGATACACGTGGCAGAGGCAGTTTAATCTCTGAATGGATAAAAGGCTGCACATCAACATGTTGTAGTGATTTGAAAAGATCAGTAGTTCTCAAAAAAAGTTACAAACTCCCGACTGACGGAATTAGCACAAATCCTCCTCTTGCCTGTGCTGGTTCAGAGACACGATCCAGCAAAGCCTTATCCATGGGTGCAGTTTCAAACCTGCTACTATTGGCACACTTCAAAGCATGCCCACAGTCTAATTTAGCCTACATTTTAATGTGATTTCATGGAAGTTGAGTAGAGTTAATGTCTGGTTTGCATCACTCATGTGAGGAGGGGGAGGTGTCGAACAGGCCAACCTCTCTTAGGTTTCAGGCTGTGCTGTCCAGTTTTACAGATTGCTTTTTGCAGAGGGCATTAGAACAGGAGTAAACAGGTAATAACTGAGATGATGGACTACAACATGTTATAAAGTAAGGACATAAATTCTGGTTTTATCTACTTTGTATCATGGTATTGCTGCTTAAGGCTTTTGATAGATTGGAAATAAAATTACAGTCAGGGTCATGTAAATTAACTCTTGCAGGGATAGCAGAACACCTGGCTATTCTACTGAAAATCAGAAGTCCTTTCAGGACCTGCAGACTTTCTTCTAGGTAATCTTTAAAACAACTTGCAGTAGGCCTTGATTCTATAGAACATAAGCACATGATTTTAATTTTCAAGAATTACTTAAACACAGTCAACCTCAAGGCATTTTAGGCAAGAGCTTAACTTTAAACATGTGCTTAAGCCCATTGCTATGCCATGTCTGCACCGAGTTCACCCACTGCAAGTCCTAAACTTGGCCTCACTCCCTTCCACACGGTGCAGAGAGGAGGAGCTCCACTGCAAACAGAGATGTAAAACTCATCAAAATAAACAGTCCATCTTGGAGACACTGGAAAAACATCTTGGAAGTGACCACAGGCTTTTGTTGCCTGTTTCCTAGGCACGTATGAAAATGAACCATTGACATGATTTTGTGAGTTGCCAGTGGATGATCTATAACATCCTGTCATAATTCAATATCATGTACCGTTAAATGGTTCTGCCTTCACCATCCTCAGACATCTATCAGCATGTTGTACCTTCCTGGGTCTGAGCTCTTGCTTTCGCTCTGAATGTCAATTTTATGCAAGATTGGAATATTTCGTTAAAAAATCGCCACTGCATTTCTATACTACCCAAACAATCTTTTTCCAAGAATATCACTGAAGTCCAAGGGGAAAAATAAATTACATTAAATAATCCTTTTTTACTGCTGACTGTGGGATACATTTCCTCTGTAATGCACTAATTGGCTACATTTTGTGCTTTGCAAAACAAAATGAAACCCAAACAAAACAAAACAAAAAAAAGAGAAGGGATTAAATATATATATTTTTTTAGGTTAAAATATTCATAAAAACCAACTTTACCTCAGAAATATTCTGAGATACATAAAATAGAAGAAAATTAAATGTCTTTAGTCACAAAATGTACTACATCCCGCAATACTAGATTCAATTAATTTAATAAAATATAATATACATATAGATTCTGCACATTGTATTGCTTTTACCTAAGCAGAACATATGCTTAAGTAAGCGTGATATAGGTCAACCCCTCTTGTAACCAGCTGGTTCTTTAATCTTTCTTTGGAAATTTTTTACCCAGTGCCATTTTGGAGTACAGAGTTTTTTAATTTTCTTTATTTTTTTTTTCCTATTACATGAAAGGAAGAAAACATTTGGCACCAACAGAAAAAGTGACTCAGGGGTCCATTTCCGTTTGATCAAAGGAAAAGCTAGGAAGTGTCAACAAGTCTTTCTTTGGGGTAGGAGATGTTGACATACTGTCTGGAAGCAGCGAATCCCCTATATCCATGGAATCCTTGGACTCGCAGGATGGAGCACGCCGCCTCAAGCAAACATCTCCACTGGCAGGTGAGATGCTGTGAGGTCCTCTGGGTACCAAACTCTGCCCATCAGGTGGATCTATAGATATACAGGGAGGGCTCAGTTTTTTCTTCTGCCGCGTTCCTTGCAAGCCTTCCATTTCACTGACCACCTGACTTATGAAGCCAGAGGAGCTGGATGTGGAATGGTGCTGAGGGCTGTTTTCCATGGAACAAATTTCTATTGAATGTCTCCTTTGATCATCTAACCAAGAGGGCGGTTTTTTTAGAAGACCTTGGGTGTCTACACTGTGGTATTTCTTCAGGTCCTTCAGTGTCACGCTGCCGGTATTGCCCACGTTCCTCTTAGGAGTGAGAGGCTGACCCTCTGAACAGGCACTCGAGGCTGTACAAGTTTCTGAAGTGAAAGGCTCCGAGGAGCTGTTTATTTCAGATACTTCCTGGTCCATTGAATCTCCAGGGGTCTCCTGACACGAGTCTGCACAAGCACAGGATGCTGGTGCCTGCTTTGAAATATTATACTGATTGTGGGAATGCTGCTGCGTGTGAACGCTCACCCGACTCCATGCAGCCAACTCATTCGCTTCTGAGGGCGTCAGAGCCACTGGTGACTCCTCCTTGGGCACAGCAGGGACATTTGGGTCAGAGAGTTCACTCACCTCAGTGTGGAGATTCTCCTTGCTATCCAGAGAGTCATTCCTTATAGCCATCTGTGTCGGAGCGCAGAGGGATTGGGGAGGAGAGGAGTTGCCAGATGAGAGAGACAGACCAAACAAAGGTTAGTACAGGCAAGGCACAGCGTTTACAGGGCACTCAGCTCTGCTGAAATACCTCAGCACAGACCCACTGACTCCTACAAGGACCTGTGTTGTGGGTTCTACCAATTCCCATCTTCAGAGATCTGTGGGTTTGTCCCTGTGTAAGTGACAGCAGAATCTGGCCCTTCACTCTTCATAAATGGTTGACCTTGAGCTTTCTCCTCTAAGGATGGAGGGCTGCAAAACCAGAATGCCCCCACCCAAACTCACACATGTTCTTGTTATGAAAAGGACGAAGGCCTACAGCAAAGCCCTTGATAATTTTAGCAGCCCAGGTGAGAGCAGGAGAGGGAAGATGTGCAAGTGAGACTGTGTGCATTCCCTTCGCTAGCTCAGGTGATGCTGAGGGCATGGAACAGGATCCCCAGAGCCAGCACACCAGAGCAACCACGCTCTGTGCCAGCATCAGGGTGACAGCCTGTCCCTGGCTTTGGTCCCTGCTGGAGCCACGACTCTGCACCATCTTACGGCAGGAGCTGGAAAAACTGGAGTCCAAAGCTGGACTAATAATAATCTGCAAATATTTCAACTTATTCTGATGTTTAAGTTCGGGCTTCCTAAGGCACATTTTGCCTTGGCTGTCTGGAGCCATGGGCAGAATTAGTGCCTGCTGGCAGAGAGAACCTTGGGCATGTTTTGAAGGCTTTGTCTTTTCACTGCACTGCGTTCCTTGTCAAAAGGCTTTATAAATCAGCCATGTTAACTGGCCCTTAAAGGCAGAGTCTCAGTTTGAGAAGACTCCTAAACGATCTTAAAGATTAAAAACTTCACACAGAAATTTGGAGGAAATGCATACAGCTGGTCTCAGTTCTTTAGAAAAACTGTGAGTAGATGAAATTCCTCATACTAAGGAATACTTTTGTGACGAATCACCCCAAAATGATCATAGAATTTATATAAAAATTGTCCCACAAGGATCGTTTGAGCCAAATGATCTCTATTCAGCAAAGCTCTTGTCAGCTGCAGTGTGTTCATGTGTGCACAGAAACACCAGTCTATTGCTGCATCTGCACATCCCCTTTGTCAACGGGGAGAGCTGAGAGAATATTTAATATGGCAAACAATTTTGTCCAATGTTGGTGAAACCTTTCTAGTTAAAATTTCACAGCATAGCACCGACAACTAATCAGTCAAGAGTGAAGTTAATCTGGTCTCCAGCACCAATAGCTTTAGTGAGTGTTTGGGAGAACGAATCACGTTCATATCCTGAGAACAGACACAGACCACACAAAAGTTGAACACAGAAGCAAAAAGTAATTAATATAATTACTTTTGCTTGCACACCAACCTGTGTTGCACACCACGACAGTATTAGTCACCACCAGCTCTTTCTTTGCCTATGATACAGGCATCTGTGGTTGTTGTTAGTAGTAACTGTTTGTACAAATGTTTTACTGGTTTGTTTGAAAATAAAAGGACCCTCTGCCATCCCAGTGGGGTGCACACCTGTAGTAGCCACAGCTTGGCGTGGGCTACACCTCGGATACACAGTCCTGGAACTACAAAATCAATATAGGTTTAACTTCAGGTAGAATTCCTCTGGAGAAAAGCTTTTGTGCAATGCACTGCCAAGGAGCATAATCCTCAGCAGGAATGTTCTCTCAAAGCATCCGATCCACTCATCTTCATCTGCGAGTGCATCGCTAATTGTCAAACACTCCGGAGTCTAAACTGGACGTTACTGTGGGGACTGTGTTCGTTCTCCAGCACTCTGGAGGGAAAGGGAGGTTAAACACACAGGTTTTAATGCTCAGGGAAAGTGTATGGACCAGGTATGTGGTGGACAAGATTTATCTATTACAGATTTAGGAGACAAGAGGGCACGAGGTGGGGAAGGGAAAAAAAGAAAAGAAAGAAAAGAAAACAAATCAGAATCGCATGCAGTATATGTAACAATAAGGAAGAATGGGTACTGCAAACTAAAATGCTTTGCTAGTATGGGCTATTTGATGTGCTGGTGAGGAATTAGTGGTGGCAATAAAAAAGAGGCAAGCAGAGAGCAACTGAGCAAGCAGAAGAGCTGGAGCTGTAAAGGGAATTTTGCCTCTTTAAGGACTAAGTTTCCCAGTGTCTGGCCATCTACATTGCAATTAACAGTAACAGCAATATCACCAGAACAACCTTACTGCTCCCATTAGCCACTCTGGGAGCTCCTTGCTGCTCAGGAGCATGCCCAAGGCAACCCCTCATGGGTCTGCCCATGGATGGCATCTGCTCACTGTCCCAAAGCTTTTTGCCCTCTGAACTGTCACTCCAAGACCATGCTCATGTCACTGCATGAGCAGGGAGAGAAGGGAAGACAATAAATTAACTTAAACATATGAAAAAGTTTAGAAAAAGAAGCTGTCAAAGATATGAACAAAATTAAACTGGAGAAGATGGCCAACCTGGTAATTTATTCTGGCTAGATCAGTTCAAAAGGATGGGTCTGTTATTCATTAGAAAGCAAGAGAGAGTGGTTATGAACTGGAATCATGACATCAATTAGTTTCCCCATTAGTGGTGATTGGGGTAGCTGGCCAGCCCCGTGCAAATGAATACATGCAAGGAATTTCTTATGTCAATTTAGTATTACAGACTAATGTAATTGTTAACCTTGGTACTTCACATTCATTTTTAGAGCTTAATGAATCAACTGTCTAATTTGTCAATGTTGATTAAAAGATGAAAGAAATGGGACTATTTTCATGCAGGAAAGAAATTGCTTTTGAAAAAATAGAACCGATCCACTTTGTGTATGTAAAATCAGGCATGAAACTACTGAAGAAAGCAGAGGTTTTGAATCAGACGTACTTCTGGTCCCAGTCCAGCTGCACAATCAATGAAATATGCTTAAAAATGTGAGAGTGAAGCACAAGTTTAAGTATTTTACTAAAAAAAGATAAATTTAAACGTATGCTTCCAATCAACCAGACTGGAATCTTTGATTAGATCTCTTAGATCTTTGATTCAATCAGGATTTTAAATCAATTCCAGGCAAAAACCAGAGATAAAACCAGTTGCAAAATAAAATGTGTTCTGTTTTGCATATACTCAAACTTTTCAAAAGCTCACAGCTGATGGAAAAAGATTTTAATTTTCAATTCTCTCTGTAAAGCCAGTGTGCTTTCCATGATGGTTTTGCATATGAGATAACCAGCTTCCATTAAACACTTCTCCCTTCTTGAGAAACCAGAGGAGTCAGAGGGAGGGTGGCCTGGGATGGAGCCTGCAGTCCCTGTGTCCTTTCAAGCACCGAAGAAATCACAGCAGTTAAGAATTAGTTCCTCAACCCCAACGAGCCCCTGGGGAGCATTTGGCTGCATTTATGAAGAGGATTGAAAAAAATAAAGTGCTAACAATGTGGAGAACATTTAGGCAAGTTGCCAAAGGAGATGATACTCATCATGCACATTCTTTGGAGACTCCTGGATGGCTTTCAGATCAAAATCCATCAACCTTTTTGTTATTTCTGTAGGAGAATTACAGTTCTCTGGAGGTTCCTCTGTGAATCCCTCCCTGAATGTAGAGCATGGCTAACAGGGAAATGCACCAATATAAAACCTCAGCAGGTTCATGATCAAGAGTCTGCTTACCTGTCTGCGGAGCAGCCTTTCAGCAGAAGGAGAGTGCACCTGCTGGGAAACCTGGGGCTTGCTCTCCCCCACCAAATGGTCATGAGCTCTTATGTGGTGAAAATGGTCTTTTGGAATCTGCAGGAGGGAGCTCGTGTCCACCGGCTGCGACTGCACCGATGCCTTTGAACCTTGCGAGGGGGAGAAGAGACAGAAATGGGACATGTTCATCTGGGGGTTGTGTCTCAGCCTCAGTGACCTCCCTGAGAAAACTGCTCTGTTGTACCTTGGATCAGACAGGCACAGCAAAACCACTGAATTCAGCAGCTGGCTCTCCACGACTGGGAAAAAACTCCCGCCTATCAATAAATTACTCCAGAATTGTCTATTATTTCATTTTTCTTGGCATTTTCCCCTGATACAACTGGGACTAGCTCCTGTTAAGAACAGAAGATCAGGAACTAGAAGTTCATCTGAACTGGCAATTCCTACATCTCTGCTTTATGGCCAATAACTTTGCAGGCAACTTCACCTCTGAGCACCACAAGCATCTGACTTTGAAAGGCTCTAGGAGGTGTCTCCATGCCTGAGCCTGCATGGAGACCAACTGCTGGGATCTCCAAACCAGCAGGCACACTGGAAATGAACTGAAAGGGAACGGCACCTGGCAGCTTTCAAGGCTGGTTTTACAAAGCCTCCCAGGAGAAGGAAACACATACTCTCCAGCCTCTTCTTGACCCTCTGTGGTTGCTGGCTACTTCTTCTAAAAGGTTTGAAACTCTGCGTGCTCCCCCCACACACAGGCTCAACATTTTTCAAAACAATTCATTTAACCTGGACTGCATCCCAGAGAATCTCATTTGTCCTGGAATCTTTCCCAGAACAACAGCCCCATTACGAAGGAGTATTCAAACAAATACCTCCTGCAAGTGCCAGTGTTTCTGACAACAAAACCTTCTCAGCTTGAAATATTATGGCTTGGTTGTGGTGATTTATTAGAGGCGCCTGGCACCTTTTGCTATCTTCACAGCACTTTATAATATTACAAACTGTAAACAGGTGGGGGTGACTTTCCCCACCCTGAAAAGAAGTGACATTGTAGGTGGAACAGGACAATGATGCATACGTCAAAATTTGGGCACCTTACCCACCTCCCAGCACTTTGGCCTGCTTAAAACGATTGGAATTTCACCAGAAGGAGAAAAACACAGAAAGTTTAATTGCTTAATGTGGTTATAAGACATCAGCCTTAACTTTCCAAAATCCTGCATCTCAGTGGAACAGTTTTTTCTTGTGGATTTACAAGGGTGCAATGCCTGCCCTGCCCAGCCAGGGCTGTCAGATGGGGCTATTCAGTTTTCCAGGCTGGAACTGGGAACTGAAATCTTGAAAAAGAAGGGACTCGGAAATTACCCACTTTCTGGTCAAGTTGATGTTATTCTTGTTCAAGACAGGACAAATACCTCCCAATTAAGGGTCAAAAATGAAGCACTGGAAACTCCCTCTGTAGCAAACAGGATTCTTTTGTATGGTCTGGAATTTCTTGACTGTTACAGAGAACCATAAATTCTGGCTCAGCTAAAGGTAACGGGAGATTTGCTATTGATTTCAGTGGGATTTGACCAGGATTTCAGATGCACTGTTTGCATTATGTGCAAACAGGTGCTTCAAAGCACAGCTCTTGACCTTGAAAATTGTGTATTGGGGCAGAGATTTCTCACAACTCCAGATTCATCTTCCTCCCTTGTGCCCACATTTTTTTTTTTTTGCTGCTGTTCAACAGTCGCTATTCATCCAAATTCTTATTACTATGCAAATTTCAACATCTTATTTCTAATCTGTTCAAATCTCCTACCATTCTGAACACTGCTGAAATTACGTTCTGCATAGAGTCTTTCAAATGACAATGCTTGTAAAAACTTCTTATCTGTGACAAATGTCTAAAATGATGGCATGTACAGACGAATTAAAGGTGGTTCCATTCCCTTACCAGCTGCAGGTAACCCCTGGCAGACAGAGTAAATGGGGGCACAGTGATAAGCACTGGGAGGCAGCTGGAAGCACAGGTACAGAGGTACAGGGAGAGAGAGCCCTCTGTACCTGCAACATGCTGTACCTAAGAATATCTCTGAATTTAGCTCTAAGATGTATATCCCAGCCACGCACACTGGGAAGAACAATTCTACACTCTCTCATTTTTCCATTCATCTCATCGAGATCTCTCCAATTCAGCACATTTATGTTCATTTTACAGTCATTTAGAGACACCATTTTTCCCTCTTTCACAGATGTTCCTAGATAGAGCTTCCAAGACCTGCCAGAACAGGTACTGCTGCAAAAAAACAGAGTGGAGGAAATATTTTTCAGCTGGGATTTCTGCTCTGGGGCCATAGATTGCTCAGGTGGGGCAGAGGGAGCCCAGGCTGTAGGGACTGTAACCTCAGGGAACCAGGAAGAGGGACAACCAGCATTGAGCTGGGCCACTGTCACACTGCCAAAAAGTTCTGAGGAAAGGAGTTATCTTAATTATAGCCTGGACTTAGTAAATTGTGGAGGGACTTCGTTTAAGTCGTGGAGGATCTTTGCAAGTTGTGGAAGGTCTTTCCAAAGCCAGGAAGGACACCAGGTCTGGACACCAACACCTCCCTGGAAACCAACGGCAATTTGCTACCTCCTACTGAAGGGCCTGGAAAATCCCAACTCTTGCTATACTGGAAAATCCTGCTGTGTCCCCAGATGACAGTCGCGTACCTGACTGGGACTTGTGATGTGCCGGCTTCTTCTCGCCCAGGGAGGCAGGGCAGGGGCTGGAATAGGGCGGCTGGAACATGTAGCTGTCGTTTGGCAGGGAGTGGGTGCGTCCCACCGAAGGCTTTCTCACGCTCAGCAAGTCCTTGCTGGGAGACAGGGTCAGTGTGTCGTCTTTGGAGCGGAGATCAGCCTGAGGGGAAGAAAAACAGTGAGGAAGGAGGACAGGACGGGGTGGGAAAGAGGAGAAGTGCCCAGAAACGCTAGCGACAGCCACTGCAATCAGTACGGCACGATGGGCATGCACATCGTCGGGATGCACAGGTTGCACGAATGGATCTACCAGGGCTATCCCCCTCCTTGGGAATTGTCATTAAACTGTCACACAATGAACCACAGAAACAGAGAAAGCAACACTGTAGGGATAAACCATGACTATTTCAGGGATATGCAAAGAAGGCATCATGCCTCAAGGCCAGCAAAGGTCACATGCTTGGCGTAACTCTGATCCTCTGCTCCCTAGGTGCCCTCATCAGCAAGGCAGACTTTTGCAAAGGTGAGTAGTTTCCTCTTCCAACAATAAAAGAAAGGAAAACAAACAAATAAAACCCAAATACAAAAACTAGTTTACAAAAAATATTCTCTATTCTGGCTCCCAGCACAACTTTATTGGTTTTTCTTCTCACAAAATGAATAACTAACCCCATTTTATTGAAAGGGATATCTAAAACTACTGCTTCAGGGTGAAAGTCATTCTCTAATTAGAAGGGATCTAATGCAACAGAGGGTTATTGTATATATGTTGACTGTGGAGTTTTTACAGCCAAAGAGTCTCTTGAAATGGGCAGCCCCAGAGGCAATATTGAATGGATTCAGGTCTGATTTCATAAGAAAATATCTCCATCCCAGAAACGTTCTTGGGTGTTATTGTGTTGGACAATATTAGCAAAAACGGAAGCACAGTCATCTTCCCCATGTACTTCTAATGAAAGAATTATTTTATCTTTAAAAGCTCTCATTTGAAAAACACAGGAATAAGATTGTCCCACTGTAGGCTGATAGAGTATTGCGCTAATCATTTTTTGAAAACTTCAGATCATATTTTCTCCCAAATTTTCCCCTCACTCAGTGCATTACAGGTTTTCTGAAATCAACACTGAGATTTTTTTCGTCCCAATTTTTATCCTTCAGTCATAAAAAGAAAATTTCACTATGGCATTTCGTTTGCACAAGAAACATGATGAGATTAAAAGGAATTTACAAAAAAAGGAAAAAAAAATGAGGGAAAAAAGAAGAAAAGAAAAAAAAAAAGGAAGACCACTGTTGTAAATTTAATGAAGGAAACGGATCTGCACTGTCATGCAGCATTTGTTTCAGTCCTTGGGAACCTGCTGATTTGGATATAGCTTGGATACAGCCTAGAATAGAGAAACTGCAGTCTCCTGATACAGCTCAAGGAAGGAGAGCAAAATCTGTTCTGGTAAAGCTGAGACTTTTGGGTTTGGGAACCACTCTGTCCCTCCCTGCCTTCCCCTGCTGAAGAGTTTATGTTATTTAGCTGTCACTGCTTAGCTTAAAGCAGGAAAGATGGCCTGAAACCTGAGATCTCAAACCCAAACCCCTTTGGATCTGAACATGGCAACGTGGATCTGAGATCCCATCCAAACCCAGCCTTTAATGAACCCTGGGGTTCATTGACGGGATCCAATACCACACTGGGCTCGTTTCCACTTTCAGATTCATCTCGGGGGAAATCTCACGATTGAACTTCATGAAAAGCATTTAGAATGGCTGCAAAATGGTCTTCCCAGTCCAGCTCACAGAGCTGTGGGAGCACATGACTTTTTGGTTCATTGGTAGTTTTGAAAAACATGTTGTTTTGGCTTGACTGAAAATCAAATCCAATTTTTCCTTGAACCAAAAAAAAAAATAAAATAAAAAAAAATCTCAATCCAAATCTATTTTGAGACAAACAAAATATCTGGAGATATTTTTCAACTAAAGCCACGACTAAATGAAGTGTAAAAACACTGCATTTAGAAGAGATTTCAATGAAAGCTTGTAGTTTTTCAGGAGTTTGGGCAACTGTTTTGACAAAACACTTTGTTGGTATCGACGCAAATTCACAAAATCCTTTGTTCAAGCTGGTTTTGTTTTTTTTGGAGGGGGGAGAAAAACCATCTCTCCTGGCTACACCCTTGAGACTTTGCAACACTCTCAAACAGGTTTGTCTAATCTGATTAAAAACTAGAAGGGTTTCTCCTCTGACAACTCTCCAGACTAATTTGGAAATGAAAAATCTCATACAAGAAGTTAAATGTAGTTTACAAAATCTTTTGCACATGATGCCATGAAGCATGATGGGAAATATTGTCACGGTTTAAGAGATGTTTCCCAAATAAGTGCTAATTAGGATGGCAGTCAACTAGTATGGCAGAAAATCTATGAACAACACAAACATCCAAAGGCAGGTACATGAACAACAACAAAGGAAACAAGAATGATCCAAAAATGTTGGGAAAGGAGTTATGTCTATTGTACAGCAATAAAAAAAGCACTTGACTGCTACACAGCTAAAAATGTCTAATGTTTCAGAGAGGGGATGGTTAAGGCAGGGTTCAAAATACTGGTTATTTCAGTCAAAAAGACACAAAGTAGTCTGAACTTTTTTTTTTTTCCAGTGGGATGGCTGCTAGAAAGAATTCCCAAAACAAGCATCATCTCGGAGAGATCCCCATCTGATATTTGTAAAATAAACAGTCTGGCACCAATCATGCAAAAAAGCCTTGTGGTGCCTGTGTTCATAAAGACAAAAATCCATTACAAACCAAGGGGTTGGAGCTGACCCCTCAGCAGAGGACACGAGTCATTAGCTCATGGGTGTCTCTTCATGCAGCACCACTGATTTGTTTCAGATGGGGAGGAAATTTCAACCTTGACGCTTTCCAAAGCATTTTTTTTCCTATTTATTTTACCTGTAGAAAACACATTGTTTATACATAAGACATCAAAGGAAAAATAGCAATAACTACTCATTCCTTGCAAGGAGCCAAGTTTGTGGACAAGAGTGATAAAGCCCAGGACCTAATGGCATTAAGGACAACGTCCTGTTCAGGGGGAAAGGTTGGTGCTATTTGGGAAAGGGCTTGAACTGAAAATGCCATTAGGCAGGTGTAGAGAAGTGGGAGCAGTATTTCGAACCCTGTAAACATCAGACTATACAGCGACCAGTGTATGTACATTGCTTTCCAGAGCATTAAGTAAGTGTGTGTTAATATCATCAGGAAAAGAGTCATCCGTCAGAGCTAAGGACCAGGACTTTTCAGAGAGAATATCTGACGTCAGAGACAGAGCCTCCATCTCAGCTAGAGGGATCTAAAGGGAGAGATGATTAAACATAAGAAACCAGGACACAAATCTTTTGGAAAAGAAAATTAAAAAAGAAGTATCATCATCTAAATATTTCTAGACACTAAAGCAATATCCCTGCAGTGGGAAAAGCTACATCATGCACATTGTTACTGGGGACAGAACATTAAAGAAATGAAATATAATAAAGAAATGAAAAAAAGGAGTGGGACATTCATACTTCAGTGCTTACCAGTGATCTGGGACGGGGTTTAAAACCATACTCTAATGCTAGCATTGTATTTTGCTGTTCTCCTGTCTACACAAAGAAGCAAAAGTAATATTACTTTCATACTAGAGAGATTTATCCTCTTGGCTGTGATCAAATACAAGAGGCTTCAACATCTGGTTTCTCTGAAGTTGTTTCCCCACAATAACCGTGCTGCTTTCTTGGCCTCTAAGCTGAACTTGTTAAGTCTGCAAAGATTCCCCAATAGCAAAACCATTTTGCAGGTGGGACATGGAGTGTGCCCTTCCCTGTGCCATGGGGAGGGTGCAGCGACCTCCCCCTCCCTGAGAGGTAGGTGGGACTACAATCAATTTCCTAATGGCTAAATGGGGACAGAGGGAAACTTAAGGCTTGATTTTGGTCAGCAAATGCCTTCCTGGTGCCTTCAGTGGGTTTTGGCTGGATAGAAAGCCTCCAGTGTCTGGGTAAGCACCAATAATTGTCCTACTAAAATAATCCCTGAATCTTTCACTCCCCAAATACCCCCCAGCCCTGGCCCCAGCCGCCTCCTCCAGCTCTGAGCAAACCCAAACTGGGAATAGGCACTGCACGGCTGCACTGACTCTGTACCAATGCATCTTGCACAAACACATCCCCACTGAAGGCATTCAAGCAATCAATAAAAATCTTTATCCAAATATTGATGAATCTCTCTCCCTCGACACAGTGGCCTTTTTATAAGAAATGTGAAATGTCACTTCAGATTTTGGAGAAAACGGGGGGAAAAGGGGACTGCTGCATCTCCCCCAGACAGCATTTCTGCTGCCCTGCTGGCACTGTAAGAAGGGATGTCTGCCCTGCAACGGGCTAAGCCCTCCCCAGATCCCTTCCCTAGGTGCATGTCTGAGGCTGGTGCTCATGGCACTGGGGATGGCATTTCATCAGGTAACCTGCAGACCTGGCTCATGTTCGCAGGGGCTGCCTGCTCTGGTCAAGTCCCAGGTGCTTCCTTTTCATTTCTAGCTGTGTATATTTTTTTTTCCCCATCCTCTATGCTTGAAAAGTCTTTCAGCAGCAATATATCTTCCAAGAGAAACCACAGAGACCCGGATCTGTTGCACTGAAGTTGTCAAAGGGCTGGGTTTTCTCACTCTTAGAAATGGCATCCGTGGGGCGAAACAAACCCAGTGATGAGTGAGTCTGGAGAGGCTCAAAATTCAGCTGAGATAAGTAAGAGGGTCGGGCTCCTCTCATCTAACACTGGCTTTGATATCTCCTCTAACACAGTCATCTGCTGGCAATGGATGAGAGAGGTGCTTTGGAGGAGCTCCTGATTTCATACGAGGCTCCCCAAAAAAGCATCACTGCAAAGGCTGCCAGCCTGAGGAGAGTGATCCCTAACAGGGACCCACTGACTGGAGCCAGGAAAAGGCTGTGCAGGAACGTGGTGGACACCAGCAGCTCCTGCCCACTGGAGCTTCCCTGCTGGGAGCTGCTATTAATCAGGTTGCTTTCAGCAAGTCCCAGCCCTGCTCTAAATTCCTGACTTGCCTGAGAACATGACAAATGGTGTGAACAGAAAAGCCAAAATGTAAACAAAACATCACCCCCTTTCAGCCTCCCCAAACCCAAAATTGAGTTTTAAGCCATCAAAGCATTTTGTTGGAAACATTCAACTGATTTATACGGGTTTTAATTATAGAGGGGAAAAAAAAAAAAGCTTAAATTTTAAAAGAAAAAGCCATTTCAAACTGGAATGCTATATTTTTTCATTATGAAAATGTCAAAACAAAACCTTTTTTTTTTTTTTTTTTTTTGCTGCTGCAGCACTTTCTGGTGAAAAATGTTGTGACAAAAAATTTTCAACCAGCTCTTGTTGGGCTTCCTACTGACCCTCTGCCTTCCCTGCCAAAGCTACTGTCTCTGTTCCTCTGGCAATTCTTAAAGGCAACCACTCCCTATAGCTTAATAGACTCTGGAATTCGATACCGAGCAATCAGAGGGAGACATGTTATCCTGCTATATAAAGATCTGCAGTAGGATTTCATTTTACCTAAGCTTGTTCCTTTCCTCTAATGAACCACAGGGTTGGGTAATTTAGAGTGTCAGTGAGCTCATAAATAAGCACACTGATTTAACAAGAAAACTTCTGCTATTTTTAGCCAGAAAGGGGGAAAAATATAGATCAAGAAATATGGAATTTGCTCAATTCCAACTGCAGGAAAAAATAGGTATGCTTGAATTATTATTATGGTCACTGCTGTGATTTAGGGAAAATATTTGCTCCAAAGAATAACATACTTGAGGAAAGTAGGTATTTTATTCTAGGAAGTAAATGAACTAATTTTAAACAAGTATTCCAGTTCCTGTTCAAGAAAGCATTGGAGTACACAATTACTCAAGTGCCTCATTAAGGGCTGCCTCCCCTCCTAAATTCAATCTAGATCAGAGATGAGGATCTAGTTTACAGTGACCCATTTGCAAGAAGCCTCTTCAGGAAAATCGTTCAAAACTGGATTTTCATGCAGTATAAGTAGGCATAAAAGAGAGATCATTTGATGATCCCCAGCAGCTCAGCTCTGGGAAAACCTCACGCTGTGCTCCAGGCTCTGCAGATGTGCCCTGACATTGCTGTGGAGCCCTGCTTAAGGCAAGAAGCCAAATACAAAAACCCCACTGAAGGATGAAGATGGGATTTTTTACGTTTTCCCTCCAACACCCATGAACTGTAAATCCCTATGAAAAACTTCTTACTGTGTTGACAAGGGAAACTCCGAGCTTATACTCTTGCTCTTGCATTGACATACAACATCATAAACCAAGATATTATCTCAACTCCCACAGAAAAATCCAAACCAATTTATGCTTCAAAATCCCTGTCACTGCATTACATAAAGAACTTTTAACTCGCTATTAAAGGTCTCAGTCAAATTGAGTTTGGATGGAGACTTTGCAGGAAATTAGGAATATTAACCTGGTTCTCAGAGTTGTAATATTCGGGAGCTGGGAGGGCATAATGATGGCACACAGAGCCTGACAGGTTGTCCATCAGCTTCAGCTCTCCTTCCAGAGATTCCTGGATCAGCAGTGATATGGTATCAAACAAGTGCCTTTCCTAGGAGGGGTGGTGTGTGGCATGCAGAGAGAGAGAGGGAGAGAGCAAGCCAAAAGGAGAGAGGAGGAAAAAGGCAAGGGACAGAAACAGAGAGAAAAAAGGACAGCGTATCAAACCCAATGAACAAAAGGGGGAAAAAAGAGAACAGAAGCAGGGAAAAAGGGGTGGAAATGTTCAGGGAGAACGGCAGGAACAGAAACAACGGGACAGGAGAGGTGAGGCAGGAGAGGAGAGAGAACAGTGCAGTAATATCACAGTGAGCAGAGACAGCTTTCTCAGACATTACTACAGACGGGTGACGGCGGCTGCCCCTGGACTGTGGCTGCTCCCGCTCAGGGCCCTCCTCGGGGACAATCTTGCTCTCAGCAAACACGGCTGGTCGCTCCTGGGATCTGAGCAGCACAACGGGGCCGGTAGAGCAGCATCTTCGTACTCGGTGCTGTGAACTTCTACAGGAGACTACTGCTGTAAGGTTTCTAGACACATGGTCCACGTTTTTGAGCCAGAGGACCTAATACTTGACACCTAAATCCATATCCAGAGGGCACATAAATTAAAATAACCTGACTAGAAGAGGAGCTGAGCATCCTGCCCATGAAAGCTGCAGCTGACCAGGACGGACACACGTCAGGTCACTAATTCATGTGCCAGACATGGGTTGATGTCCCGGCCAACGTCAAACCAGCTGGCCACAGCACAGACAACAGGAGGTTGTACAGAGCAGAGTCTGGCTTTTTCAGGCAGCATGGGAGCGATTTAAGGGTGCACCTTCCATGTGGGGGATGCCTACCACATACAATGAGATGAGGACTGTTGCTGCAGTCAAACAGCACACGGTGCAAAAATCCCAGGGAAAAGCAAGCAAAAGAGCATGCTGACCACATGTCCTTGCAGGGTCATGTCCTGGGAATTGTATTCCTCTGCTATCGTGCTCAAGCATCAGATTTGTCCTGAAGATTTTGGCTGGGAGAATAAATAGTCAGAATAAAATCTCCTGGAGCTTTTTGAGCTTCTGTTTAAGGGAAAGAGCAAGAAACACACTCTGGAGGTTATGACTAGAATAAGCCCATTCCCAAGCCACCTTCACAGAAAGCAGGTCTAACAGACTGCCAAGTGAGGGCATTGTCACTGATCTGTCTTGCAATTCTACATTTTCTCTTTTTTGCCAGTGTCGTTACTGGTGCAAGACAATGGGGCAGAGGACAGTCTGCAGTACTCTGTTCAACATGTACAACAACAGTTGGGATGTGCTGTTTCTTCCTAGAGGACGTAGGAAATCTGGATCTCCCCATATTGCCCTGAACTCCTTTTTCCTGTGCCAAAGAGCAGCTTTGGATTCTGTCTCAGACATCAGAGACACTAATGACACCAGAAATTTCCAGTAGCTTAGGAACTGAAACAAAGCTAAAGCAGGGATTTACTCTTTTTCACCCTTGGACTAAAGATCACAAATGAGTTTTTCATGCATTAGAATACTCATTAGTCCACCCCAGGCTGAGGCCAAGATATGCTGTTGTGAAATCATGATGTAATAAAAACTAATGAGGTCTGTGTAGAATTTAACCCAATTTGCAATCAGCTAAGACTAAAAAAAGGCTGGACTATATTTCTTGTGTAATTCCAGTTCAGTGTCCTCCCAAAGGACCTGTCTGGGGCTTGACCTCACCTCTCATTCCTCAAACTGAATCTTCATCCAAAAACTGTGCTTTAGGGAGACTTGGTGCAGCTCATAGCAGCTCCCACATTACAGCCCTGTTCTGGCACTGCTCCAGCTGGTGGGAGTTCTGCCACCAGCTCTGGTGAGCTCAGGTTTGAGTCTCTTCTGGATTATTCTATTGTTAAAAGAATCTTTTCTTACAAGACTGACTGTGGGGATGGATTTTAAATTGAGGTTACATAAAACAAATTTAATAGTGAAGCAAAGATTAGCCAAGTTTTATTCCTCTTTTATGTTGTGGTTCATGGTCTGTATTAGGAAAGCAAACACATTATGCTCATGATTTTGCTATCACAAAGGACCTGGTCAAAACTCTGGCTTAGAGCAAATTTGGAGCTAGCTTTGAATTTGGTGGCTTGG
This sequence comes from Platyrinchus mystaceus, assembly GCA_035041135.1. Taxonomy (NCBI): domain Eukaryota; kingdom Metazoa; phylum Chordata; class Aves; order Passeriformes; family Tyrannidae; genus Platyrinchus; species Platyrinchus mystaceus. Next base: position 5,862,806 of record JAWWLV010000046.1, read on the forward strand.
GCACACCTCCAGAACAAACTGCAAAGCTCTCTACTTCTGAACAAATGCGTCAAGGTGGTCTGGAGACCTGCTGGGGTCTTTTCCCTGCAGCATCATCTCCTACACCACGCAACAATCAGCAGACAGCGAGGAACACAAGCCCAGGACATACAGTACACCCCCTCCTTCATTACCAACTCGTGCATGTCTTCCCCCAGCAAATATGCAGGTCAAGCCCTCTTCACCCTCCAACCGAGGTTCTCACCATGTGGTAAGCTAATGAGAGCTGAGAATCCACCTTGATTTGCATGGGATTGGTACACCCTCGGGGGCTCTCGGGTCTCTCTCCACCGGTGCTGCCTGTCCATGCAAAGATGTCCGAGGGGCTGTGTTGGCCAGGGCTGATTGTCTTCATTTCCATCTCCAGTTCTGCCTCCAGCTCTGCCTCCTCCTTCGCCTCCTTGTTGCTCTCCTCCAAGTGCTTCATGAGCACAGCGATCACCACGTTCACCAGGACAAACTGGGCTGTCAGCACGAAGGAGACGAAGTAGATGGGGGAAATGACGGTGTTGTAACAGGTGGACTCCTGGTCACAGTCACGCAGCGTGTCCTGGAAACAGAGGGGGAAATGGTGGAGGGATGTGAAGAGGTTCCAGCATGGACCTCGGTCTGCTGTCTGGCCACCTGGCTGCAATGGGTTCTGCTTTCATGAAGAAAACTGAGAAGATTTGGCAAATTTCATGTCTAGAATAGCAATATACTTGCCGATGACACCTTAACATTTACCTTCATTATCCCATTCCAGTTGTCTCCTGTGGATACTCGGAAGAGAGTTAGAAAGGCCATCCCAAAGTTCCTGAACGTGGCGTGTCGTCCCAGCCCCTCGCAGGGGTGTGTGTCATCACATTCTGTGGGACCAAACACAGCCATGAGACCCCCACTCACACACCACTCCCACCCCTTCCACCGGCACGGGAAGACTCACCAAGGTCTCCAAACAGCTCCACTCCAAGAGCTGCAAATATGAAAAACAACAACATGAAGAGAAGACCCAGATTCCCCACCTGAAAAGAGAAAAAGAAATGGGGGGGAAAAAAACACAAAAAAAGAACATTCATTGATTTTTTTGTTCCAGACCTGTTTCTTGCTGTATTCTTTAATCCAAAACTTAAACTGCTTCAGGGGAAAAATGACCTCAGTGTGAGGACTGTATCTCAGACTGTGCTTCGGAAGGGAAATGTGATTCTCTAATGACAGTAAAGATAAAATGATTAGCATTCCTCTGCAATAGGAAATGAGCTGTGGGCCAGAGGAGATCTGGTTTGATATGGCAGTGGGTTACCTGCGGCAGCGCTTGCATCACGGTGTCCAGGAGGGCTCTCATCCCTACAGCCATCTTCAGCAACTTCAGCACTGCGGAAAACACGTTTGCAGTATGGTAACAGCAGCCTTAGCACAGAGGCACAAACCCAGCCCCTCTCCCGGGAGCCACAAATTAGTGGAGGAGAAATGTGAAATCATGTCAAGTGTTCTCCATTAGCTGCTACAGTCCCTGGCCTTTTTGCATCGCTTCTTGTTGCCTGGATACTATCAAAATCCCGTGAATAGCAGCATCACCTATCCTGAGACTTGGAGAAAGTGTTATCATTCTGCCTGGCACTTCCTTTCCCCACTTTATCTGTGTTGGGCTCATCTCCTTCCTCTGGTTATCATGAGCAGTTACTTTCCCAGCCCTGGGGCTACTTTCCCACTTCCACAGGCTACCCACTTTCATACGTGATTCACTGAGGAACTGATTTACACATCTCTTCCAGAAGGTTGGATTTCCAACTGGAAACTGCATGTATTTTTAATTCTGAAAGGGATCCAATGCATAGAAAAACCACTTCCCACCCCCCCCCTCCGCCTTGAGACACAGAAGCATTTAACGTCTCCTCTAGCTCCTGCTTTGCTTAGATGAGGGCTGCAATCAGAACAATTTTCCTCAGAGCACAATACCCTTCAGGATGGTCTGGCAGTACTTCATTAAGGGCCTGAGCACTCACATTTTACATCTTCATCACTTGGCCCTGAGACTTCCCTGTTCTGAAAAAACCAGGCCCTGCAGAAGCTGACTGCCCGATTCGGGTACGTGTTGTTACACGTCTGGGGGGACAGATGGATGCAGAGTGACAAGGCAAGCTTTGTCACCAAGTGGTGTGATGTAAAGCCTCATGGGAAATTAAATTTATTAGATGCTTGTCTTTTAAAGCCAACATACTCAAGCTTGTGTTCTCTAATCCCTGTTAGAGATGACTTTGATTTGACTGGCATAATTTTCCCAGGTACATCTCTGGGAGTTACAGCCACAGTAACTTCTCCTTTATTCCTAAGCTCTCAGCCCTTCAAGTCCTCTTAAGACAGAAACACATGGTCAGTTGGCTCAGCTTTTTGGCTCCTTGCAAGTATTTTCCCCCATTGTTCTTTTATTTGTTTACAGCCTGTTGATGCCAGAACTATGCACACCATGATGGGGATGTGCCCCAGGACTGTTTCCCAATGCTTAACTCTCTCCTGGTGGGGACCCTGCACCTCAAACACAAGTCAGTTCTGTTTTATTCCTCTCACCTCGAGCAATCCTGAGAACCCTCATGATTCGGATAATAGTGGGGTTAATTGGTAGCGAAGCGTTCACCTCGATCTCTTCCAAAGTGATGCCCATGATAGACAGCAGCACAATTGCCAGATCTAATTGGTTCCATCTGGAGACAACAAAAAATGAAGTTTAACATCTACTAAGAAGCTGGCAAGGGGAGGTAGCTTGCTTCACACGAATTCCAGTCATTTCAATGGCTCGAGCACTCAAATGAATCTGCAGCATTTTTCTGAGGGTATTATACAAAAGCAGTTATGTTATGAAATCATTATAACTAATGCATCTCATTAGAAAACCAGCCAATTCCAAAGATATCCTTGACTGAGGGGAAAGAGAAACAAAAGCTGGGCAGTTTTCTACCCAGAGGCTGCAGACCTCAGGGGAGATGCTGTGGTATCTGTCCAGCCACTTCTAGACATGACACTCGTGGACCTCAGCGTGAGATCTGCCCCAGAAAGAACAGGCCCCCGCGTCTAGTCCTTGCAATAAAAATCACGTTGGGTAAAAGAAAGACCCCAAGGATTCGTGCCAGGCTGGAGAGAGGTGTAATCCCAGCACGGACACACGAAATGTGGGGAGAGCGGTGGAACAACACACTGGCTGCTGAAGGGCTCATGTCAAATCCTGCTCAGTGGTGTGCTCTTGGTGTTAACACTGAAGAAGGCAAAAATGGGAAGAGAAAGATTCACCATGGACACAAAATTTATATTTGTGAGGCAAGAGACTGAAAATCTAGACAAAGACACAATTTCATCTACTGCTCCACATCTTCAAAAGAAAGGGTCCCTTTTCTCTTTCATTTCCACTCAGGGCAAGATTCTGTTTCTTGGCATAAATTTTGTCACTTCACCAGGTCCTCTTGATTATATGGACATGCAACTGGTGTGAGAAGAGAACCAGCTGGTCAGTGCGAGACCCACCTCTCTTTCATCCACTCCCAAGTGCCAAAGTGGTACAATCCCTCTCCTTGGCATGTGCGATCCCTTCTCCGGCTCACATCCCAAGCCTCCACCTACCCAGCTTTCAACCAGTCACACCACAAAGCATTCACACATATCAGACTGACACCACGGGGCAGACCATGGGAACTCAGGATGTTAAATGTGGGTGGCTGTCTCCAGAACCTGCTGCTGCCCCCAGGGTCATGACAGAGCTTTTACCTGTCTTGGAAGAAGCGACGAAACCCAAAGGCAATAAGCTTGAAAACAGACTCCAGGACAAAGATAACAGTGAAGATGTAATTGCAAATCTTCAGGGCTTCATCAAGAACCTGGATGTGGGCACAGGATTGAGGTTAGACATTAGCTCTGCAGAGGGGCTTTGCTGCCTGCAAACCTGACTCTTCTGTCCCCAGTTATTTTCAAACTAAAGATAAAAGTCTCCAAATGTGGGCTCTCTCCGATGATAAATGTCCTAGGGATAGAATCCCAGGAGGGGCTGACACAGACCCAAGGCACAACCCCAGCTGGGATTGCTGGGGTGAGCAGTAAGAGCTGCTGCATTTGCAGGTGTCAGCAGCACAAAACCCCTTGTGCTTTCTGCAGAAAGCTGAATTTCATCCCACTTGCTCATTCATATAAGCACTGGCCAAATGACTCCTTTGTGACAGCCTGCCATTACTCCTCACCTTGAGCTTTTGGCAAGGAGCAGGAGAGAGGGATGGCATGCCAGGAGAAGCAAGTGCCTTGCGTTTTCCTCTGCCCCCCTTCCTCTGCAGAAGTTAAAGCCTGGCCATTAATCCAGGTGCACCCTGGCTGGGACAACTCTTGCACAGTCAGGCATTAAAGCCTCCTCAGAGATGATTTTATCCCCAAAAGTCTTGCTCATGAAGGAGCACTGTGGTCACAGCATCCTCCCTGGCCTCTTAAGTGACGTGCATTGAATTTCTCACTGTTGGCAAATGGAACAGTAATAACTGTCCAGGACACTGTTAGGGAAAGCGGGAGATGGGAACAGAGTGCTCTCAGACCAAAACCAACACTTGCTGATCCCTACATCAGAGAAATCATAGCAGGAGGGGTTTAAGCCATGCGCTCTGCCTTCATGTTACAGTTTAGTTTCAAGCATTCATGGATGAAAATCACCTCACCTGCCCGAGAAACACAAGCCCAAAGGAAGCTGTGGCTCAGAATGAGCCTCCCCGTCATACTGCAGAGCACTTGGGCTCTGCAGCAAGTAAGAAAATTTATCTGGCAAAAGCAGATAAACGTGCTTGAACCACCTCTATGCACTGTGCATCCCCCTCTATGCGCAGCTGCAGCATCCCCAGCTGGGGTTTCATCAAACCACCAAACCCTTTCAACACCAAGACACCAATCAATCATTAGTTTGGATATAAAGTGTCTTCAGGATCCCAGACATCCATCACCCAGACCAGAGTGATTTCGGGGCCCCGACTCAGCAAGGCTCAAGCATGTGCGTGGCTCGAACTGTGCTGTCACCCCAGCACAGCCCAAGCTTGGAGTTATTACCCAGACACTGCATACCAGGGGCTCAGAGACAAAATGTTTTTTTTCCTTAAGAAAATTAAAAACAAAATCCTGCCCAACATTTTTATAATACAAGAGAAAATGTAGCTGCAAAACGACTGCGGTAAGACGCACGCTCTAGTGCGACTCCAGTCCAGGCTCCTTCGCCAACAACCTTTTTCATCACCAAATGACTGAATCATGAAATGAGCCTTCCAGGGTATTTAAAGGTGACCTGAACAGAAAAAAATAAATTGGGCTTTTTTCCTTTCACTTTTGGCTTCTTTATGATAGGCTGGAGGATATTTCCCCCCGTCGTTTGCATGTTTTAGTTGTTTGGGGTGCTTTTTTATATTAAGTATTCAAGTCCTGTCTACTCTTAGAGAATATTTCCTCCTATTGTGTGTTATATTTATTCATTGTGAAAGTGGCTAATAAAAGTAAGTACAAGTTATATGGCAAAGGCAGCTATTTCCATTTCATTCTTATGCACAAGAGACTTGACATCCCAGGACAGGCTGTTTTTATTTTCACAGTATGACAAAGACCCATGAACTTAGCACACTAATATATTAAAATGTACTTAAAAGACCAGTGTGGAATGCAATGCCTATGAAAACCAGGTCCTATGGGACATTGGGGATTTAGAAGAAACTTTGTAAAAAAAACCATTTCACAGATTCTTCTATTCTTTTTCCTTTTTCTTTTTTTCTTTTTTTTTTTTTTCAGGGGGAAGACCTAAGTAAAATGGAAGGTATCAATGATGATCTAATCTAGCAAAGCAAACAAACCTGCTCCCATCCTCATTTTCAAAGCAGCTTGCTTGCACTTAACTAGAAGGGAGAGGTGCGATGGGATTCATGTACCAGAAGCCATGGATTGAGCTGGAAGCCAGTTGTAGGATGGGTACACTCCAGGGGCAAAGGGACAGGTCAGGCACAGGGAAAGGAGGTTCTGAGATCTAACAGCAAAACTGGCCTTAACTCAGCCCATCAGCACATCCCACCATGGCCCTGCACATCCCCCTTGGCTGTCCCAGTACCTTTGGCTGCTGGTAGTGCTCCATGGCCATGGTGATCACGTTGAGGCCAATCACGCCCGTGATGAACAAATCCAGGTAGTGGCTGGTGCACATCTGGTGGATCAGGAGGCGGAATCGGGAATAATCCGAATAGTAGGGCTTACACTGTGCTTCTGCAGCGGGGAGGAGGAGAGCGGAGAGGCACGTCAAGTCATTTCTCTGCGTCTTTCTGAAGTCAACGCACCCTCACTTTCCAACTCCAGAGATGATAAATTCTAGACCGATTACAGCAACATGCTGTCTTTTTTACTTCCTTCTTTTCTTGCTGGCATGTTACCATTTCTTATACACAGCAGGGCTCCCGTCATCTTACATCCATTAAATATCTTCAGTGGGACATGCGCTATACTCAGCCTTGTGGCATCAGGGATGAGGTGAGCTGGGACTGATTCTGCTGCTAAAGAACGTTTTTCCCCATAGGGAAATTTAAGTTAGACCTAAATTAAAACAACAACTTTTGTTTCTGCTATAATAAAAGTCCCCGAAGTATCTGAAAACCCAATTAATGGCCAGATGCTGGGGACAGATTTTACTAACAATGCCTTAAAAGCACGGGCCATTGAGTTCATGGTGGTCTCTGAAAGGGAAGGAGTTCAGGAGTATTATGTTTTTTGCAATAAACTACAGAGAGAACAAAATTCAACACTTTGGCTGTCAAAGCCCTGAAAAATGGTCCATAAAAATACCAAGGAAAGCTGATCAGTCAGCCCCAGTGATCAGAAAATAACGATCCTCCACTTAGACAAGATTATCAAAGTACATATTTCACTGTTCAAGTCATTCCCATGTTTGTCAGCCTCGGGGATGACACATGCTCTTTAGACCCCAAATGTTCCTAGAGATAAACTCATTTACTCACCTAATCTCTAATGAGGAAATGCCAAGGCTGAGTATATAATTCAGTACAATTTTCAAGGAGGCATTATAATGCAGATTGAAGTGGAAAGGACTGTCTTGAATATGTCAGAGTATAATACTACTCTCATAATTAGATGATCAACTGGTTATGAAAATTATTGAGCTGTAAGAATTACATGGTTGATATTTAGTGCTGCTGAGCAAATGTACATTTTGATACATTATTCCAAGAAAAAAAGCTGGGCAGGATAAAGCCAGGAAACACAAGTTTGTGCTGCCCTTGTGGAAAACTAATTTTAGAGGATTAAATTTTACCTGGAAATAGAGCTCACTTTGTCAATAGCCAATGACATTGCAATCGAACCCATAGATTTAATGGTTTCACATGCTCCCTGCTCCATAACAGGATCCTGAAAAATAGGAGTTTTGGTTTTTTTCCATAGAGACAGACCTTTCCCTTCCAGCCCAGGGACCAGGGAGAAAAATCACTCAGCAGTTTTATTCTGTAGGGGTTTGGAAGGCCCAAAATTCTTCTTCAGTGTCATCAAATGAAAGGCAGTATTAATATTCACTTTCTGATCTGCAGTGGGCTTTAGGTGATCTGCACCTGAGTGCTAAAGCACAGTATTGATGAAAAGGTCCGTAAAATTAATTTTCATGCTGAATCTATTGAGTGCTTATGAAAAAAAAGCAGACTGGTAGCTGCTGACTCACTCATAAGACTTTGTCAGATATCTCAGAATCTGCATAAATCTCCATAAAGTCAAGATATCTCGATCACATTATGCTAAATTATGAGTAGCAAATTAACTAAAATGTTTGAATACAATTAGGTTAGGAATAGGACCTATTTTTATGAACCAACTTATCATCTCAGAAAGAAACACCATCGTAATTGGATCACTTACTTCTTCTACATTTATGTATAATTCACATTCAAAAAGAAGAATGTCAGTGTTTCTACCTTTTCCTGCAACGGATTTACTTATGAATAATTACACTGGAATTCAATTTTTTTTTTTCTCAGCTTTGACTGACAGGTAATTCCAAATCCTACAGAATAGCACCGATGTGGTTAGAACAGAGAAAGGATTTAGAGAGAGGTTGTAAATGTCTCCTGTGCAGGGCTCCTGCACCTGGATTAGCCAGTGCATGACCTTATAAGCAGGGTTGCTAATTGTTCAGATATCTGCAAAGGCTTCCCCCTCTCCACACCCCCTTCTCCCAAACTTCCTCTCCACCTCTCCCAGCTCATCACTGCAGCTTTCCACAGCCAAACGTCCCTGGATGCTGCTCTCACAGATGCCCTTGCAGCCTTTGAAAATTACCCGTAGTAAATGTTTCGTGCTTCCCCGTTAACTTCATTGGGAGGGGATTTGCCAACCCTGTTTATAAATCATGTCACCACTGGCTCCCCCGGTCTCCCCATGCCGGCCATGCATCTCAGTGCAGTTCGGATGCTACCGCGGGATGACCCACACACGGGCTGACATGCTGCCCGAGGACTAGGGGTAAACCCCCACTGTGCCTAGGCGGGCAGGGGACTTTCTGAACAGATAAACCATTTTTTGCCATTGTAAAAATACCATTTCTTTCACCCGCCCTGCGCAGTTCTGCAGAGAATTTGGGTACAGCTCCAATGTAATGACGCCGGTGCAAAGCCCGTGCCCCCTATCACACAGCATCGTTCTTAGTTATTGCAATAAAGAGCTGAACAATACCAACATCTTGGGAAATACAGACATCTGTTAAACTCCGGGTGGTGAACTTCACAACTAACACAATACCACATTACTGTACTGTTACAATACACTGTGTCAAGAACAACAAGAGCTCTGGGTTAGTCTCGGTTATTACTGGAAAGGTTAACGTGGCTTCCCGGCACACATGGCGTTAAAGAAAGGAGGAGGAGAGCAAACCAACAAAGAAGAATTGGCAGAATGAGAAAAGATGGGGAAATACAGCAAAAGCCCACTACGAGACATCAGGCTGGTAAACAGGGTGTAAATCAAGCTGCTTCACCGTGGCTGGAGGCCAGGAGAGAGGGAGAAGTGGGTCAAATCTGGACATCATTACACAGGATAAACTTAGCTCAGACAGTGCATCCTGAGCAATCTCATCCTAAGGAAGAGGATGCTGCAGCTGTTTGGGAGCTGGCCTGAGTGAGTCCCACCTGCCCCTGCATCCTGGATGATGGTGGTCCAAGGGGACTGACTGTGCTAGGAAGGGGAGCAGTGCCTGGCACAAAGGACACTTAGCTTTAGCTCATCATTTCTATGGGTTCTCAACTCAGGTTGTTTCCCAAGCTGTGCTCAACATTTGGCATTATCCTGTGGGATTCCTGACTTCCTTGATGAGGGCTGGGAGTAAGAGTATGGCAGCCCCAGCCTGTGTCATGGGGTACCCAAACTCATCATAAGTCCTCTCCTGCCCTTTAGGAAAGGAAATGACCATTGCTGTTGCAGGACCGACATTTCCCATTCCTAATCCCTGTCTAACTTCTCCCAGGCTGGGTGCCCTTGGGGTTCAGTGATTCCAGCTTGGGTTTGAGGCATTACACCCCATGCTGCTGTTTGTCTGATGGCTGTGGGATGTCACCTGTGAAATGACACCAGTGCCCAGCATAGCAGCACCACAGGCACCCCTGTTTCTCCCAGGCAATGCCTCTGCCAGCAACCAGAGTAACCCAGGGCTTGGCCAGTCTCTGCCAGCACAGCAAGAAGTGGGACTGAGGCCACTTTCTTCCCATTAACTGCATTTTCTTGTGGGGAATCAGGCTGGGCATGCAGCTCGAAAATATCTCTGGGTAGCGTCTGCCTCCCAATATAGCCCTGTCAAGAGAGAAATTGCCACTTTCCCCGAGGTGGCTTCGAGCCGGAGGTGCGTGGGCACAGGAAATTGGAATTCACGAGAGTGGGACAATTCCATTACTGTCTCCTTCAGCTTCTTCCTTCCCCTATAATAAGGGAATTAACTACTTTGCAGGTCTGAGTATATCTGGAGGACAGCGGCAAACCAGTGAGCAATGAGCCCGTGACGCAGCTGGATTTACAAACTGTATCAAGAATATTATTAGGTTAAAAAGTAGTTTGCACTGAAGGAACTTTTTTAGATTTAAACACAAAGTTTTACTTGGCTTTTATTGTACTGAATGGATTTATTAAAAAAAAAAAAAGCAAAATGGAAAATGATAAATTATTTCCACTGAGAAGATTCCGGTTGTGATAGAATGTAGACTTGGAGGGGAAAAAAAGGAAAAAATTAAATTATAAAATATCTCACTAAGTACCAGGCAGCAGCAGCACACACTCACACACACAATTCCATCTTGTCTTCATAGAAAGAGAAAAGAAGCCTCTGGAAGTGCAGAGATGTGGGGAAGCTTTGAGTCACAACTCCAGATTCCTCACTGAACCACAGGAGGTTCAGCTTCAGCACCTGGGACTGATTCCTTAAATTCCCAACAGTCAGGTTCAAATATAAAACCTTTCTGTTCACTCACTAAGGTGCCTGAGGAGCGGCATGGCACATTCACTACCACTGGATCCAAAGAAAAGACAACAAAAGGAAAACACAAAGCACAGACCTGACAATTGTACACATTTTAAAGGCAAACTCTAAGTGTCTTTCTGAGCCTGCACGGGATAACAGAGGGGTTTGGAATGAGTTCAGTGCCTTAAAAATAACACAAAATAAGACAGCCTTGATGTTACTCTGTAGGACCAGGAGAGGAGTCACAATCAAATAAAAAGAAGAAAAAATAACCAGAGTCCCAAAGTCAGTGAGAGCACCCCCCTTGCGCTGCCCCCATTTCACAGAGAGGCCAGGAGGCCCAGCAAGAGCAGCAAGAAAGACAGCAAAGAAATAAAAATATCAGGAATGGCAACGGGAAGGACATTCAGGATTTATTAAAGCATGTTGTGATAACTTCCAACAAGGCCTAGAAATATAAGGTAGAACCTCTGTCTCCTTGAGTTATCTCTGCAGTGAAAGCCAATAGCCCTCACCTTGCAATTTTTATTTAATCAAAACTCCCTGCAATCTATGAGAGATGGATGGAGCCCTGCTCCCATCTCAAGCAGTTGGAGTTTGTGCACAGGTGAGAGTTTTAATGGCACAATTTTCCTAGCATATTATTTTTGTCGAAAATTACAGCTATATTTGTTTCTATGTTGTCACCTCTTTAATTATTCAGGCTAATATTCTTAAGTTATGAATTAAACAAAATGCTTGCCAGATCAAGGCTTCTCCTAAAAATAAAAAGAGCAAGGGACAGATTTCCAGCCCTAAGCATCGTCCTGGGAAGGGGGACTGGGGAAGGGGACATGAGAGAGCAGTGGGTTGGGGGCAGATCAGACCCCAGCAATGTTCAGCCCAGATGGCCCATCCCCACCAGGACCTGGAAGGGCTTTAGGGTGGCATCTTTATTTCTTTTAATTTACAAGATCCCTCATGGATCGAGCAACTCTCAATCAATACACGGAATTTACAAGCTGAGCAGCACAATGACCAGATCTCATGTCCACGCTGAGGGTTAGTGGGGGGCTGAGCTCCACATTAAAACACTGAGGCTCTGCACTTTACTGAGTTTCACCCTGCTGGAAAAAAAATACTGTGCCTCCCTGAAGCACAGTGTTTGCAGAGCAATGAGCAAAGGCTGGAGAAATAAGGAAATATCCCCGCTAAGTGCAACTGCCTGTCTTCCAGAGAAATGCCTGCAAAATATTCAGACTCCTAAGCTGGTGGTTGGAAAGCTAAAGTCAACAATAAAGGACGCATTTCACAGTCCAGTCATTATTCTCTAAGATAAAAAAAAACCTAGAAGAACCTCAAAAAAAAAAAAGGAGAAAAAAAAAAAAAAGTCATGAAAAGTTTGACGGTGTCTTAATGAAAACCAGGAAAAAAAAATAATACTGAATAACATAACATGATTGAAGAATAAATTAAGGGTTTGAAAGTGTCAGTCCTGAGCTAGGTCTGCAGAGACCTGCAGCTCAGAATGGGATGCGTGTGCCATGGAGTAAGCGAACGAGCTCTGCACCACACACAGGGTTTAGTGGGATGCCTCACAGCGCGGTGGCGAGCCGTTAGTGACACAGCACTGCCATTCAACGGGACGAGACGTGCCGGCTTCCCAGTACCTTGCACTGCACTGGCTGAGCTCTCCATTAATACATCATCCAGCATTAGATCTAAAAGAACGAAATGGCATTAATCACCCGGCAGGACACACGGCAAGACTTCCCATCCCCTTCGGAGGTCCCTACGGCTCTCAGGCTCTCCGTTGCCTCTACCAGGATTGTTGCCTTGCGGGATCCTTCTCCTGGTGCTTCATGGAGGGTGGGCTCAGCTACATGTGAAAAAGGAAGTGCTCTTGTGCTTCTGTCACATGCACAGGTGGAAGCCCAAGAGATCCCTGAAAACCCCCTCATTTGACGATGACGGAGAAGACACTTCTGAAGGACGACCTAGTTCACATCGTGCTGGAACAGCACAGCTTACAGCGGCCACCCCTGCACCTGCCCACTTCTCAAGAACTGAGATCTAACATGGTTTCCTGGTTTTCAGATATCTGCTTGGATAAATGGCACTGGAAGAGTCTACAACCAAAAATGACTGTGCCACCAGTCAGATGTCTATGTCAGTCCATATCTGGCATTCATTGGTTGGTTTGGGCATCTAAGGTCACATAGGAAGCCCAGCTGAAAGGAACCCCCATGCAGTTGGTGGCACAATCACAGCCCTAGTCTTGGTATCATCTGCAAGTTCCCACTGTGCAGAATGAAGTTAAGCAATGACATCTGTTGCCTCCGAGGGCAAAGCTGGACACAGTCAATTAAAACCAATGTTTCACTGAACGCGAATTGGGAAAACTGTTCTAAAGTGATTTGGAGGACTTCATACTTTGCTCTTGAAAGGTTTTTATGGCAATTGAATACTCAGCAATATTTGATCCTCAGTAAAATAGCTGTTTATTGCCTCTTTAATTAGGCATTTCATAGCACTGAATGAATAACTGTATCTCCAAGGATGGTTTGTGATTCCTTCCCGCTGGGAAATTGCCCACGCTTACGTCTTTTTTCCATCTAGTTCCTCTAGTCTTATAAATAAAGTCATTAATAATAACTAAACATCTATTTTTCCTCTACAGAAATATCTACTTTCCAAAACTGCAACTTTAAATAGGGATCTTTCTATCCAGCCTTTAAAAACCTTTTCTAACTCATCAGCTTGAAATTGTGTTTGGGAACTTCAACTAACTGAAAGAGCTTTCTAGGCATTTTCTTGATGGGGAAAAAAACCCCAACTAACTAAAAAAAGGACTCTTTTCCATCTGTATCCCACTTAATTGAGAACAGTCCTCCACCGCTCTTGAGGGAAGCCTCCATCTTTCCACTGACCAGCGAGGAAGCCAGGCTCTCAGCATAAACCCAAGTCTGGTGTCCAAAGGCTGGTGTGATACATCCTAGTGGTTACAAAACCTGTGAAGCTCATGGGACTGAAAGATGTGACCAAAGGAAATTGCTGGATAAGTGTTGAACTGAGAGAGGCCCAGGCAGCGCTGTGGTACATGGTTGCATGATTAAGCCTGTCACAGCTATTGAACACCTCTTGGGCTATTAAAAAATAAAAGACTTAATATTACCAGCTTGGGGAACAAGCACCTGATCAGACAGCCTCTTAAACAGTACTGAAGTCTGTCAAAGATAAAGAAGAGATGTGAAAGGGGACAGGGAGAGAACAGCAGGCGGATTGACCAGGAAGGGAAAATGCGAGGCCACGAACACAAAGGGGGAGTTCAGTCAGAAGACAGAGCATGCAAGAAAAAGAGCACCTCTGACCTGAGGCCTCTGGCTAACTTATTTCCTACTTGAATAACTACATTGAAACAAAACCAGACTAAGAGACAAATGTTAGGTTGGAGACTTTCGGCGGAGTGGAGTTCTTTCCTCCTTTCACCTGTAGAGCCTCCTCTATGCAGGGCTGCACATTTCACATCCAGTTCAGAGTTGGGTTCAATTTGCATCAGTGCTATTTTGTCTAGTTAGTTACCCTCCTCATCTGCCTTTTTTTTTTTTGCCTAATCTGTATTTCTCAAGCAAATGCATTGATATGTTTCTCTAAGGAGTTTTAAAGCGTTACTAGAATGAGATGGCTCCATTATTTTATTACACTCTTGAATAGCAGTGGTGCTACTGTGCCAATAAATAAACCTGCTTGATAAATGGGACAGGTAACATCACTGTGGCATTACAAGGCTGTAATAAACCAAATAGTGAATCCAGTTATCAGCAACAGTGCTCATGACTCAGAAGATTTATGGTGCCATCCAGCACTGCTGATCTTTGCAGTTGTCACTATTTGTGTAACACTGAGCTCTGCTATCCAAGAAGCTCCAGGTGTGATTATTATTATATTTTAATTTAAATAACCTCCAACGGAAAGGTCATTGCAAATCATGCAGCCATTAAAAAGGCTTCCATGGCTCCTTGCTCAGCCTAAAACGACACTATTTCCTTCATGCAAATTTTATAGCTGGACATGCTTTTGGGAGAAGAATGATCACCAGACACGAGGCAGGGAGGGAAGGGAGGAGGGGATTGTGTGGAAGGTCAAGCAGGACTCAGAAAGATGTGGAAAGACTACCGACCAGCCATCTGTTTCTCCTTACTCCTTCTCTTTTTCTCCAGCCGGCGCAGCCTCTTCTCCTCCCGCCTCTTGGCTTCTTCTTCCTCCTGGTGCTGCCGACACTTGTGGAAATTCTCCACCACCACCCCCACGAACATGTTGAGGACGAAGAAGGCCACAATCAGCAAGAAGGAAATGAAGTAGAGGAGCATCCATGGGTTGTAGTTCATGACTGGCTGCAAAGTGGAGTAAGGCAAATTTCAAATGAACCTCAAAAAAAAGAATGGGAGCAAATAGATACAGCTGTGCCTTCCACAGAACCCGTGGGTGCCCCTTTCAGGCAGCTCAGGGTGCTCTGCTCTTCCTAAAAATTAGAGACTTCTGAGACATTTTAACTGAACTCTCCCAAAATACAAAGTGTGTCAAGGACAGAAGCACCAACTCTGTTCTGCAGCATCCTTTGCAGCTATTGTAAGTCCCTCACTGAAAACCTGAACCTACACAAAGCACTTCTTTTCTCCTGAAATGACAAAATTGCTTAAAAAGTCAAACCACTCTTTGATAAGTACAATTCTCATAACATGAGTTACACCAGTTGTGTTGCAAAATCTGCAGGGAAAAGGTTGAGTACAAATCCAGACTTTTCACTGGACTCCTTGTCACGTCCCAGAACTTGGATTAAACGCCTCCCTCGATCCTAACCCCATAACCCCACTTGACTGTGGAAGCCAACAGTACTTGGCAAAACAAGAGCTGAAAAGTGTGACCTTTGACAACTCATTTCTTCCAGCTCTGCTAGAGCCCGTACCTGCTGGTCGACTCCCACAGCATCCAAGCCATCGTACATGATATCCACCCACCCGTCCTTGGAGGCCAGAACAAAGAGAGACATCAGGGCCTAGAAATGCACAGAAAAAAAAGTTAGGCACAGTTGCACTAAAGCTCTTTTACTTGTAACATCTTACTCCTCTTTGCCCTTTCCTGCCTAGGATTGTCATTACCTGTCTGATAATGGGACACTTTGATGACCAAGATTTCTCTTGGCAGCAAAAACCTATCAATGCCAGCGGCCAGGTCAGCAATGAGCGGTAATTCGGAAACCACAGTGCTGAAGACAAAAGCAGCTTCATTTCCACCCTCCAGGTCTCTACTGATCCTGACTAATTAGTCCTTACCATGCTGCTAAAATAAGGCTGTGTTGCAGAGATGGTTGAAAATGTCCAGCTCTATTAGACAAGCCCTTCTGCAAGATATATTTGGTTTGTTATGTAGCAGTGAAGCAATTAAGTACTCCACGAAGCCACATGTGCTTGTTCTGTTCCGAAAAGAAGTGTATGCCTGCTTGGATACACTGCCTTTGGGATTTACAGAGACAGAATGCTGTGTATGTGAACTGAATATTTACTGCGACTGGCAGTGCCCTGTAAGAAAATCCCATGGGATAATAATGCACAGGTTTAAAGTCAAGGAGGTAAAGGAGCAAAGAAGCAGATTACCGTTCTATTAATACCTGGCCGAGATTATCAAAATTATACTTGTGCCGGACCCATTTGTAGCTTGCTTCTGTGCAATCCGATTTATTTGTGATGTTTCTGGTGTCCTCCCCCTGGCAGACAAAAAACTTGCCTTTGAAAAGCTGGAAAACACGCAAAGAAGAGAGGAAATGTCAGGGTTCAGTCCACAGGATTTCTCCGCAGATGATGGGCATTTCTCTGGGGTTCTCCACACAGCCCACGCCAACCAGAGCTGTTAAGGGAACTGGCCTCGTTCATGCAGGTTATTAAGAATGAGCAGCCTGTATAATATGCACCTAATGAGCAAATGCATGATTTCAGGTCGTTTAGGACACCCACCTCATGAATTAGGTTGTCTGGTTCAGTGATCTGAGACTGGCCTAAAGGCCTTTGCTTCTGGGTCACCAGCTCAAGTGTAGCCCCAGCTAATAGCCCAGACCAGCTAATGGCTTGTTACCACCAAGTGATGCTCAGCTCAGCTAACGACAAATTAATTGTAACAGGGGCCCTGTGCCAGCAGAGCAAAGGTGGCACTGAAGAGGCCCAGTGATGAACTAAGCTCTGCTCTTAGAGGTCACCAGGGAACACTTCAGAAAGCAGATGAGCCCCCGAGAGTGATGTCGGGCTCCTGCTGAATCAAGACTGCTGCCAGTCCCGCTCCGCTCTCTGATCCTGGATGCTGTGCTCCAGCTGTCTTCAGGCTCTGCCATCCACACAGGGGTCACTGGAAATATTCCTTGTGCAGAGCTTAAGGAGCCAAGCCCAACCCATGCTGGGAACCTGACCCTGAGCTTATTTCCTTTGGTTTAAGCCAGGAGAGACACAACTCCTGGGGAGTCAGCTCCTGGTTTATACCTGCACAAGGAACAGGAGCCTCCACATGCTTAATTCTAGACCTGGTGCTTCCTGTGCTCAGAACAGAGAGTGGCAGGGGATGATTACTGCTTCAGACAGGGTGATTGATGCTAGCAGGATGGATGGTATCAAAGCCCAGGAGACAGCCAACAAATCTAGTTTTATTTGCTGACAGAAGCTATTGACATTACTGTTGGGGGGGTGGAGGGGAAATGGCAACCTGCTCTCCAGGCTCCTTAAAACACCACCTGGGTATACAGAGAAGAGACACTGATAGGGTTTGATCTGTTTTTCTAGACAAATATCAGTAGAAATAATAGCGAACAAGATAAACCCACGCATTACTCCATGGGTTTCCTTCCGAAATCAACAGCAAAAGGATGGTCTCTAGGCATGCAAAATTAATCACCACTCAATGCAATCATAAAACCTCTGGATGCAAGAAGAGAAGTATTCCCTGATCTTTCCATGGAGAAACACTATCCATGGTAAGGCAGACTGGGGAGATATAGTCTTCACAGAGAAAAGTTTTAATTAAGCAGGAAGGTAAACAACTGTTTTTAATATAGTATCTGTAAATACAACTTCTCCAGGAGCTGGGCTGCAGTGCCACTCAGATGGGAGCAGTAACAGGGCTGCTGACAGGGTTTGGAAATACAAAGCTCAGTAAGCAAAAATGCTTCACAGTTTAGCACTTCCGAAAGGAAAAGACCCAGTGTTTTCTACTGGACTTGTTTTATCCACCTATTTCTTGTGTCTAATTAATGACTATTCACCTGTGGGGGCAGCTCTACAACCAAAACAGTCTTGCTAAGAGGACACACTGTTATAAACTCTGATGTCTGAATTTTAATAGCATTAAAAACCTCTAGTTTGATCCCCAGCTTATATTTAAATGAAAAAACTATCTGTAACTTTGAGAGATCATCTTTTTATAGAAAACAGCTACGGCCTCATCTTACACCTAATTAGACATAAATATTAACTGCGAATTTTGCATCCTGAATACAGGATCAGCCTTGCTTGTATCTACCACCGAAGCACATCAATAGTCATGACAATTTAACGTAAGACTGCAAGTCACCAGGGAAAGCACTGCAATTAGCAGGGAGGAAATTCAAAGAGCATACTGCAAGTTTTGTTGTTCGGCATAAATTTTCCCATGTCTGAGTCTTATATTGTTTTACGGGATATGCTTAGTTTTATGAATTTGTTTAGTAAAATGGATGGATGCTGTTACACTGCGCCAAGCCAATCTAGCTGCTGAGGTGGTTATGGATGGCATGATTTTTTTCTCTGTTTATTTTCAATGCTGTATTTATTATTTAAACACTATATTAGTGTAAAATATTATATAAGACACCTTTCCAAAACAAAGCCAAACAGAGTTGCTTTCCAAAGCTGGCTGTGACAGATTAGATAAACTTCAGAAAGAAGCAAGTTTTGTGTCAGAATATTTATATGAAGCAATCTCTTCTTCCCAGGTAACGAGAAACCAATTGCATTGGAAACTCTGCCACTTTTCCCCCAGGTTCCTGCACTCCTGGGACTGAGGATATTGCCAGCAGAGCTGGCAGGAAACAGAAATCTCTATCTCTGCAAGCTTTCAGTTAACTCAAACTGTCAGAATCTGAATGAATCTCCAGGTCAAGGTCTCTCTGGAGCTTACAAGCCAACAGTTTCAGCTTTGAGTTTATATTTCCCCATTGGTTTATAACTAGAAGAAAAGTGGAGGGAAAATTGTAGAATCATAGAATGGATTGGGTTGGAAGGGACCTCTAAAGGTCATCTAGTCCAGCCCCCTGCAGTGAGCAGGAACACTCAGTCCAACTGACCTCAGTTTCAGTTCAGAAAGTTTATACTGTGCCCACTGGTACAGATATCCAGACGTGGGGGCACCTGGGGCTCATTATGCTTTCAGATTGGGTGCTGAGGCTTACGGGGACTCACCTGAACTCCCAGGATCCCAAAGATTATGAAAAAGGCACAGCAGATGACCACAATGTTCCCAATGGGCTTCAAGGATGACATGAGAGTCTCCACCACCAGCTTCAGTCCTTGGGCTCGACTAATGACTCTGTAGGGTAAAGTAAGCACAAAAGCTGTTAGTCCTGTTCCTGCCCAGTTCTGCCTCCTATCAGCCAAGAATAGAGAACACAGCACTATGAATTTTTTTTTTTTAAGAATGACAACTCAAAAAGTATGATGGAAAAAGCAGTCCTGGAAGACTGACCTGTGAGATTATGAAAGTGTTGGAGGGAAAAGGTCTCTGCCTACACACACAGCTTTGCATAAATGAAGAGGAGAAGGAGGAGAACACGTGTAAGGAGCCAGGCCAGAAAATTCAGCTCTTTTGTTTGGGCCATCCACAGACACAGACTTTTATCCTTGTAGCCTGTCCAAGACTGCAAAGAGAGGGCCTCCTAGTGCCTTTTTCTGCATAGATTTAGGCAAGGCTCTTGATTTCCCTGTCTCAGTGTGTGAAATGGAGCAGCCACTCTTACACATCTGCCTGCACATCTGTAGTGATTACAGAATCATAGAATGGTTTGGGTTGGAAGTGACCTTCAAAGGCCATCTAATCCAACCCCCTGCAATGAGCAGGGACACATTCCACTAGATCAGGTTGCTCAGAGCCCTGTCCAGCCTGACCTTGAATATTTTCAGGGATGGGGCATCTACCATCTCTCTGGGGGATGCTGTGCCAGTGTTTCACCACTCATATCCTAAATAAACCAACCTGTACATGTCCTCATAGTGCTGCTGTGTACAGAGACCTGAGCTACCCCCAAGACCATCACAGTCGCTGCCCTATACCAACTATACAGGCTCAGCTATGAACCAGAGCTGTCCTCAAGGTGAAATTTCACTGACAGGACCACCAGCATCTAACTTAATTTCTGTAGCTCCTCTCTGGCTGGTATCACACAGAATTTCATAACAGAAGATTAGATCATATCAGAAGGTTGGAGAAGAATAACGTGGGCTTCATGACTGAAGCAGGTGGAGAAAGAAAAAGGTAGAAACTGTACCATACTCTCAAGGACAACGTTGCAATGAAAGGACAAGTCTTGTGTGATTTAGAGAAGCCATCTCACCATGCTGGGAAAGATGAATGAGGTATTCAGACTAACCAACCTGAAGGTGGGGACCAAGAAAGGCACCTGAAGAGGTTACATGCCTCCTTCCTCTTGATGCCAACTGGAATTAAGCATTTCAATAGCGCTGTAAATCAATTTGTACTGATGCCATAGAAACTGTGCTTTCCCGAGGCAGAAGTGGCTGTTTGCTGTGGAAGTCAGGGGAGAGAATTGCCTGTGTGCTTTTGGGTGCCGGCTGGTGACTCCTTTGAACACTTGGCACTGAAATGTGCCGCAAACTCCCCCACCTTCTTGTTTCTACCTGGATCTCTCTTGCCATGGGAATCCTCTCACCCCTTCTCCCGTTTCTCCCCAGGTCTGTCTCCATCACCTGAAGCACAGGTTGGGAGATTTGTTGCCTGGACAGGATCCAAGTGCTCCTTCTCTCCCCACTTTCCGGGCATGGTGCTCCCAGCAGAGGTCCCCTTGGACACATCCACATGCCCAGCATGGGTGGCCTCAGCTGGGACCACAGCCAACCTGCACCAGACCTCTCTTGCCCCAGAGCCTGCAGGTTGAGCAAACTGCAAGGCTCAGTGCACAGGCACCAGCTCTTACCAAAATTGTTGGCTTTAAATGGTATCCTGAAAAGCTAGAACTTAATTTTCTTTTTTTTTCTGGTTAAATATTTACTCAAAATGTCAAGGGTAACTCATCAGTTACCATTTTAAGAAAGAAACAGATGGTTGTATTTTTATCCACTTCCACACCACAAAGAGAAACACAAAGAGCAGATGCTGCTATTCCTCATGCTGGGCATCCTCTGCCAGGTAGGTGCTGTGGCTCTCTATTTTGGACAACCTCAGCTTTCCTGATGCTCAGATCTGGATGTTTAGGCAATGAGCTGGAGGGTGGGGTAGTTGTTGCTGCTACATCGTACCTGCACCAGGGCTGAGAGCTGAGGTGAGAACAACAAGCAGAGGAGCTGGAGAGCAGCAGGTCAGTGTGCCTGACTCAATGAGCTGGTTAATGCAGCCCAAGGGGCCGTGTCTGCATGCACACAGCAAGCCTTGGGCTGGACAGACTGAGGCTGAACCTCAGAGAGACTACAGACATCACCACCCCTCACACAATCCTGGGTGAAATACAGCTGCCAAACTACAGATGAGAAACTGAGGCATGGGAGGACTGCAGGACATGTTCTCAGAGGTACACAGACAACTAAATTCCAATTATTTCAGTGGGAATTAGGTATTTTGGTGCCTTTAGTGATGCTGGCTTATATATTCTGCCCACTGTCACCTAGGATGGAACAGAAGCTGAGTTCTCTAAACTGAAGGTCTATGCCTAAACTACTTGAACATCCTTAAATTTTGGGGAACAAGGAAGAAATTTAGTCTCCAGAGTTTAAAGTTGATAATTTTCTCTACCACTTATTAAGAAATGCTGTTCTAGAAATAATAAAGTGATTTCCCCTGTGAGATACTATTTGGTATCCAGCTGAGAGAGAAAATAGCAGGTTACTTGTCTGACTTTGCAAAGTCGTGTGTGTTGAGAAAAAAAGGGCTGAAAAACTGCAGCTTTTGGCTTCTTTCAGTGTTTTGATCAACCAGGGAATTCCTCAAATGAGAATGCATTAGGGTAAAAGCTGCCACCAGTTTAGCTCCATGCCAATGCTGTTTTCAGCCCTTCAGGGGGAAAATACTTAGAAAAGATTTTGAAAAATAATAGTTCTTACTAATGGAAACCTTCAGACCTTGGAGAGACTAAGAGCCTGATCCAACATCAGGGCAAGCCTGTGCAAAGACTCCTGCCACTCTCCTGAGAGTCTGATAACTCCCTCAGAGGTGCCAATGAAATTCTCAGCTTTTCCAGATGATTAGCATCACATCCAATATGTCAGCACACAGCATCCCCACACCTCATCAGTACTGCCCAAGGTCCTGCCGATACCAGGCTTGTAAACTCCTATTATCTGACCCCCACTCCTGCAATTTATCGCTGAAGGATGCGGCTGATTCGCAGCCCTCCGGTTGTGCCAGAGCCGTAGGCCTGCTGAGGTTCCACCCAGCACAATTCCAGTCTGCATCAGGCATATGACAAATAGGGAAATCAAAATGACACCTTCTTTTTTTTTTTTTCCTTTTCGGTGTGAAGAAATGTTAATCCCCCGAGTTCCCCCTGGGTTTGCTGGTCTCAGCATTCCCAGTTCTGTTAAACCCCTGGTGTGAGATGCTCCAAACCCACCACCAGCCTCATCCCAGCTGGATCCACTAGCTAAGTTAAGCCTGCTAGACTGATCAGAGCTCTCAGAAGAAGTAGCAGCACTTAGATGAAGCAACAGATCAGTGTTAATGAAGACCTCCCTCCACAGATAAAAAAATAAATTAGCAAAGGTTATAATATGATAGATAGAAGAGAGTCTATGAAATGACTATTTGATACCATGATGGTATGAAAAGTGAATAATTTATCTCTCTGCTTTGGAAGTCAAAGCCCAGGCTCTGTAGAGAGTAAAACAGCACTGACATCCACCCACATTAAATCTGAATACATTTTCAATTTTGATTTCTCTTGTATCTTAAGCTACAACACTTGATCCCAACAACAGCAGGTTGAACGCATTAGGAAGGAATGTTATTGTATAAGCAATCCCTTTATTGGCTGAAACATCAGAGGGTCATGGAAACATCTTTAAATGTCACTCCTTTGTGAATTTATTTTTGGAATTCTGGTCATAAAGTTGGGCTTGAATCCTCATGGATTCAATCTGGAGGCTGATAATCAATCATGCAATCAAAACCCCGTGATTGGCACACAGGCCAGTTTTTTTTTTTTAATGCCTGGGTTTGTGTGCTGTGTAAAGCAATGGTGTTTTTTCCGTGGGAGAAAATCAGAGACAGAATGAGAGAGGTCTTTTGCAAAAATCCCCCTTCCAGACCATCAAGTGGGAAAGGCAACGCAGAGACGACAAGGGCTGTCCCTGCTCTCCAGTTGAGAAACATTGGCTCGGCCTCCACCCAGACACAGGGACTGGAGCCAGGGTGTGCAGAGACCTCAGGTCACCTGTCCCAGCTGTCATCCCATGTTGCTCCAGCAGCACATCCCAGGCAGTGACGGTGTGATCCCCGAGCCGCTCGCCGCAGCCCGCGGCAAAGGCAGAGCGGGCAGCCGTGGGCAGAGGCGGGCTCAGGGCAGCCCAGATGTGCAGCACGGAGGCAGATGGGTTTCCACATGAGGAGATTTATGACTTACTGAAAAGCCCCCAGTTTGATGGCTGCTTTTTCATTTCCTACAAATCTAATTACAGGGAAACAGAACTGATTCTGAACATATTTAGGGAATGGGCTTGCTGCTGTCTTTTTTACGTTTCCTTTGTAGTAGAAAGCAGCGTGCTGGCTGAAAACATTCACATACTCTCTTGAGAAAACATATCAAATGCCAACAGGAATGGAATAGCAATGGGAGAGCCTAATCCTGAACACGTTCCAGATGGCAGGTCTTCCTCCTGCCTGCAGTTACTGAGTGGATTATTCACCACAACTGCAGATTTTTCACGCACATAGGTGCCTACAGAGAAAGGCTCCAGTTAAAAAAGACCCAAGTCCTGGCCAGGCAGACGTATAGATCTACAAAGAACCATACAGGGCTTCTACCAGGTCAGACAGGTCAGACTATAGCAGGGCTCAGCACAACCCAAATGTCTTCCCCTAGATCCAATTTAAGCAGGGAACATCAAAAGAGAAGCTTGCATTCCACAGTTCAGACATGGGAAATCAATCCTTCTTTTACCCAGAGCTAAACAGATTATTTTATAGGTTTTCTTAACAAAAGTCAAAAATCAGCCAAAGCAGAAGAGCACAGCAGAGCATATCTACTCAACCATATCTACTCAACTGGGTAGAAACTACCCCAGAAACAGCAGCTGACATGAGATACGGGGGACACATGAAGAGAGAAAAGTCAGAATTGGAGTCACATAGGAAGACAGTCTACTCACATGGTGAGGGAGCTGAACCACCCCAATGGTGCTAGATAAAAATGATTAAAAGCATCTCACATGCTAAAACTCACCAGGCACAACACACACAGCCCAACGGAACATAATGTCTTTTTTAGCTGTCGAGAATATTTGAAAGATATATGTGTAGGCATGGCCATTGTTATTCAGACTTATTATTCACACGGGAATAGTAAAAACAACATCTTCTATCAGAAGCAGGCTCCTATTTTTCTGTCCTGAAAGAGGAAATCCTGACTGAAAGTGAACCTTTTATGAAGGAAGCAGCAGTAAGATATGACAGGCACACAAAGATGCTTTGAGCAGGAAGGTTTATTAGCTGCTGCATAACAAGAGCAGCAACAATGGTATTGAAGAGGGACTGCATTTAGCATGGAGAGAAACCTTCATGCCTTGGGGTACAGGTCACAAACAGATGCCTGTTTGGAAGAGGCTGGTCCTTGGGCAGATTCTTATCAGAGGGGAGCCTGCCCCTGGAGCATGGAATACTGCCTGCTGGCAGAGATGGGGGACCAACTTAGCAGGACAATGGCTTTCATCTTGCCTGGGCCATTTTCAAAATAAATGTCTCTGTAAAATTAATGGGGAGCTGGGGAAAAAAGCCGTCTTTGCATTCTAGGTTAAGCAACAGTTGAGTCTCTGCTTCCTTAAAAATGATCTGCCACCTGCTACTAATTTCCTTCTTTGTTACAAAAGCCATTGACTGCCTGAAGGAAAGGGGGAGAAGAAGCTGTTAAGCTGCACTTTACACAGAGCAAATGAGAACACAAATAGCAGGGGATGTGTGTTTTAATGAGCAAAAGAGGCATTGATCAGTTTACTATTGCACTTGGGGCTGGTCCCAAAACACAGCGAGACCCAGAGCTCCTTGAGGCTCAGCAGGACCTGCGGGCGCTCATTGTCTGCGGAGCTGCAGGAGGCTGGAATAACACCGGTGACAGACGCCGTGCCCTTGTCTCTCCTGCCCCTTCCCTTGCACAGATGCTCAGCCCCCTCTTTGGCACACACATCCTACACTCTCTGAGGTCTTCCTCAGCCTCTACTCACCTTAAGGGCCGCAGTGTCCTCAGCAGTCTCAGCACCCGCAGCATCCCCAGGATTTTCGTGCCGCTGTCTGACACCATCGAGACCAGGATGTCGATGACAGAGATGAGAACCAGCACCCCATCCAGCACGTTCCAGCTGCTCTTCAAGTAGGCTTTTTCCCCAAAACACAAGCCTAGTGCCACCACCTGCCCGGACACCAAGTCACAACAAATTATGAGTATTGCATGCAATATGTTTGTTCCACTTAGCAACCTGCTGAGAATGCGTTATTTACAGATACACGTCTGCGAGTCCATTTGCTTCCCAGTACAGAAGCCTAATTAGACAAACCAGCAAAGTGTTCTATTGAAAGAATTATGAAAATACCGCTGCAGAAAGATCCCAGGTTGTCCCTTAGAGCTGATGTACTTTTAATGTAGATAAACCTACCTGCACAAAACTGTTCTTAAAACGCTCAGCTCTTGCACAGAAAAAAAATCTGATCATATTTTATTCCTATAGACTGCAGGAGAGAAGGTTCAGAGCGGCTGACCCGAAGCAATCATGTACAAGCTTTGCAAATAAAGAAACTAGAGAAACTTTCCAAAGAAAGAGCAATTGTTCAGCGAGATGATTATGAATTACACAAGAGAGATTTACAGCAATGGGTTTCTGAGCCTTCTGCCTCAAATCCAGCAAAGTGTTTCAACGCTCTTAAGTCTCTCCCTCCTCAGGAAAGCACACAGAGGCTTAGGTTGTTGAGGACAACTGGTTGTTGAAGACAATGGGACTTACATGCATGGTTGAAGTTAAGCATGTGCTCCAAGAGCTTTGCTGAATAGGAAAGGATTGCTGAATTGAAGGATCCCATTGCTCATATAATGGTGTAAATCAAGAGGAACTTCAGTGAAATTGTTCTGATGTAAAACGTGCTCAGAATAAGGCATGTGGTGGGTATTTGAATATGATTCAGACGAGGAAAAAATACACCTCACTCACAGCTGGTAGACCTAGGGGTTTTGTGAGTCCACCACAATAAAAGATCACTAACATAATGCAGGCACACTTATCTCCAAATTCATTTACCTTAACTGTCATCTCAGTCAGGAAGATGACTGTAAAGATGTAGTTGGAGAGTGTTAGGAAAATCCGTTCCTATGAAAAAGAAAATGAGAGACAACATTTTATAGCCTGCTCTCTGCAGCTGTACATCTCCCCATGCATATTTAGGCAGTTGATAACCGTTCTCCAGCTTCTGTCCTGAAACAAGCCTCGGACTGTTTACTCGCAAAGAGATAAAAATCCAAATATTTAGACAATAACACTTCTCATGGTTCAGCCCTGCCAATACTCGGCTCTGTGTCAGCACCATGGACAGGGGCAGCCGCCGGCGCCTGCCTCCAAAATCCCCCTATTTGCTCCCAGTTCAAACCTACCCTGCAGTAACAGGGAGATATTTCCCCCTTGAAATATGCTTGACAAATCTCTACCTGCCCCTCACCTGCAGACGTCACTGCACAGTGTAAATATCACTGAGCTCCCAATTCTCCTAGAAATTAAGTCAATATTAGAGTGGCTGAGCTGTGAGGCAGCAGGACCCGTGGGATGCTGAAGTGCAGCTGGCATGAGTTGTCACAGCTCCAGTGAAGCCAGAAAAGCTCTGGGGTTTTATGCCAGCTGAGACCTGCCCCCAAAAGGTTGATTCTCTTTCCCAAAGCCGCGGGCGAGACCTGGCGTGAAGCCCAACAGCCACATCTCCCAGTCTCCTGTGCTATCCACCAGACCATGCCATCCTCACTGCCACCGCTCTGCAAGAGCAGCTAGTGATTACAGATGAGACCATGGACTGGCTCCCTATCTGTAGTTAGCAGAAACCTATCTCTTTAATGATGATCATTAAATAAATTACACTTTTCCCTAATCCCTGAACAACCTCTGATTGCCTGTACTGAGAAATGGACAGCAGAAGGTGGAGGCTGGAGGAAAGATGATGTGTGTGCATGTATGCATACAACTGAACTGGCCCCAGTTCTGATAATAACAATTTTGGATTTATTTCTGCCGCTTCCTACAGAGTGGTCCCATAAGAGATGCAGATCTCTCACTCAAAATGAGATGCAATTTAAACAAGACAAAACACCTTGGCAACTCTCTTGCCATATCATGATTTACTGAAAGTGACTCAGGAACCACACAGTAGCTTGTTTCCATAGCAGGTCCATAATTAATTAGGTCCTAGGCCTGCACTGTGATTGTATGAGCTGTGATAGGAAACATCTCTGGCCGTTAGCTGACTGCCACACAAAAGACTGCTATGGAGGGGCAGGCAGTGGGCAGGAGGGAGAGAGTAGGGACCTGCTTGTGGAGCTGGAGATAAAACAGCAATAGCACGGAGGAGAGACTGAGGATATTGCATCCCTCCCTGGCAAGCACATGGATATTTTGAAGGATAATCTCCCCGGCCCATGTCGAGCACTCTGCAGTGGGGAATGCGTGCTGGGTAGCAACAGCATCCCCTGTTCTGATAAGCCAGCTGAAACTGGGACAGGAAAAAAGAACTCGCTTGAAGCAGTTAGAAAATCCACAGCTCAGGGAAGCAAAGAACAATTATTTTAAACAACTCAACCTAAACTAACTCTCTCAGTTTCCACACGAGAGCTCCATCAGCACAGGCAGGGCCCCTGCACTCCTCCTGGCTCCTCTGCCCCACTGCTCAGCATCCCCCTCCTCCTCTGCTGTTCCCAGACCATAGTCTAGCTCAGTCCAGCCTTGGACCTGTTTTGGTTCTCTTGTTTATAACCTGATGGTGATGAACCCCACACCAGTCCCTGTCTCCTTTCCTCTTTGCACTCTCCCAATGCCAGGGAACACCACAGCTCCTCCTCCTCTCCTGTGTGAAGTACAGGGTTTGGGTGCTACAGCTCTTTGCTATGGACTCCTCTGACTTACATGTATCACCCCATTCCTTCATCCCCGAGTAACTACAGCTCCTTTCAAAGCCAGCCTTGGTGAGCTGTGACTCTGAGAGATCACAGCAAGGGGCTCCAAAGAAACATTTGGGATTTAAAGGGACATTCTTAGGGTTCCCCATTAGGGGAGCAGCAGGGTGGCTGGCAGGGACCTCTGCTCTCTTCTTTCAGCTGCAAGTTGGTGCACCATGACTGCATGGTAACTGAAAGAAAAAATGGATTTAGGGGAGGGACTGCTGGGCAAACTGTTACAGTAAGGAGGACTACTAGGGAATGCTTAAAATAGGCACAGAGCAGCCAAGACTCCAGTTTTGAGGTCTTACATTGAAGATCCACAAAAATGAACAGCCTGACACGCCTACATCAACAAACCAGGATTCTTTACAATTGTGATATGAGCAGTCCTGTGCGATACACCAGCAAGAGCCCAGCGCATCTCAGCCCCAATCTATGCTAAAATAAAAGAGCAATAGGATGATTCTGCCCCTCTGACTGATGGATGTTGGTGCTGTGAGGATCTGGTTTCAGGGATCCTTATGTAGCATAATAAAACAAAGCGGTTTAGGGAACTGGCATTACAGTGCCTGTATCAATTCAGTTTTTCTGATGTCACAACAAAGCTGATACACAAAGGGGAGAGAAGAGTATGAAATGAACAGTTTCCCCCATTCCCTTCACACCACACATACATGCCCGTGGGGAACAGATGGAAGAAGCGAACATTGTGTTGAGAGAGGAAAAGTGTTTGAAGGTTTCTCAGAGAAGGAAACTGAGACAGATGTCATGCTATGTCATGTGTTAAAACCTTGACTGTACTTCCAGAAATGGGATATTGGATATATTGCAGGCCATAAGCTCTGCTCTTGAGCTTTGAAATGAGGCTAGGTAGGCACCAGTACAGTTGCTGTAACTAATTCAAAGGATACACAGGAGGTGTTGGAAGCTTCATGTTTTAAAGAGAGGAAGAAAGTGAGACCAAGTGCACAGCAGTGGGGTCCAAACCACAGGTGTTCGCTCCACAAGCAGCACAGGAAAACCTTAACTTCAGGAACTCACAGCACTGTGAGGCTCGATTTTGGGCCGTTCCATGGCAATGGTAATGCAGTTCAGGAAAATGATCACCAAGACGACATGATCAAACATCTTGTGAGTGATGATTTTATTGCACATCAGACGGAATCTGCCGAGAAAGAAAAAAAAAAGAAGAGTAGACACAGACTAGCTGTTAATGCTCGACTGGCTGGGGAGACACGCAGCAGCTCGATGCATGGCAGGGGGATCGGGTGCTCTGTTTGCAAAGCAGATGAGCTCCAATCTCCCAATCCCCTCCCTGGCAGAGCCGCACGCTGCGGGCAGATTGGGGTAGGAACAGAAAGGGATCCGAGCTGCAGAACTGGGCCACAAATTTCAAGCCCTGGTAATGTTCTAGGGGGGTTTGGCTCACTTGGAATGGAGCAGCTGCTTCCACAACTCAGACACAGGGCCAGGTTTGGATTCGACCCCTTACCTGGGCTCCTAGTGCTCAGGTTTAACTTAAATTAAGGAAGAAATACTCCCAGTGAGCCCGTGAGGGTTGAGCACACACGGAACAGAGGGACAGAAGCTATTTATTGTGACAGATGGCTGTACACTGACCCAGGATTTATAATACCGTATTACATTTCCCAAAGTCTGTTTCTGAAAATCTCTCTAATCTTTGTATGAATGAACCTGAACACCGTCCAGGGCCCTCTGGCTCAAACACGGGGAACCCTCCCTGCGCATGGGTGCGTGTCCAGAGGAGTGCACGGGGGAGCACGGGGCACAGATGGGCATGGCCAGGCTTTGGGGAGTGCAAAACCAGGAGCCTGCTGGCAAGGAGAGGGGGTTCCCTGGGAGAGGGACAAGGGGAAGGGCTGGAAGTTTTGTGGACTGACATATAGAGACCCATCTGGGATAGATGAGCAGATGAAGCACTGTAATAAGGGCATCTGTGCCCAGCACGCCACCACTACCCAAGAGCCCTGCCTTACCTGGAGTGAGGGGCAAAGATGTAGATGGACCAGGAGTCTCTCTCTTTGCAGCAGGTGGGGAGCCGTGCCCGTATCCAGGCCTTCATACGGTCCCTCTTGCTCTAGGAGGAAAACATACAGACCAGGAGGAAAACACAGAACTGTTAAAACA
This sequence comes from Platyrinchus mystaceus, assembly GCA_035041135.1. Taxonomy (NCBI): domain Eukaryota; kingdom Metazoa; phylum Chordata; class Aves; order Passeriformes; family Tyrannidae; genus Platyrinchus; species Platyrinchus mystaceus. The sequence continues at coordinate 5,893,084 of JAWWLV010000046.1, forward strand.
ATAAACCCCCAAAACTTTCAAGTGAAGGATTTGGGGCAGTTTTTCACTAAACACATATCTCCAGGTGCTCAGTAAAGCTGAAATACAATGATCTCCCCAGAAAAGGCCCCGCTGGGCAGAGGAAGGAGCTCTGGCAGCCGGGTGAGAGCTGTGCCAGCCCTGCGAGCTCACAGAGTTCGGCCTTGCTTCTTCCTCCACACAGTAACTGTGTCTGGCACATGGTTATCCAACAGGACAAACATGACAAATAAAACCCTTGCCTAAAGGACTGATAACCCGCTCTGATCAGCTTCAGTCCCTCCAGATACTCATCAGATGCTTGCCTGAATCTTCTAAGGTTTTTTTGTGGTATTTTTGTGTGGTTTTTTCAGTTGTTCGGGTTTTTTAAAAGAATATAGCATGCTTATGTCAGAGGTTATAAGAGGAGCAAGGGGTGGATTCCTGCTGCTGGCTGGGGCAAGCCCTGTGTCCATGCACTGCTGGAAAGCTAAAGAAATCATTTGAGACCTGACTTTTGGTCCAGGAACACAATGGCAAGCATCTGCCTCTCATTCAGCATGAACAGATTAGATGGGAGATTATAAAGCCAGAAGGGAACATCGTGGCCAGCCTGACCTGCATGAACATGGGCCATCCAATTCCCACAAATTAATTCCTACTTGAAACCACGGCACATCCTCAGCCACGCATACTTATGTTATAGACTGTCTGCAAGGTCATTTCAGGTCAGGAGGGCAAAAAAGCCTTAGCCAAAAAGTCAACTGAAGACATCAAAAAGTGGATGCTGAGGGTAAGACTCATCCCAGCTGCAACAGTCTCTGACTTGGGTTTATCACCTTCTCATTCACAGGTCTCTGAGGGGAAGTCAGGATCTTTAATCCCACTGACATTGCAGCATTAGTGCCCTCATGTTGTGCACGGACAACACCTAAAAGCCAAGCCAACATCCTTCCCAGAACACCGGGGCTCTCCCAGCCCTTCCACATGGAAGCACCAGAAGACAAATGCACAGACTGGTGTGTGCAATGTCACCTCAGTGCTTTGCATCTGCAGATAAATAAAAACCAATCCTTGCTCTTTCATTACCCGCATTTCTCTGCTACCACCTGGGCCTGGACGGGCAGACCTGGAACGTGCTTGCACAGGCTCTTTGAAGCTTATTCTAAAGATGTTCAGGGCCATAAGGGTGTAGAGCGGTGTGAAGGACAGTGCAGGAATCACCACTCACACCCCAGGAGCACCCACACTCCAGGACTGAGGCACTTGCATTTATTTCATCCTGGAAAAACAGAGGGGGGATTCATTTGGAGCCAAACTGTTCACACTTGGAGTAGTCTGGATTGTAAAAATGGGATTTGTTAGGATAATTGAGTGGAGTGGAGGAAGTGCTTTCTGTTCCTATAGGCAACCAGCCAAGGATCTCCTTAGTGATGGGGAGTAACTAGTGTGGTGCCTGTTTTAATGAAAGCCCTTGGTGACAACCTGAACCCTTCAGAAAACAAAAACCATCTTGGGAAAATAAGAAGGAAAGTTTGAATAACAAACAAACAAAAAAAGCTAGATCTCTCGACCCTGCTCCTTCAGCCATCCATCCTTCCCTCCACTTCTACACACACACAGACCACGCCACCACACACCAGTGGGGTTTTGGTTGTTCTCACATCCCTTTTCCAGCTGCAGGCAAGGAGTCAGAACTGCTCCCTTCTCTCTAAACTGTATTTAATAGAGCATGGATCCTTGGGGTTGTGTTATCCCTTCAAGCAGCCTAGTTAGTTTAATTATCCATAGATTTAACAAAGGTAAATAAATGGATAAAAATTGGGTGTCTGCTCAAAGTTGTGGTGAGAACAGTGACTGCTACCCCAGCCTCTGGACATGGTGTAATAGATGCAACTTGGTCCAGTTCGTTTTGTGAACTGGAAGGTTTCCAGAAGTATCTCTTATTCAAAGCAGTTCTGGTATTTATCAAGGGGATTTGTAGTGAATGGTAATGCGTCAGCAGCACAGAATGCTTCTTTATATTCCTTTTGTCCAATTTTAATGCCGAAGATATTTTGGGGTTTGGCTAATTGTTGCAACTCGCAGTTCATGGGCTAAATCAGATAACAAAGGCAAAAAGTGATCTTCCATCATGTCTCTCTATTCAGTGGGTTAGAGTAAGGGCAAGCACTGGGGCTCGGCCGGGGCCGCAGCCCGGCTGCTCTGTGCGGGGCCAAGTACATCCCCAGAAATCTAAACTCCAAGGAATTACTCCAGATTTCCACTAGTGGAACAGCACAGTTCAGTTAATTTGAGCCAAATGTAAGATATTTGTGAAATAAACCCTGAGTGTTTCTAGCCTAAGCTCCATCCAATGCTTTCCCAGCGAGGTCCGGGCAGGCTCCGAGTGCTGACAATCGGGCTGATTGCTCTTTAAGCCTGCATTATGTTCAAAGTGATATATCAATTATGTGGCTCAAATCATATCTATTTGTTCATAAAACACACCTGGACAGGATGAATAAAGATGTGGGGGGAGAAGAAAACTACTCTTTAATTCAGTTGCCAGTGACTTAGAAAAAAAATCTCCCTGGGTAAGGCCCCCCAAACCCCCAGCACAGGAGCCAGGACATGGGGAGATTCTGGGTGCTAACAGGCAGTGGGAATGGAGCCACTCAATCCTACAGCAACAAGAGCTGCTGATAAATAGCTGCTTTTTTTTAGGAATTTCAGATATTAATGCACTTCTGAGGGCAGGATGAAAGGCAGTTGGCATTAAAAGATGACTGATGCACTCCTCAGAGTAAGGGAGAGGCTTAGATTTATAAAAGATTTATTATAAGGATGGGGGAACTGCTGAAAAACGCTCTGTGAGCAGCAGTGGACCTCCAGGCAAGCTGGAAGCTGCACAGAGGCACTCGGGACCTGATTATTTAATTTCAATATGCAGCAGGGACAGGCTGAGAGAGTTTGGGAGTGGCTGGACCGCACACCACAGAGAAAAAGTGGAACAGGCAAAGGGAAAGGAGCTGCAATCGCAAAATGCAGTGAGGTTTTGGAGAGGAGGGGACACATTTGGTTGCATATTCAATATTCCCCTCACTTTCAGCTCTGAGCACACAGCAATTTGGGTGGAAAGGATCCAAAACCATCCAAAATCCAGCAGTCAGAAACAACAAAGACCTGGCAGCCGATCCCTGATCCCGGTCACAGCCATGTGAACCCAAGCAGGCACTGGATTGCTCTCTCGATGAAATATCTCCTTGTCTGCAGTGATTCCACACTTCTGGGGAGCAGAGCTGTCAGGGGCCTGATTCTGTCCCCTCAGAGGGATGGAAATTCAGAATAAACTCATTGAAGGCAGTGGAGCAGCACTAATATAGTGGGAGCCTGGGAAATCCAGATGAAGCATTTGCACTTCCTTTAATTTCTGCACAGAGGCAATCAAAACCAGGCAGCAAGGAGGGATGTGAAGCTTTGATGCAAAAGGGCATATTTAGGATTACTTTGATCTGAGTAACAGTTGAGCTCTGCTGTTCTTTTGTTGCTGGGGAGTTTTGTATCTCATTTTTTCCATTTATAATGCAATTTTTTTCCCCCCTCCTGGCTTTGTCAAGCCTGATTTAGGGGCAAAGCATCCTCCCTAAATGTCAGGAGTGAATCCCAAAGGGAAGCTCCGCAACCTAGGGGCTCATTTTGCTAATCTAAGCAATATTTTCAGATCCATCTGGTTTAGTGATTTGCAGTGAAGACATATTTTGGAGCATGGGGAAAGGCACCAGCCAGCTGCTGGTGTCCCAGCTGTGGCCATACCATGGGCTGGGGCACAATTCATTTACCCTATTTTGTCTACTCTTTCCCTAGGCATTTCCTTCTGACCACTTCATGGGAGGGGATTGAGTGATCTTTGGTCTAACCCGCTGTGGCCAGGCCTTGGTACACAGAGGATGACGTTTGGTTTATACTGAAAGCAGCTACTGTAACAAAGATTAAAAATCTTATTCAATAACTTATTGTCAGCACTGGCTGGGGATGGGGACTGGGTGGGATGGGAGAGGAGGGACAAGTGCCACCATGCCACGTCCAGCACGAGGGGGGCTGCTGGCTTGTGATCCTGTGGAGAGAAAGGAAGGGACCAGTGGGATGTTTGGACCAGGTGAGCTGGAAAAAGCAGCAGATGTTGGAGCATGAAAAAAAAAAAATCCCTAGCTAGCAATAAAAAGCATGGTCTCTTGATCACTTTTAATAGTGTTTTTTCCAAAAATAATTGCTGCTCCTTTTCTAAAAAATTCAATTTATTTTATGGAAGGTAAAAACCAGGTTAAGACAATCAGTAAAAATCCCAGGCTGAGGATCCATGCTGGAGATGTAATGGGATAATGGCTTTTTTTAAAGGGAGTTCACGGCTGAGTGGCTCCATTCTGCCAGCACTAACTCCCTTTCTCCTCCCCTAAGGCACAGAAGGACTCTGGAGTCAACGCTGCTTTTGCATCCCTTCACATGATCCCAATTCCATTTTCATTCAACAAACTCAGTGAAATACAGTAAAATCATATCCACAAGCTGCTGCTTTCCTGTTCTCAGAACAGCCCCTGCTACCATCACGTGGCTCTACCCAAAACCCATCTGTTCCACCAGCAGAAACAGAGTTACCCCTGGGGGATGACACATCAGACCATCACATTTTTAAGCCTGAGAACAAGGTATAATCAAACAAAGAGGTAACCTTGGAAGAGCAGGGAACACTCCCAAACTGTCCCAGGGACATCCCAACGCACACTTGACAGCCAGGACTGGGACACCCTGCTGCCCAAATCAAGCCCCACCATGCCAGGCATGCAAACAGCTCTGGAAAATCAACCAGATTCCTTTTACCCCCTTAAGATACAAACATCCATGTGAAACATCAGGAACCCTTGTCCCTTCCCTGTGCTTGCAGCCTTTTTAGCTAGTATTTCCTAAATGGCTCTTTTCAGGCCCATGAAAGAGACGCTCATTGGCAAAATGCCTCTTCAGATGGAAATTAATGCAAAGCCTCTGAAATTACCACAGTCTCCACGGGCCTAACACTGCCATGGGAATGGAGGGCCAAGCCCTGCCCTTTCCTTGCCTGTTGATGTCAATAGAAATTGTCTGCTGCTGCTGTGGGGGCAGAACACTGAATAATAGTTGGAAAGCAGGGAAAGTTACTTGCTTTGTTTTGGATTTTTGTTGAAGAACAATGAAAAAAATAAACCCAGAAAAGCATATATTTCCAATAGATGGCCTTTACTTTGTAAGTTTTAGTGGAACCTCGGGAGTTTTGCCCTGGATCTCTCCATCATGAGCCATCTGACAGTGCACTGAAATACTGGCTATGATCCCAACCCCATTTCTGACATCATCCACTGCCCAGAGACCTCCCGGGTAACTCTCAGTCTGGTCTGGTGGTGATGGTGAGACCTAATCCCTGCAAAGGCCACTGCTTTGCACCCACTTGTGTGCTCCCAAGACAGGGACAAGCATCGTTTTGACAAGGAAGAAAGCCTGAAATGAACACGTGGTGTTTCCTTACCATGTTGCCTTCATCATCGCAGTCATCACCATCGGGAGGGGGGTCATCCAGGTGGAGCTGGTGCAGCAGCAGACCCGGAGAGGTCTTGCCATTGCAGTCCTGGTGCTCGGAGGCAGTGGTTCGGGTGCTGTGCATGCTGCTGGTCCGGTACAGGGAAGGCACCTGCAGGGTATCCTGGAGGTCGAAGGACCCTTTCGTTTCCAGCGACTCCATGCGATGAGGCAAAGAGCCATTGAAGCTGCCGGCCCGGCTGGAGTGCTCCTCGTCCGAGCTCTCCCCTTCCTCCGAGCTCTCCTTGCCCTCCCCGGAGAGGAGGGACCTGCGCTCGCCGCTCTGTCCCCGGCGCTTCAGGCTGGGGGCCCGGCCGATGCTGTTCCAGCTGGAGCGGCGGCTGTTCCAGCTGCTGCTGGCACGCCAGGGACTGTGCGGGGAGCTGCGGGCGCTGGGCTGCGGGAAGGACAGGGACAGGGAAGAGCATCAGCCCCGTGCCACCCGCCCCCTGCCAGGCTGCTGGGGCGGACGGGTGGACGGACAGCCCCACGGACGCACTGAACATCCGCAGGAGGAGGTGACGCGAGTACCGGGGACTTGAGCTCGTAGAGGGCGGGGTCCACGGAGACACCGCTGGCCCGGCGGGACTCGTAGCCCTGAGCCGCGTCCCCGAACAGGGCACTCTTGGGCATGGGCATCGGCGTGGCAGCGGTGTGGATGATGAGCGGAGGGGTCAGGCTCTTCTTCAGCTCCGGGTAGTCGCTCAGGGCCACCACTGGAAGACACAAGAGGGTTTTAGGTGTCACACGTCAAGGGGCACATCTACAACCCACTCTCGTGCAGGCAGAGAGGCTATGCAGGGATGGCTCTGCTCCGAGCATCAGGGGGATGTGGGCCAGAAAGCCTGTCTGGAGAGCTGGGAGCCTGTCCTTCAGCCTGGCAGGGGAATGTCAAACAGTAATGGGATCAGGTGCCAATGGGATCATGTGTCAGTGGGAGAGGAGAGCAGATGCAGAATGTCATCTGCTGCCCCTCAACCCTCACACCAACACCCACCAGCTCCATCTCTGGGAACCTCCTTCCCCATGCCCACTCCCTCCATCCTCCTTCCCTATGCTCTTCCTGCAGAGACAGCCCAAAAGCCCAGACCTCAGGCTTGGTGGGGAAATTACAGCTCAAATGGAATTATGTCTCTCCCTGTCTGCAACCCAAAATCCCACCCCAAGCCGCAAGCCTGCTGCAATGGCAAGCAAGACACAACTGGGATTACAGCATTCCCTCTAGGAGGGCTTTTTCCTTTCAGACACATTGTTTTCACAGCAAAGTGAGGTTTCTGTGGAAGGGCCCATCCTCCTGGGGTTATTACTCACAGGCTGGATTTGACAAGTTTTTCTTAAGTCCTCCCTCCTCTTCCAGGCTGCGGGGAAACAGATCCCCCTCAGAATCGGACTTGGAAGCATCACCCTGGAGCAAAACAAAGGGCTTCAGCAAAGAGGGTTATGGGCCACAGTGCACGGACACCCCTCTGCAAAAATGGATTCCCATCTCCAACACCACACCTACGGATCCACTGAACTTTGTACCACAATGCAACACCACCTTTCACAAAATGATGCATGCACAGGTTTATACCACAGACTAATTAACCTCCTACCAGGAAGATGGATTGCCTCTGGCTCCAAACACGGTCCCAGAAAGGGATCAGAAAAAAACAAACCATGGCTTAATTTTTGCTGCTGGAATTGCATATGGGGCAGGTGTTAGGAAAGGATAGATATCCTATGAGCAATTTGTGGACAAAAGATGGCCCTGTTAATCTCTCTTAATTTATACACCATGTCTTAAAACTCCCTGTGTGTGGCTCTGTCGAGATGGAGCAATCCAGGCTTCGGAACAGGCACAGCAGACCCCAAATTTCCTACATGACTCCTGTGCATGTGTCGATGGACGCCCCATCAGCACAGAGAGGATCCAGGTGGCAGAACCCAACTGCCATGAGCGGCCGTTCCCCTCCCAGCTGCCACACACAACAGGAGCAGAAGTTTTGGGGATTTACACTGTGTCATTTGAGGAGTTTAAATTCTGGCGTATCATTTCGAAGGTCGGGGGGGGGTTGAGTGAGAGCTGCCTGCTCTGACAGGTGCCCATCCTCGGGCAGAAAGAGATGATGGTTACCAGTGCTCACAGCGTGGTGCCCGGGCTCTCACTCGGTCTCGCAGCACAGACCCGGTTAGGGATGTCCCTGTGCGTCGCCCTGATTCTGTCCATTGGCACTGCAGAAAGGCACTTAGGGTGTGGTATAGTCAGGATACACCCAACGGGCAGTGGTGCTCGCCAGAATTATTGATACCCATCCAAAAAGAGGAGGATTCACAGCTGAAACCACTGCTCTGGCAAAGGGCACCAAGCCCTGTCACAATGGAGGAGAGGTGGGAAGAGGAGGAAGATGCTGGGATGGGAGAAGCCAAGCAGACCCTCACTTTAGCTGTGAGAGCCCAGGAGCCCCAGAAAACCCCACCAAGGCTAAGCTGCATCCCCAGGAGCCCTGGCCAGCGCTGCTGAGGTTTGGTGCTCGGGTACCTGTTGACTGAAAAATCCCAGAAGAACCCCAGTATGGGACAGGAGAAAGAGATGGATCCAACACAAGTCAGTGCCCTGCACCTCACTGCTAAGCAAAACCCCAGAGGGCTGAGCCCCAGTACTGCCCCACTGTTTACTGGGGTCACTAAACTGTTAAAGATATTTTTTCCAGGCAGACTGGACACTCAGACACATTTTCAAGGCAAAAGAGAGTGTAATGTGAAGTGTTGGCTCAAAACTTCCCCTCCTGACGATCCAGAACTTCTGTGCTATTCAGGGAAGCTCATCCTGCAGGACACAGTCTGAGAAGGTCAGGAATTCACCTTGCAAGGGGGAGCAGTAAAGCCAGGCTGGCCTGAGCTTTGCTGGAGTCAGACCCATGTCTGCATGAACAGGGGCTCCAGCTGGCTCCAGGTATGTTCCCCATGGAGGCTCCCGGCTCAGCCTGTCAGCGGGCCTGCCAGGAATTACTCATTCTCCCTAATGGGTTATTAAAAAGAAATAAATAATGGGAAGAATTTTACGTGATTTGTATTCCTGGAGTGCTCTTTAAGAGCCTAAAGGAAAGTTTTAAGGGGGCACAATGAGACGTGTGCTGAGATGGAAAAGCAGAGCTACACAGGGACTTCCCACCCCCTTCCCCAGCACCAAACCCCATGTCTGGAGGACAGTGAACATCCCCTCCCAAACACCACGTGCCAGACTCAGAATGGTGCAGGCAAACATCTCGCAGCCGTGGCTGCTGCCCGTTACCTGTTCTTGCACTCCCAGTTTGCCTTTCTGGATAGAAAAGGGGTTAGGAGAGAACAGGGAGTTAAAATCCTTTTGGGAAATGAGTGTATGTCAAGATGGACCAGGTGGTACAACAGCTAAACCAGCCTGTACCAAAGGGAACTGACACACTGGGATACGAGGGGAAAGGGCTTCTGGGCTGAGGGAAAAGTCAGGCGTCATGGAAAGGACAGAAAGGGAAAGGAGTGGTAAAGAGAAAGAGGAGGTTGGCAGAAGGGTAAGGTTTGGGGTGTGCTGCATTTTGGAGATCCACAGCTTCCTCAGACCTGGACGGGACCATTTCACATCCTGGCTGTGCTGTAACATGGCATCTCGTCGGCAATCCCAGCATTCCAACCAGCCTTTCTGGACACACCACGGTGCAGCTGCTGCTGTTCTACCCTGTCCTGCAGAGCACGGGGCTCCCACACACATGTGTCCACAAACAGGCTTGATTCCAGGTCCCTTCACTCCTGGCCATCCTCCTCCACCTGCGTGAGGGAGCCTTGGAAGGCACACTCAGCAATCAGCATCGCCATCCACATCCCTAGGGAGGCCCCCAAGATGTGACTGTGCCGTGAAGAGGCTGTCACAGCCCCGTGGGGAGCCTTTCCCAGGGCAGGCATCCAGAAAGGGGTCAGCGAGAGCTGTGGCTGGAGCCACATCAGCCACTCCGAAGCACCCACCTTAATTTACCTGGCTCCCTCAGAGAAGGAAGGGACTTAAAATCACGGCTGACTCGACAATGAGGGTGACAAAAAAGGAAAGAAAAACCAAAAACACTCCCAAAACACCCAAATAAACCCCAGAAGAATGACAGCTACTACAATGAGAACAGCACCACGGTGTGTGACCAGGCACCACGAGAGAGACAACCACGGTGGCGGTGGGATGTGCTTACGTACCCCCGACGAGTCGACAGGCAGCTGAATACAGCTTAACTGCCCACTCGCATCTTCTCGCTTGGAGATCTCCTGAAGGAGAAACGGGGAGGGGGACGGAAGGGGAGGAGGAAGGGGAAGGCGGGGTAAAATTTTCACAGTTTCAACAGCAGGACTGAATGGGGAATCAAAAAACACACGAGAAGAGGCAGGGAAGGAGAGGGGAAGGGGGAGAAGGGCAGTGCGAGGCCACGATGGAGTGTCAGGCTGGGACACCCGCCCCGTTACACTCAGCGCAGGGAAGGAAGGGAAGATCTCAGGTGAAGCAAAGCCCTTTGAAGAGACCAGCCTTACCTTTAAATTAAGTGTTTCTATCAGAGCTTGCTTCAGCTCCTAAGTGATAATTGTGCTAATGAAACACCAGCTAATTATTGAAAACATGATTATTTTTTTTTTGCAGCTCCATAATAGCATCTTTATTTATTACGCCTTCATTAAGCAGCAACGGAGGCTTTTAATGAATGTTTGATTAACACAATATCAGTGCTCTTGCAGCCAGGTGAAATACCTAATTTAAGGAGAGACACACAATCTGCTGTGAGTTCACATCCCTCCTCAGTCCTGTTAGTGGAGACACCCATTTAAATCAGCAGTTTAAACCAGGGGTCTACAGGCAGGGGGGCACAGCCCCATCCTGGGGAGCTTTGCTACACCAGCAGCCCCAACATCATTTCACAGCACCAGAGGTCTGCCTTTCCCTGCCCACTTGGAAAGCACAGACCACTTTTCACATTGTCGTGCTTCCCCTTCCTCAGGGGCAGTTCTCCCATCTGTGCCTGGTTCCATCCCATGGGGCCAGAGGAGGTCACGTGCTGCAGCAGGAGGGCACAGATTGTCCTACCAGCTTAATTTCTTGCCTCCAGGGCAGTGGATTTTTCCTCTGGTTGCTAAATGGTTACAAAACTCAGCCCAGCCTAGGCTGGGATGAAGATTTTAAGAAGGACTTGCCAGCAGCGTGATGGACACTTAAAGTCCTTGCTAGTAACAGAGAGAGACATGGAAAAGCCATTGAAAGAGAAAAGATGGAAACACTTTTCCTTTCACAAGGAAAATCCCACTAAAACCGATAGGAATGCAATAGGCAAGGGATGCGAGAAAAACACCATCCAAAATCTCTACTGCAGGAGAAGGGACTGTTCCCTCTGGTGGAAGCCCAGAAGAAGTCGACATCCATATTTCTCCAAGGATGCTACTTCCAGAATGCAGGTAATGTCCTGTGGGGAAATGGATGGAGAGGCTGGAGGACTTGGGGGGTGCCAGTGAGGGAGGGGTGCCCAAAGAAGGGGAAGGAACAAACTCTTGAGTGAGAACAGACAGGGATATTGGGACACAAACTGGGAGGATTACCAATGGAAGAATACACTTTGGAGATAATACTATTAGGAAGTCCCTCGGGAGAGGAGCTTATGTCCGACTAAGAGAAGTCACTCCTTGCCTCAGAGAGAGGTCTCTAAGGCAGGGACCTGAGAGGTCAGGCAGCAGTTTCCAATTAGCAGCTTGATCAAATGGAGTCCCCTGCTCACCTTCCCTGCACCAACACCAGGTTCCAGTTAAATCAGGAAACGTGGTCAAAAACAACGACGTGGCATAAAGTCCTGCATGTGCCTCTTGCAAGAGAGAAACAGGTTACCAAATAAAAGGAAAAGAGGGGAAGAAAAAAATAAAGGAACTCAACTCTGCAAAATATATTGTTCCATATTTGAAGTTTGGAACAGGTCCTTTTAGTTTCTCAACTGCTTATATACATCTGCTGCCTGGCAACTGGGGCTGCAAAGCCATGCACTAAAATTAACGAGGTGCTTGCAGATTGAGGAAAGGCACTCAAGGACCAGGGAGATAAAGGCAGCAGCCCTAGGATTGTGTTTCAGCCCAGAAATCTGAAGGAGAATGGAAAAACAAAAAAAACACCCAAACCCAACACAGAAGAAGAGTCAAGTGCAATCATGGGAGGGAGACGCCAGGGTTTGTTTACAGCGAGAGATGATCTCTCTATTAATTCTGCTTAGGAGAGGATCCTCTGTGTGCTGGCTTGCAAAAACCAGAACGTGATCTGTTCACAAAGCTACACACCAGCAAAGCTGAATAAACATAAACCAGCAAGGCCAGACCTGGTTCCTGACCTCCAGAGACATTTGCTCCCTGCCTGCTGCAGGAAACTCTTGCTGAGCTGAGGGACCTCTCAGTCCCATCACACTCTACTCTAAGAATGTGGAGAACTCAGAATAACGAGGATGTGGAAGGAAGATTATTATTAAAAAGCCATCATCAAAGCCCGAGATTTAAAATAGCACTGCAATCAGAGTCACAAATTAGAGAAATAAGGTGCAAGTTTGTTAAAATTGCCATGGCTAAGCAGGACTGGCAGAGACGATTGGGTCTTTGGAGGCTGCACTGGATCCTGGTCCCTGTGCTCACCTCAATACTGGTGTGAGCATCACTGCCTTCAGGCTGTCTCTGTGCTTTCCCAAATCAGAAGTTACACCCTGATTTACACAGCACTTAGAGCACATTTGCAGCTTACACAGATATCAGGGAGCTGGCTTGGACCAGCCCTGGCAGAGGAGCCTCAGGGGCAGGCGATGGGGCAGCCCTGCTGCAGAAAACGGCCAAAAGCAAATCTGGGGAGTGCTGCAGGCAGTTCCCGGGCTCCAGGGTAGACAGACCCTCAAGGGCACGGTTAGTGCAATAAAACCAGTTAGTGCACATTAAAGACAGTCCATGAATTTAGAGGGAGTTGCACCATGGCACAGCTGGCCACAAAGCGAGTGTGGGATAAACTGCTGCCCAGAGAAGAGGCACGTGGCAGCAGCGGAGCACGGGAATGCTCTAGCATGGAAAACCAGGCTGAGGCAAGGAGCAGAGGTGTCAGCCTCCCTCGAGGGCCAGGGGCTGGCAAAAGGGCTGCTGTGTTTAAAGGCTGAGTCCTCTCCCCTGCGCAGCGGGTGCAGCAGGTGATGTCCCGCTTTGCTGACCTTCAGAGAATCAATTTGCCAGACAGAACAAAGGTTGGGTTTCGAAGCTGTCACCATGAGCAGACAAGGAGCTTTGTACCTCTTCTCACTCAGGCAAGGGAACATTTTGCTGTTTGGGAGAACCTGGCAGTGACCTTCCCTTTGGCTGAGTGGTGGTAGGGGATTTACAGACAGAAACAGCTACAACAATAACAGTTAAAAAAAGAAAAGCACCAACGTGGAGAGAGACGATATAAGAAAAAAAAATATTTCTTCTTCCTATCTCCTGGGATGACTCCATTAATTTAACTCCAAACTTTGCTCCAAAAATAGTAATGATAATAAAAACAGTTCTGTTCATAGGGTGGCAGGATATTATAATACACATGCAACAAATCTTAAACAATATTTAGTCACCCCAGAATGCTCATAAAAATCAGAGTGTATGCAGAAGGCACAGCCTATATATACGAGCAGAACCCAGTGAGGAGTTTTAGCTTATATTTACCTCTCCAACCAACCCCCTGGGCAGTGTGTAAGGGTCCCCTCCCCTTAAGGATCTTCTTGAACAGTCAGACAATTTTTGCAGGGAGCAGGTGGGCATCGCAGGTCTCCCACTCTGAGGGGGACTAGGTGACATGCTCAACTCACTCCAAGTTGGACAGTTGGATCAGCAGTAGGGTGAAAGAGAGGTTGAGTTCAAACCTAAGTGTCCCCCAAAGCCTCCAGCAATCCAGGATGTCTCATGGAAGCTCCCAGCCCAAGGCAGCAGATGGCAGAGACCAGAAATCATGTACTTTAAAATATGCAGAGCATTGCAGGGCTGGAAACGGGAAGAGCTCCATGAATGCATACCATGAAAAAAGATAATCGTGTCACTAATCTCTTACCAGCCTGCGTAAGTTTTCAGGAGGGGCCTTTAATCTGGCTGACAAACACGGTGAAAACTGTTTCAAAGAGACTGTCATAGCAGCGATCCCATCCGCAGTGCCTGACTCACTGCTCAATTCCCACTCCTGCATTAATGCTAACAATGCTTTTCATTTAAGCACTTCATTTAGAGGGTTTGCTGTATTAAATTGCACCATGGCTACAGAAAAGGAAAAGAAGAAAAAAAAAACAGAAAGTTGACCTAATATTTTACCCCACTTTTTTCCCCGTACCAATCTTTTCAAGGTATTGCTGTCCATCTCAGAAATAAAATTCCAGGATCTGGAGGCCCTGAAACTTCAGAAGAAAGAAAAGGCACGAGCGTGAGGACATTACCTCTGTCTGGAACCCCTCTACCAGGATGGCCACCAGCAGATTAAACAGAACGTAATTCCCAAATGTCATGAGAGCGATGAAGTAGAGAGCAGCCCAGGACGAGGTGGATGCCATGCCATTGTAAAGGACCTTGTTCCAGTCTTCCTGGGTCAAAATCTGCAGAGGAAGGGTGTCAGGCATATGGAGATGCTGGAGCATAGCGTGCTGGATATCCATGCTCTGGACAGGCCAGACAAGCACCCCATTATTTGTTAAAACATCACTGCAAATGGTCCTGATCTCCCCCTCTCCATCCTCACCCACTGCACTTACTTTCATCCACCCAGCCCATACCCTGCAAATGCAGGACCCTCCTGCTTCAGCAGCCCCTCCTCATCAACTGTCAGATTTACTCAGAAGAACAGTCCGAAAGCCCCCGTGTACCTGCACTTGTGGTTTTGGGTCACCCCCTTTCCATTGCAAGGAGCTTCACAAAGCTCTGCCAGACACTTTAGAAAACAACCCCAGTCTTTGCAATCCCCAAACACCCATCAGTTATAGCATTTTCCATTTTGTACCTGGAAAACTGTGACAATGGCCCAGAGCAAGGAGTCGAAGTTCTTCCGGTCGGGCAGTGTGTCGCCATCCCGCTCTGACGCGAACTTGCAGCCAAAGAGGTGCATCCCCAGGATGCTGAACAAGATGGGAAGCAGGGACTCAACAAAGAGACCATGATACAAACCACTAAGGATACAGCAGGGCTGACAGTCTCCTGATTTCACCTGGGCAATTCCTTTCTTTTTTTCTTTTTTAAATGAATCCTTTGTTTGCTGAAAAACTTGCCTTGAGATCACGCAAACCAGTTGTGAATTTAGGTCAAATCTGTCAAGGAGTTTCAACCAAAAAGTATGTCTGCTCCTTCTTTTTCCTCTGCTTCATTTTTTTTTAAGTCAAAACGTTGCCTTTCAACATTTTATAAACAAAATGTTTTGACTTTCTGTTTTGCAATGACACATTTTCAGCAAAATATGCTTCAATTGAATTAGCAAGACAAAAAGGGCTTCTGTGAAATGCCTGAATAAGACATATCAGGGGACTTGAAGCAGCTTTTTCGATTTTGACAAGAGAACAGAATACCCTTCATTATAGATAGATACTAAAAGAATAATCTGCTTTTCCCTGCTCTCTGCTAGTAACCTGAATAATCAAATTATTTACAGCTCTATTGAGCACCACTGCTGCAAATGGCAGCTTTGGAGTGAAAAGTCTCACTGGAAGAAAGGACATTATTTCACAGAAGAGACTGGCTTTCTTCAGCCTTCCCAGTGCCTGGATTGCTGGAACACTATAGCTGGCTGTAGAAGGAGACAGGATTTTCTCAAGATCCAGACCAAAATCTAAAAATACAAGGCTAAGGCTATGCCAAGCTTATTTCTGACAATTCCACTTCTCAGAAGAAGAGGCCATGTGAGAGCACAAGCACCACCACATCTGACTATTTTATAGGAACATCACCCTCACCTTGGCAATATTTTTCGCACCAGGCTAGTCAGAAAGTAATGGGATGGCTGTCAAGGAATGGTCCAACCTGAAAGACTTTCCTTGTAAATCATCTTGCAAAGACAAATGTCTCATTTGGCCTACTACAATAATTTAATCAGGGCAGCAAGCCACTGCCAGTGTTGGTCAGCAATGGTGTTCCTGGGACAGCTCAGCTCAGCCCCGTCTGGGTATGGATTCTGTCATCTCCTCATCCCACCAGGAGATCCCGCCTAAAATGCCAAAGCAACCCTCACGACGGGGAATGGAAAACGCTCACCTAAAGATGAAGATGAAGAGCATCAGCAGCATGCAGAACGTGGCCACGTTGTCCATGGTCTTCATGAGGACGACGAGCTGGCGCTGCAGGGCTGGCATGAAGCGGACCAGCTTCAGCACCCGCATGAGCCGAAAGGTGCGCAGGACCGAGAGCCCTCCACCTTGCTGGCCCACTATCTCCCACACGCTGAGGAAGACACAGAAAGGTCAATGCAGCATGGCAGGACAAAGCATAATGCAAAGGCATGGAGGGAAGGAAGCACAGGGAGTGAAATTCAGAGAGAAGAGGGGTGGAAAGTGGGCAGAGATGTGCCGCCAGTGCCCACGGTGATCTGGACTCTGTCCAGGCTTGGAAAGAGCAGAGTTTTTGACACTTGAGTGTCAAAAATACGCCTGCAAATCAGTGGCTGCAGCTGCAATTACAGCCTTTGCACATGCCAGAAAACCAGAGAGATACTTAATCAGGCAATGGTTGTGCCATTTGGATCCCAGACCTTCCCAGGACATCAGGACTGATAGCTTTCTGCTGGGGCCTCTCTCTAAAATGACCATAAAATTATCCCAAGGTGTGTATTAGCAACCGTGTCTAAGTGCATTAATTTACAGAGAGAAGCGTAAAGTGTCACAGGAAGGTATTTATGCCTAGTCTCCATTACTTTCTGTTTAATTAAACAGCCAAATGAGGAGAAACACACATAAAGAAAGCTCAAGGTTTGTACCTAATCACCACGATGATCCCATCAAAGATGTTGTATGGATTCTTAATGTAGCCAAAAGGACCATAAACAAGGACTTTCAATAGCATCTCCAGAGCAAAGAGGCTTGTGAAGACGATGTTGCTGATCTCCAGGGCATTGGTAAGTTCCTCTGGCTGGGGAAGGAAGAGGAGGAAAGGGAGAAAGTAAACAACACAGCCTGATATCCAAAATCACATGTGGAAACACAACAAGACACAGTACTTGCAAGTGTGAGAATACTGATGCTAATGGTGTGGTGAGAGAATGGCAATAACTCACTCAAAGCCCAGGAGACAGAAGAAGAATACTAGCAGAGTATTTAAGGTTTAGAAATCTGTTGTAAATTCAGCAGGTAAATCCAGACATGGACTTCACATTAATCAGAGCTTTAGTAGCACCTCAGGAGGTTTATGCAGAAGTGGCATGTACTGAGGCTTAATGCTTTGACATCCTCCAAACTGATTCTCCTTATGCAGAAGGGAAAGTTGGACTGTTCTCTCACATAAATATCCCTTTAGGGCCTGTTTTGTTATTTAGTAGCTCATCAAAAGATTTAAGCTAAGATTTTTCAAAAGCAGAGATCTGAGGTGATATAGCTGGAATGGCTCAAAAATATCTCGTTACCAGGAGGCCCCAAATCTGCTACTGAGGAAGGGCCCAATCCTGGCATTCCAGAGCAGTAATTTAAAAATAAAGGTATGAAAAAACCTTAACAAACAGACTCCCAGTAGTCTTAGACCTAAATTAATACCTTTCATGTTTTTGTAGCATATTTGACAGAGGGTTCCCAACAATGCCTGCAGATGCCCAGTGCTGCGCTTTCCCCGACGGGTGGGCGGGCATTATCGGAAAACATATGGTAGAAGACAAAAACTGGTGGTGTAGTCTGTTTAGGATCAGTCAGTGGCAAAGACAGAAACAGAATCCTCAGTATCAGATCCCTTCTCCCCATATAACCCCAACACACGGCCGCAACTGCATGTTTCTACTTAAAGGCTTCATTAAAACCAGGAGCTGACATCCCACTGGCAGATGGCCGAGGGGTCACGTCAGCAATGCCGAGGTGGCGCAGGGCAGTGGGCTGGCACAGCTCACAAAACACCTCACACACAGCGGGCACTGGACTCCTCTTGGGTAGTTTGGCATTTAACTCACTCAGATACTGTTCTAAACCCCCACAAGTGTAGATTTAGATGCCTGCACACCGTGGTGGGTTATGGCTAGATGTGCACGTTCACAGCAGCCACGCCATGAGCAGAAGACAGTGTGCAGCCCATGCTGTTGGCTGCACCCACCTACAGCTACATGAAACACCTTCATGACTGACCAAAAACTTCCTACGACAGACCAGGAGCTGCCACACCACAGCACAAGCTGTAGGGTTGGACGTGAGGTGACTGAACCCCAACACCATGGCAACCATGAGAGGGAGGACTCAGGGGCAGGGTCAACACTTGTCAACTGTGTTTCGGAGCCCCAAAAAACCACAGCAACCAAAGGCTTCACAGTTACACACTGGCAAATAACAGAAAATTCCATGCAGGCATTCAGCTCTCTCTTTCCCAGGGTTAAAGTATCCAGGCCCAGCCTTTGAAGCTCAAATTCCTCCAACCCA
This sequence comes from Platyrinchus mystaceus, assembly GCA_035041135.1. Lineage (NCBI taxonomy): Eukaryota > Metazoa > Chordata > Aves > Passeriformes > Tyrannidae > Platyrinchus > Platyrinchus mystaceus. Next base: position 5,911,266 of record JAWWLV010000046.1, read on the forward strand.
GTGTGAGGTTAGATGGGGACCCAAATTGGTCTGATGTTGTCTCAGCGTGGTAGTGTAATCCCTGCGGACTTGCACTGATATTGGTGGAAGCTTGTGATGACACAGTACAGTGAAGGGGGAAGCAGCAGCACTTAGAAGAAAATGTAATAAAAAAGCAAAAAAAGAGGGTGTTGAACACAGCTTTTACCTCAAACATCCTCGCTGAGGAACAGATCCCTTGGCTAGAGTTTGCCAAACACACCATACACACAGCCCAAATCACCTGCTCACTGATCTACAGCTAAAACACAGCTCCAGCTCCCAATATTAAACACAGCCCTGGTTTAAAGCCACGTACCTATGGGAACACTCAGACACAAAGTAATAAATAGGCCGAGAACTTATATGTCAAGCTGCACCTCAGGAAAATTTCAAATAGCTGAAAGTCTACATTAGTCACAAAAAAATGCCAACTCATTCATGAGTGCCCCAGCGCCGAGGCAGGCTGTGCTGTTATCAGTACTGCAGTGATCCTGCTGGAAAGGAGACGTGTTCCTGGAAGCTTTCCTTTTCATCCATCAGCACCACTAACCTGGGCCCTGAAGGCTGATTTCCACCCTCTGTTCCCTCTTTGTGGTGACGCTGCCAAATCTAACTGGCCCTGCAGGCACAACCCAGTTAAACCCCTCAATGCATTAGCGGCGCCCAACATCTCAGGCAGCCACAACATCCCTTCCTCATGGAGGCTGCCATGGAAAATCCAGCAACTTTGGAAGGGATGACACGTTAATAGCATGGATTAATGAAACTTTGCACTTCATGAGCACCTACTGGTTGGAGATGTTGTTGGGATGTGTAAATCCGGATGGGAGGCACTGGCAGGGCACAGCTGGGTGATGTGGGAGCAGCACTTACCCTGCGACTCTCCCAGGACATCCAGCACCCCCTGGAAGGGCCATGGCTCCCCCAGCCCATGAAATATCCCTCCCAGACCACCTAGCTCAAGAGAGCCCCAAATACCCCTGGCACTGACGTGGCAGGGCGATGGATCAGCCTGGGCAACAAGGTGATGCTCAGCACCCAATCCACCCATCTCTCCCTGCTTCACCCTTAAAAAGCCTCCTGGCCTCCCATTCCTCCTCCAGACACTCTTTTCCACTTCTCTTGCAGGAAACCATTTTTAATATTTGAGATATTGGGCAGACATAATAAAAATGAAGAGTGGGATCTCGTGAACCACAGGTGAGAATTAAAATCCAAAAATAAAAGATTAATGGCCAAAATGGGTTGAAAGAGAAAGGGAAAACTTCCCTTTCACCCATCTAGGAACAGAGAATGGTCTTCAGAGCAGCCTGGAGCTCTGCTGGAAGCACACCCCAACCAGCCCTGGCTGAAATTGGATGAGTTATTTTGCTCTGGGAAACAACACATCCCTAAACAGTTGAGATGGGACAATGCAAATTACTCGGAGGATTTCACAGCCAGCTGTGGAGCACTCTCCCCCAAGACCCTCAGTCCCACTTTAGGATCCCCAGGGCAGCTCATAAGCCCCCTGCAACAGCTCAAAATCCCTTTCAAGGGACACATCACTGCAGCCAGTCCATGGGGCACCCACATGGACCCCTGCCATGAACACCACCGGGATTTATTTATATAAACAGAGGTGGGCTGTGACCATGATCCTGCCCAAGGGGTACCCAACCATGCAGTGGGGATTCAGACCCTTCTGAGAATGCCAGCTATAGGATTTTCATGCAGCCACAGATGTATATAGAAAATAAGACTGGTTATAAGATGCTTCTGCTCTAGAGAAATCACAAACATGTCTGAGACATTTTTCCTGAGACATCATTACAATACAAGCAGGAACATGGCTTTTTCTCTCTCACTGAAATTGAAATTGTCATCCCATCCCAAACAGAAATGCAGAGTGTCAGACTTGGCAAAATGAAGCATTGCACAAAATCTTGGAAGTTCTTCTCTCCATTTCAGTCCCCATTCCTTTATCCCTTTGCTCTGTACTGTAAATCAACCAAAATTAAAAAACATACATAAAAGTCAGCTTGAAGAAGAACATGGAACTTTTTGTTCCCCAGCTGTTCACATGGACACTTCGAATATCTCAGACAATATATTCCAATAAAATTGGGATTTTTTTTGAGGCCAGTTCACTGAAAATGCTCCTCTCCCCCGAACAGCTTCAAATGTGATAAACTGCCATTTTCTGACAATAACTGTCTAATCAAAACACTATCGACCAGCTCTAGACATGATGTACCTGACAGAGTCACTGACTCCTGGCACACAACCAGCTCTGTGTGTCCTCGCTGGGCTGGGAGAAAAAGAGACGGTAAAATCACTCAGCTTTCCCCTCTGAGGACCAGAACACAGCAGCTGGGGGAGGTAACATCCTTCCTTTGACTAAATGATATATTGTGTGGAAAAAAACAACCCTCCAGGTCCACCCTAAAAAGGGTATTCTGCAGGAAGCAGAGCCTGAGGTGCACAGCCTGGTGTTTCTATGCAGCACAAAGCCTCTGCCCACCACTCCCATTACAGCACAGCTGCCACAGCCTCAGCTTCTCCATTAAAAGAAGAGTCTGCTAATTCTCTCATCAGTAGCAGCAGTGACTAATTAAAAGGAAAGCATCCTATGATTAAACAAGCAACACCCAGAAAGAGTGAGATCCAAGCACGATTCAGCTGTGGCACGAAACACCAGCTCTTCCGATGAGTCCTCGGTAAATACTGAATTTTGTTTCCAGGACATCTCGCCTTGCTGGACACACAGACGTGTTGTCCTGGATAAATCATTCCCTGTTAGCTTTCTGTTTGTGTAGTGTCGATTTGTTGATGTACCAAACAGCACATTGACAAGCTGTGGCAGCACATGAAATACGAGCAGACAGGGCAGCATCGCTCAGAAACACCGCACGGCATCGCAGGCAGCAGGAGGAGGTGAGCCCCGGGCACACACCCAGCCCTAACCCTGCCTGGCAGGGAGCAAGTGTGGCAGCGAGGAGGGAATGCTCTCTGCCTGGAGGATTCAGGCAGGGCTGTCTGGCACCAAGCAGAGCACTGCAGGGGTGAATAGGAGGAGGCAACAGAAGATGTCCCCAGGGTGCCTCAGGAGGTATCTCAAAGCTGCACCAGCACCTTGTCCTTTTTCAGCATTTGGAAATAGGCTGTAAGACATTTCTTTCCTTCTTTTTCCTCTTTTTAAAACTGAGTAGAAGCTCATGAGTGAGTTTTCCGAAGGCAGAAGGGATGTGGTCTGTTTCCTCTGGGGACATTCTACTCCTCCCTGTGCACAGGACTCCGAGGTGTCTGCTGAGTGCGACTGCAGGCACCGAGTCGGGAAAAAGGTGAGGACAGAGGCTGGGGCCATGAAAAGTGCAAGCCCCGAGGGTTGTGTTCCCCAGTTCCTGAAAAACAAACCCTGCTGCAGGATGCAGTGCAACCAAGTGTCCTGGCAGACAGTGCACAGAGCTTACAAGGCTTTAACTCCTGCCCTCCTCCAGCAGTGATCCATATAGGGCACAGGCTCTTCATCATCATCAGACCTGCACCCAGTGCCACGGACGTGGCTGGCACAGATCCATCCATCCCACAGCCCCCTTGTCCATGCAGCGAGCTTGAGGCTGCAGCCCAGCCTGGTCTTGCCCAGCCTCTGCCCCTGGGATGCCAGTACAAAAGAGAAAAAGCACCCCAGGGTCTTTCCTCTCTATCTTGCTAACAATAAAATAAAAGAGAAAAAAACCCACTCTGTCTCAACACAGAGGGAGGGATGAGGCAACCAGCCAGGAGGCAGATCCCTCCTGATCCCCAGGGATATCTTTATGATATCACTCTGCTTCTGTGAGTTGATCCAGAAGACCGTGAAAACTTCTAACCCATTCAAACGGCTGCAGAATAAAACCTTTCTGAAATCATTACCATGGCAACTAAGGAAAAATAACACAGAAAGAAAATAGCGACCTCAGCTATTTCACAGGAAACACCAACAACGTTTTACTGACTCATCACTTGCAGATTTTTAATATATATACATATGAAAAAAATCAAATGGGTCACAAAAAGATGGGATTTTCAACCTGACACTGCTCTGTTAAGATCCTCTCCACATGGGTGCAGGCATGCACTGGGTCCACCTTGAAACAGGAGCCAAACCACAAGTCCTGGGGCAAAATGCAAGAAATTGTGATGAACAGAAGCAGTTCTTAATTAACAAAATGAGGTGCCCTTTCTTTGCCCTCTCCCACGTTCGATTCCTCATCTTGGATAGCTCATGGCTGTGTCCCCAGTCAACCCAAAAGCCTTCTCCATGCACTGCCCTCATCACATCCACGTTATTCCCCCTGCCTTGGTGCACCCACTGAGCCATAGCCATCCAAAATACCACTTTGGTGCAGTAAATACAGCTCCTGTTGGCTCCAGAGCTGCTTGTGACTTTATAAATAGAAACTCAATCCACGCATATTTTCAGCGATGACATTCATTGTCTTTGGGGCTCCTTAAAAGGTATCGGGCTCTAACTATTGTCCTGGGTCCAGCAGTGTGAACCTGAGCCGTGCTTCATCAGAGCCCCACAAACCGATAGGCTTCCTCTACTCATCCTTTGCCAAATTGGTTAAAGGAAACAATTCAGAAAGTAGAAGTTTTTGCTCTGCTCCTCCTGGGGCTGGAGACACGGAAAGGGCAGCGTGCTCGCTGCTCGGCGGGCGGGAGGAGGACTGCTGGGATGTTCAGGATTTATAGGCATTTATTTAAAGGAAATGACTTTGACAGACAAGCGAACAAGTCCAGTTTCATCCCTTCACCGCATGGGAAAGGAGGATTTTCTTACAGGCTGAATGAAGGCTGAATATTTCATGCCATGGCAAGTAATGCTTTAAGAAAGGGAGGAAAGCAGCTTTCATTTTTGAGAAATCAGAGCTGTTTGCACAGGAGGGACTCCCCTTCCACCACTGCCACTAATCTCCTCGCCTTCCACCCGCTCTTCCCCATTCCAGTCAACCCTACATATGCAGAGAGAATGAGCTGAGTTTTGTGGACATGGCACCTTCTGGTACAAGGCCTTCCTCTCCAGCACATCCCTACTGAGGAACCGTGGCCAACAACCAAATTCCCGGGCCCTGACAGCCCATATGTCCCTATGCACCTCCTGTCTAACTTGAGACTGGGGTGCAAATGAGAGGATGAGCCCCAAGCTTGACAGAGGACCACATTAACCCACCCTGAAGGGACTGCCATAAACCATCACTGCCCAGGACCATAAACAGGACGCACTGACCATGTCCTCCTCCGCCAAGCCCTGGGGCTGGGCTCTCCTTACCACTCTCAGGAGACACAGCAGATATTCTTGCCTGAACTCCTTATCTCTGTCAGCTTGAGATTTCTGGATGAATATTATCCCAGAAAATGCAAGAAAAACATGAACTAGCTCATCCCTCTGCCCAGGTTTCGAAGGAGCTTAAGCCGAACAAAAGCTGCATTTCCACTTGGTCACACCTTGTAAGTACTTGAGATTTAAAGCCCTCTATTTCTGGTTAATCTAAACCAAGTTTGAAACTTATCTCCCCATTAGTACTTGAGAAGGGACCAGGGGGAGGGAGGAAATAAAAAAAAAAAAAGAAAGTAAAAGGCTGTCACTGTAGGGCTCCTGCACAGTTCTGCTGAACCCAGGTTTCTGATGCTGGTAACACTATCTCTAATGCTGACAGACGTCCATGGGGGAAAAGCCGGTCGTTTCCCAGCATCAGCAAAAAAACAATTATAACAAAGAGCTGAAATCCAGCAGAGACAAGGGAAAAAGTGCTCAGCTCCTGTCCCTGCTCCCACTGGCAGCTGAGCAGGGTGGGAAGGGGCTCTGTGAGGACATGAGGGGTGCAGCAGCAGGACAGAGTCATGGGTGGCAACAGGGACCAACCTCTGCCAGGAGAATTGGGGACAAAAATGGACTGATCCCTGGGATATCACCAACAATCAGCAATCAGAAGTGCTTACAGATAAAAGCATTTGCTGGTGCAAGCTGAGGGTGCTCCAGATGCTCTAGCTGAATTTGCTGGCTCCCACCCAAGGGGAACAACCACAATAATCAAAGAAGGAGCAGAGAGAAGCGCCTGGCTATCTGCAGAGAGCAGCGATTTTTCATCCATACAGGGATGAAGTGAGCTTTGAAAGCACACATCATTTTCCCATTTCACTGAGCTGGAGTCTCTTCTCAACACCGCCTGAGCAGAGATAACACGAGGGTATGGATGGCAGCTGAAACAACAGCTGTAATGATAGGATCTAAGGCAGCCCGAGTATTTCCAGCCTCTGAACTAAATTAACAGGAAAGGATTGACACTTATGCCTCCCCAACCAGGGAGCTGAAGAAAACTTTAGCAGGTGTCAAGGAATCCACATAGTCTCATTGCTAAAGCATGCAGAGAACTGAATTATCTGATAAAAAAAATACCCTTTCCAGTTGCATGAAACCTCATTTAATTTTCAAATCATCCAGTCTCCAAAACCAGGATTAAGTCTGCTTTATACACACAGATCATTTTTTAATGACTAAGAGGGCCATGGCATCCCTGTATTTTTTACCCCTTGGAGGAGATTCATGAGTGAGTCAATTAAAACACGCGAGTTCCTACAAGATCTCATAAACCCTTCAAATCCCCGAGCAGCAGAAGAACCCCCAAGGTCCAAAAGAAGAATTACCCCCAATAACAAACAGAGAGCTGGTTTTGAAGTCAGCAATCCGAGCGATTAACAGCTCTGATGGCTTCCATTAGCATTGACTTGACTCCTCCAGTCCCCAACACCAAACCGTTAATAAGAGTAATTTCTGCTAATTGAATACAGCACGTGTGAATCTATAGGGCACCTCATTTTCCTGCCTCGGGAGTGCCCTGTGCCGTTGGAGTGCTGAGAAATTAAGTCAGAGGTAGCTCCAAGCCCTGCACTGGGCAAAGCCAGCAGGCGCCGAGGGAGGGAAAGCCCTGCTGCGCTGCCAAGGCTTTGATTGCTTGGCTGAGACCAGCTGGCACGGGGCTGGAGAGATGTGTAATGGAGTTAAATAGAGACACGGGATGTGCACCCGAGTGGAAGTGGAGATACCTCTAGGAAGAGAAGACAGTGCATCAACGCAAGACCTTGTGAGCTCCCAGGAAGAGCCCGGGGCAGAAGGAGGTTGGCCAGGGAAGGGCTGTCTCCTCGATTTAGGGATGCACACACCTGAGTAAGTGCCCTTCTGAAACAAAGCCTGATAAATCAGATTCATACAGGGAAGAATCAAATTAGAAATTACACCACAGAGAAAAGCTGGGCTGTACTATAAAGGCTCCAGTTGCAGTAAGGCAGACAGGGTGCAGGGTTAAGGGGCATAGCACTGCTTTGCATTAGTGTGTGATGCAGAGAGCCCATGGTGCAGCACCAGGTGCTGTCTGGATGTGGGATAGGTCTTTGAGTCCCTGCACTCTCAGGAAACAACTCAAATGAGGTGCAAGAAATACAAAAAATATTTTACAAAAAAAATAAAGGATTCCCTGCCATCCTGACCTGGAGACCTGACACAAATCCACACAGATCAAAGAAGCCAAAGTTTAGATGTCCTGGATTGATCTGGCATGGAGCCACAGAGGCTGGAGGGGACACAGTGTTTCCCATTAGTGCCCTATGCAGCCAGACAAGGGTGACCTGCAGCTGATCCCCAGATCCTCCACAGCCTCCTGGGGCAACATCTCATTTTGGCACATAGGGATGTCAAAGGAGCAGTCTCCAGGTGACTGACAAATCTACATCTGTCTTCCACCAGCAGCAAAACATTCAACTGGACTTGAAACTGGTGGAAATTAGGATGCTCTCGATCACCAAGTCCTGGGAGCTTCTGATCCCAAAGATGCCCTTATCTTCTGAGGCAGTGCTCATACAGGTATCCAGACCTGCTGCCTTCCAGCCTGCTCAGAACTTTGGGCACTCAAGCATCCCAAGCTGTGGGGCACCAGCCTGTCAAATTCCCACTGCCCAACTCCCTTACACCTCTTCTCCATGGAACAATCCAATTTTCCTCCCACAAAGAGAAATCAATCAGTGGGTGTCATGACAGCTAATAATTTTCAGTTACCTTCTTCCCTGCACATTGAATTCAGGGCAGAAGTACATAAATACCATCTGGGTGACTATTATTAATGCCTGAACTTGCAGCCTAATGGTTGCTCCACACTGGCAGTTTTCTAACCCTTCACCTCCCCTCTCCATCATCCTGGTTACCTGAAAATTTCATGTTCTCTGACACTGATTAAGATGACTCCCATGTTCTCCATCCTCGACTGTTTACACAAATAGACATTTTAATGCATTATGCCAGCAAGGTTTCCTTTGACTCCTTGGCACAGATGGTTGATATTTCCGTGCTGCAGCAGCTATTAGATCGTAATGTTACCAGTGACAACTCTACATCATCTGTACTCTGCACACTCCCCTGCAGCAGGATGCACTAGGAATTCAACCTGAGATACTGCCACGGACTTAGGCTGCTCCTATCTCCTGCAGAAGGAGTTTACACCCCTTGGCTTGGGGCACTGTGGCTTTGTAGATTCCTACAACACCTTGCTGTAGCTGGGCGTACTCCACCAGCTGTACTCATGCTGGGGGGATGTCAGGCATTGCCTCATCCCACTTCCTTGAAGAACTGTCTCCCATGGATGATGAGCTTTTCTCCTTGGGTGCTGTCCCAGGGAGTCATTCACCCTTGTCACCTCTCCAATTTGCTTTTAAGAATTAACAAAAGGTTCCCCACAGGTCTGAACCATTTTCTTCTTCCTTCCTTCAGAGACACCAGGGTGTTGGGTCAATCTAGATCCAACTCCACACAAGCTCCAGCCAGGGATTTGAACCAACTGCAGCTTTGGGGAGGCCAGTGCAGGACTCTCCAGTCTCTTTCTTGTTATGTTAACAATGGCAAAACACCGCAGAGACGGCGGCTGAAATTCAAGTGCTATTTAAACAAATGAATATGTAGGGTATAGTTCATACAATGCGAGTTCAGACAAGGAAACTCGGAACAGCCAGGCAGCTCAATATGAACCAGATTTTAAAAACAAAAACAAAACCCCAAAGCCCTTCCTCAAGGAAGCCCTTGCCGAATTCTTTCCCCTGCTGAGGAGTCCAACATCACGCCTTGTACTAAAGCCTTTGCATTTCACTCCAAGAAAGGACTTGGAGGAAAAAAAGGAAAATAAAAGCAGCACATTATGGAACAGAGCCTGGCTTACAGCCAGGGCTGGGGGGAAAGCAGCAAAGAAACCCTCTGGTTTAGCAGCACATTTTACTCCTGCTCTATGGCAGAACAGGCTTTTGCAAAGCCCCAGCCGTTTGAACCCGCAGTGCTGCAGAGGCTCAGCTTCCCTAAGGCGAATCAGTCAATTGGTTCAACAGTGTATTTAAAATCCCCTGGAGTCTACCTTTAAATCACCTTTATAGTCCTCTACCCAAAGCTAAGAGTTTCTACCTGCATTTTGCTTCATCTCTGTAGAAAAACAAGCTATTTAGCAGCCACATTAATAATCCGTGGCAATCTGGTTGTCACTCCCCTGATGGAAAATTTCACACTGCTGCCCAGCAGCCGCGACGTGGCGAGTGCTGAGCACCTCACACCACTCTGCCTCCTTCCCATCGAGCCCAGCCACCAGGAGAACGGCAGGAGCTGGAGCTGGATGGGTGGGATGGGAAGGATGGGCAGGAAATGCAGTTATGCCCAGTCAGGTGTATCTGTGGCTCACACACGTGCAGGAACCATGTGGAAACAACCTGGTGGTGAGTGAGAAAGTGTCGCCAACGCACCACCACAGAAAGTCAGTGAGCTCATGTCAAAAGGAACTTAAGAGAGAACCCAGTTCCTGAAGCCTCAGCCAGATAAGAGTAAAATGTGTGTTGGCAATGACTTTACTGTGGAAGGTGGTCTGTGGAGAGGAGCTCCTGGGGACACGAAGTGCCTTTGGTATGTGCACCCAGCACCCCTGGCCATGGGTGTTCAATCTGGCCAGGTTGACTGATGGGTGAATACAAATAAACAGCAAGAGGTGGGAGCCAGTGTTTTCAACGCACTCACAGTTGCCACTCACTTTTATGTGCCTTCAGAGAACCACTCTTGTCCTACATATCCCAACCTGGCCTTCTCTGGTGCCTGAGTCTGTTAAGCAAGTGACTGAAAGATTGTTTCAGTCTTCCAGGCATCTTCCTCGGGGAAAACCATGGTCCCTCCAGGCTGCTTATCCCAAGGTGAGATGTCAAACCTCCAGAGGAGCAAACTTTTCTCCCAGGCTATAATGAAGATCTCAGCTCACCAGCTCCTGTCTTGAAGTTCAGGATGCTCTGGTGGTCCCAGAGCTGCTGAATCCCACCCAGTATTGCTGGGGAAAGATGGGAGGGCAGAAGCCTCTTCCTTCTTAAGCAACCTCCAGCCCATCCTTCCTCTCACAGAGTAGCTGCTAGTATGTCCTCTCCCCTGTACCAAAGGGCTGCTAAACAACACAAGGTTTTTGGCATGACACCTTAAAATATGTCCTCAAAATATTTACCCTAATATAGCCTGGTGTGCCCACAGTGGTATGTGGAAAGCCCAAGAGGTAAATATTCTTTAAATAAGCAGAGAGCTTAATATAGAAAGTCATAGAGTCAAGTACTCTTCAAGACCCCTCACGTCTTTGCAAACATCAGCCAGTAAAGATAAATTTGACACGGTTGATCACTTGCACTTTTAGGAAAGGCTCTTCTAAAAGAAAAAAAAAAAATCACGTTTCGGTGTTTATAATCTCTGCAAAAAGGCCTGGTGCAGCATTTTGCCCCTTTAATTCCTGCTCTCATAACTGTCAGATTATGAAATTGCCGACTATAAGCCTCCCGAGTTTACAAAAAAACACCTCTCTGTTCTCTGCCGCCACTTCAGCAGATGAACTAATAAAAACAAGCTCCGCTATTCCCTCCAAATGCCTGGGAGAAAGGAATCTGGAACACTAGTAGCTTCAAAATACTGTTAAAGAAAGCAACCACCCACAGCGTCTGGAGTCCCCCCACGTTTATCAGCTCCCTTCACCCTTGTTACCCGAAAACTGCCACAAAAAATCTTCCTCTTCACATCCAGCTGTTTTCTGGGACTCACCACTGGCCCAGGCAGATGCCCACACGCCCCTGCCCTATTTCTCCCAAGCCAAAGAATTAAGGAGCTGTGTTGCCTTTAGGGTGTTTGATGATGGGAGCTTGCTCAGCCTTCTGTCCCCAGTGGGGTGGTCCCCCTGGTACACTCACGGTGGGAGCCAACACCAGCATCTCCCCGAGATGCTCCTGGTAAAGGGCAACAAGCCTTGACAACCCTCCCCTTGGACAGCCACAGCAAAGACACAGAGGACCTGCTTTCACCTTTCAGCCAAAGGAGGAATATAATTGTTTATTTGTTTCTGCGAGCCACCTCCCCCCAGCACCTTCAGAGATGATCTTCCTGAGATTATTAAATAAAGGTGGAATCACTCAAGCTTCCCCACAGAGCTCCCACCAAGGGCAGCAGATGAAGGTGAAACCTGCAGGACTTTGGAGTGCTTTGCTGTTTAATGTGTACTGAAAACAACACTTAGACAGCCAGACTGCATCAGGGCATCAGGGGGAAGCTGCTGGCTCAAAGGAACACATTTAGCACAGCCACATCTCCCCAGTGATCGGTCACTGAGGCATTAATGCCACAGGAGGACAAGGGAATTTGGAGTTGATCTGCAGTCACCACCTCTGCCACTGGGAGCTGTGGGAGAAATACCTCTGTGCAGAACCATGAGCGACTCAGAAAACATGAAACATGCCAGGAAGGGACAAAAGTGAACAGCCACGGCTTGAGATGCAACAAATTCCCAGCCAAGACTGGTGCTGGGACTGGGGGAGCTGTGTCTGTCTGGGAGCGGAGAGCTCTGGCATCCCAGGAGAAGAACCATGCTGGGAGCCCTCGAGTATTGGAGGGGTCTGTAACAAGGTTTTGCAGCATCTCAACTTCTCCACTAATAAGCTCTTCACCCCAAACAAATAGTGCACCTGCAGCCCCAAGACACGTCGTGCCTGAGGCAGGACGAGGGCACCGTACCAGGAGAGCCCCAGCAGCAGCCACAAAACCCATGTGAGGCCAGAGTACGCAAAGCTTCTCTCAAAGCAGAGCTCTTGTCATCCTTATGGAGCCATTTCAAGAGGAACATGGCAACTCCTTTTTCTTAATGACTATATATAGGGAAAGCTCTGCTAGGTGACAAGTGTGAGAGAAGCTGGAGCAGAGGCAGCCTCTTGCCTGTAAGGACTCAGATAATCGAGCGGAGGAATAGCCAGCGATGAGTCTATTTTGGACTCGGCATGCTGCTGCTGGAGCGTTCACCGAGGAGGCAAAGCCATTTGTTACCTCCTCTCCAGGGAGTGCAAATTCAATAGACTTCCCTGCCTGCAGCTGCAGCAACCCCAGAGCCCACAGCCACCGGCAAAGCACTGCTGGGCTGGCACTGACCCGGTGGCAAACGGCTGCTCCCTCTCCTTGCTCCCCTCACCACAGAACCCGGCTACACCTGGTGCTGCCCAGGTGACAGGTGGTCTTGGCCACAGCGCTGAGCATCCCTGGCAGGGTTGGGATGCAGGAGCTCACATACCCAGGTACTGGTCAAGGTGATTGCTGCAAGCTGGAAACAGGCTCAGAGGAAAAAAGCCTGCTTTGCTCTATCCTGGGACCCTTCCCAGGGCATTCCAACGCCTCTCACCCCCAAAACATCCCGTCAGCAGCCAGATTCTGATCTGTTAAACCGCCCACATCGCGCCAGGAGCTGCCAGGGCAGCACTCACCTGCTCGTGGTACTCGATCCCCATGCTGAGCGTGTTGATGAGAATGGCCACCATGATCCCACGGCCGAAATATTTGCTGTCCACGATCTTGCGGAAGGTCTCGCACACCACGTGCCAGAAGGCCAGCACCCGGCTGGCCCTCCTGGCCCGGGCCCTGCCCCGCTGAGGGTCCCTCTGGTCGCTGTAGTGGGCATCCTGCGTGAACTCGTAGACCCCCTCGCTGTCCGAGTCGGCCGTCTCGTTGTCGGACAGCTCAGCCTCGCCTGCCAGCGCTGTGAGGCAGTAAGGGCAGCTCTCGGGGTTGCAGGAACCACCCTCCAGCTTGGTACAGGGGCTGGAGATCTTGCAGGAGCTTTGGCAGGGACCTGAAATGCCAGCAGGGAAAGAGCAGCCTGTCAGCCAGGACAGAGGGCTGCGGGCAGCCACGGGGGCAACCCCCAGTCCCCATTAGCACCAAGCTGTCAGCCTTGACATGACAGGTATTTCCTAACAGGAAAAGGGCTCCTGCTGGGTTAAAACCTGGCCTCCACAATGCCTTTTCCCCAGTTATGAAGCCCTCTTTGTTGCCCCAAGGCAGACACCACTCCAGTCCAGGACCCCTAGCCAACCTCATTACACCTCTGGCCATTACAGGTAGGAGGAAGCAGTGGGCTCCCCTGGCCCCAGCAGGCTCCAGACTGGAATTACCGGGAGAGCTGCTGCCAGCAGCCTCCTTTATTGCTCCCACTGTTTGCTGATGCTCCGAAATCACCAGCTTCCCTCTCTATACACTGTCCACAATGGCAGCTGCCAGGTGTCTCCTGGGTGAAAATACCAGCAGGATATTCCCCAAAATTTCCACCAGTTGGCTGTCTGCTGCACAGCAACACACAGCAGTGCAAATGCAAACCCAGTGCTAAACCAACTCAGAGCCCAGCTCTGTGTGTTTGCTCTCTGTGCAGAGCTGGGCTGGGGGCAGGACTTGGTCTCTTCCCTGCACAGATCTGAGCTCAAAAGGTCAATGCCACTGCAGTGGGGGGGAAGAGGCATTAACTGCCTTGGAAAGCTTGGCCAGAAACACTTCTTGGAGGCTGAAAGTGTTTGGACTAGACTGGCTCAAACTCCCAAACCTCAGGATGTGGAGGGGGAAAGAGCATCTTGTGGTGAAGGTATGAAATCCCTGATCCAGGAAAGCTGCATTTGGTGTCTGACTCTTAAGGGCTTCCTGAGCACATTTTAATACTCTGTGACTGCCCTTGAGCACTCACGCAAAGCAGACACTCGATCTCTCTGAACCCACAGGAGCAGAACTATGTAGTGTTCAGGGATGTGTTAGGATTAGATCTGGAAGGTGCCCATCCTCAACCTCTGGCTAATTTTGGAAGTGCAAGGACTTGGGGAATGTTCCCTGAAATTGCAGAATAAATTGGCTGGGGAGGGTTGTAGAGATTATAGAATCACGGAATGGTTTGAGTTGGCAGTGACCTTAAAGATCATCTCATTCCAGCCCCCTGCCATGAGCAGAGACACCTTCCACTAGATCAGATTGCTCCAAGCCCAGTCCAATCTGGCCTTGGACACTTCCAGGGATGGGGCAGCCACAGCTTCTCTGGGCAATCTGTGCCAGGCCTCACTGCCCTCACAGGGAAGAATTTCATCCTAACATCTAATCCAAATCCACCCTCTGTCAATTTAAAGCCATTCCCTTTTGTTCTATCACTATATGCCCTTGTCAAAAGTCCCGCTCTAGCTCTCTTGTGAGTCCCTTACAAGATGGGGATTGGAATGAAAATGGATTCATTGAAAACATTCATTTCCCTTGGATTCTTGCAAGTTTGAAGTCTGGGAGGTTGAAATGTCTCTCCTGGATTTGATTATAAAAGGTATTAGGTAGCTCAGAGGACTCCTGTTTGGCTCACCTGGAAAGCCATCACCTTTCTCCGTAACGTGGACTGAAAAGAAACCTGCAAAAATACAGAAAGAGAAAGAAATTAGGTCATAGCTTGTATTTCTGCAAGGCAACCCCAGACTGACACCCAGCCCCCCGCTCACCCGTGCTCTGTGTCTCCAGCAGCTTGTGCATGGTGCTGTACGGCCCGGGCGGGATGTTGAGGCTTGTCAAGGTGCTGCTCCCGGCACCCACCGCCGCCTCCCCCAGGTTCTTCTCTTTCAGCATCTCATGGGAGGTACTGGAGTGCACCGTGGGGTACACCTTGCTGCCCACGATGTTCTTGGGGATGCCCTCTGGGCTCGGCAATCCGAGGCTTGGCTGCGTGAGGGACGACCGGCAGCGCACCGGCTCGAAGTGGCAGTCGGCGTGGTAGATGCTGTGGACGGACTCGGTGTTGCTGGGAGAGGCGCTGGGGGCCCCAAGGGAGTTGGGTGCCGAGGGGGGGAGCATCAGCCGGTTGGTGCCGTTGTGGAGCGAGCTGGTCTCCACATCGCTGATCTCGGGGCTGGCACGGGGTGCCCGCAGGTTCCCGTTGCCCAGGTGATAGTGGTGGTGGTGGTGGTGATGGTGGTGGATGAGATGGTGCACGGAGGACCTCTTCCTGCTCCGGCGCTTCCTGGCATGCCGGTCGGCCCCTGCCTTGCTCTCAGGGCTGGTGAGGAAGCCCATCCTCACGCCTGCTGCCCGGTAGGCCTTCACGAGCTGCTTGCTGCCCTTTCGGGCAATGTAAACCAGGTACTTGAGGAGCTCGTCGTAGCAGCTGCCCGGCTCTGAAAAGCTGGCGAGGGTGCTGGCGTTGGACAGGTAGCGCACCCGCTGCTCCTTCATCAGCTGGCTCTCGCGCTGCTTCGTCTCGGAGAACTGCGTCGCTATCACCACCAGGCACAGGTTGATCATGAAGAAGGAGCCCACCTAAGGGGACAGGAGCCATCAGCCACTTGGGAGCAGCCACGCCTACGCTATAGCCCCGCAGGGCCTAAGGATCTGGGGGCAAACCCCAGCCAGCCCCATCCCCTACGTCACCCAGCGGGGACCACCAGGCTGTGGCGGGGTGGCTGACTCACCCCCCGAGCTCCCGCCCCAGGGACTCCCACGCCAGCCCTCCATAGAGGACGACAGAGATCAAAGACGGGAGAAGATTATTTTGACAAAAAGCTCTTGCTCTTTTAAGATGGTGTTTTTCTCTCTCCGCAGACAGCGGTTGTAATTATCACAATTAGTGGCATTACGATGAATGCACTGAGCCTTCCTGATAGGAGCATTTTTTTCTGGCAGCGTGTGGGCAGCTCGCGAGCAGATCCCTTTCCCCTGCTAACGGGATTTGCGGGTGACTGTTACGCAAGGGCATCAGCAGTCTGTACCCACAGCTTGGAGATTTTCTTTCCAACCAGGTTTTCATGAGGTTCTGCCTTCTGCAGAGCCCAGTCTGGATCACAGGGAATTACTGACGTGCTAACGGGCTATCACACTCTGCTAACATTACTCGCACAGCATCTGGAAAAGTACTGCTTGCTCTTCCTCTCCGTTCATTTCAGGGATGCTGAGAGCAGGGGTTTGTTTCCCTTTTGGGGGAGCTAACAGATGAACTAGAAAAAGCATCATGGACTAAATGACCATCTACTCTGTCATCAGGGTTTGAGTCCTGGTTTGATGAGGAGCAGAAATCCCCACAATGACCTAATGGACAGTGTGCAGCTATTTTGCTGGACTTAGTCCAATTACATGGCAAGAAAAAGACTCATCTCACTTATCTCAGCTACATCTGAGTGAGGCACCTAATGATCCTTTAGAGTCAAGAGAGAAATAGGCGCATCAAGTCTGCAATGCATCTAATTTATTCTGGATGTCTACCTTCGGAGGAGATGAATCACCCCCTTAAAGCACCTATTTTTCTCCCTTGACGATAAAGGGAGTCTAGACAACGAGCTCAGCCAGTCACTGTAGACAATTCTGATTGCACAGATGAAGCCCAACATGGAGCTCACCCCACAGAAACTCTTTGTTGGCTCCTTTGTGGGTGGTCTCAGATGATGCTGTGAAGTGTGGGTGGGCTGTGGGCAGTAATCTCTTCCCTCCTTTCCTAATGTGCTCTCTGAAGTTTGGGACTGTTTCCCCATTGCATCAAGGACCCAGCCAGGTGGGTCCATCAATATGGGGGAATTTTTGGGCAGCCTCTTCCCCTTCCACCCCTCAAAAGCTGACCAGGTGAAATTTGCCTACTTTTAAACTTAAATTCAAGGTGGCAAGTAAGAGAGAGAACCTTGGAGCACAAGCAGAGAAATAGTAGAAGCATCAGCAATTGTATCTACCACAGCTTGAGCACATCTTTCTTTCCCTTCCTCTTGTTTGCAGCAAAATGCAGCTGCAGCACAATGCCACAGGGAAGCTGTGTGTCTCCCAGCAGGCTGGTTGATACCTCAGCTTTTATATTCACTGTATTCTCTGCCCTGTTCCCATGGGTCACTCCACTCTGTTCTCTCCAAATGCCAGGAGGACCCCACTGTTCCCCTGAGGCCACTCACAATGATCAGGAGGATGAAGTAGATGAAGTTGTAGAAGGAGTGTGCATCCATGACGAAGTACATAATGTCCACCCAGCCTTCCAGCGTGATGACCTGGTGGAAACACGAAGGGAAAACAAATCTGTCAAGGCTCAGTTACAACACCAAGTGCACAAGCAACTTTTCTTCTGACTGGGTCATTTCTGTTACCCCACAGTTGGTCTTGGTGCAGTACAAGATGCCAAGGAGCCAAATCCTGCTCCTACCAATGCCAACAGCCACATCACCAGTTGCCCAGGCTGAATCCAGCTCTTTCCCAGCTGGACTTAAGGGCTACTACCGCATTTTGCAAAGAGAAGAGCAATCTCTAAGCTCTGCCTCACATCAGCATAGTCTTATTGCAAGCACAGAGTGTTTTGTCCATGCACATGAGGTGGAGACGTTTTCAAAACAGGCATCCAACTGTATCTGTAACACTTTGAGCACCTGGGCGCTACTATGTAAGTGCTTGCTGGAGCAAAACAGCCCCTAGGAGTGCAGTTACACAGCCCCTGGCAATGTGGAGGGGGGGCCAGGACCGACTGTTTGCCCACCTTGGGACAGTTTGCAGACGGGACTCACCTGAAATATCGCGATCCAGGCGTAGCCAATGTTATCAAAGTTGATGGCTCCCTTGAAGGGGTTGTGCTCCCCGGCAGAGCAGTTGGTGTAATACTGGTTCCAATTGACACAGGACGTGTTGGTGGTGTCGTTGTAGGAATAATAATCCAGGGTGCACTCCAGACCCTCTTCCCTCCGCGTTGGGATACTCCGGCAGTAGCGCATCCCATTCTCCCGGGGCTGGGAGCAGATGAAAGGGTTTTCATCTTCGTTCTCTGTCTGGTAGTACCGCTCCAAATCCACTGTGTAGGGGCTGAAAGAGTCCAGACAGGGCTGGGGTTTGCACACCAATTGTGGGCAATCTGGCAAGGAAACAACTGTAACAGCACAGCCTGTTATTCTGGATCTTAAAGCTTTTTTTTTGAAAAAGGAATCCCCTTGGACTTTCTGCAGCCCCATAGGGTGAGTTGATGTCCCTAACTGGGTTTTGGGAAGCTGAGGCAGTGCACTTGACCACTCAGCAACCCCTCTGATGGCATTATGAAAAGTCACTCCATCTGGAAGCACTCTGGCTTTGACTTTAGGAGACTAAGAACAGGATTCAGCCTGACAGGGCTTCTCTGAAATGTCTTTGCTGCAGTAAGATGGATATCAGTCAGTTTAAGCTCCTGTATCTCCTGTCCTCCTGGAGATGCTAAGAATTGTTTGGGGAGACTCTACGTACAAGGACCTCCCAAGATTCCTGAAAACCAGAGACAAGGCCTTCATGTGCATTTCAGCCCATAGATAAGCTCTAAATTCCCTCTGAGGGTGGCCTTACCACAGCACACCAAGCACAAATGCTCTTCAGGGAGATGAAACAACCCATGGCCAGCCAGAAACTGGCTCTTTGCTCTGCACACACTATCTCCTTAATACTGCCAGGACTCCCACTAAAGCTTGCAAAGATATTTTTAAGCCTAGTTCAGCCCAGTTAATTCCTGCAGAATTGCCTGTAATACCCTTCAAAGCCTATCTAAACCCCTGGAATTCTGGCTCAATTAAACAGCACCCAAACCTGTGGCTCTATTGGATTTACTCGGTGGTGAAGTCTCCCGGTTCTGCTGCCATTTACTTAACGTTGCCCTGGTAATGACACTCCCAACTACCTTCGAGGGCATAACCTACAAGAGGGGTGGAAGTTGAGTATGAGATGCCTGGGAGAGGACAGAAGGTGCATCATGCCAGCTCCAGACCCGAGCCAGCCTGGCTACAGCAGCAGCAGCAGCAGCAGCAGCAGCATGACCCTGCTGTGTGGCAAGAAAGAGGCCTTGGGCTTGTAGAATTCCTCCATCCAGGTGTGAATCCAGACAGATCAACTCTGGAGAATCAACAATCCACTGAAAGGTGCCAGAGTTTGGCAGAGCCATCAAAGGTATGCAGTCACCTGCCCTTTTCCAAGCATTAGAAGGGAGGGAGGTGCTGGGAAAAAAAGCAGGTAGGTAGGAGAACAGGTATGGAAATCCTGGTCTGAAAGAGGCTGTTGGCTACCTGATACTTCAACCACTGTCCACACATTCCTACACCTGTCAAGCTGGCTGGCCAGGAGACAGGGTGCCCATTTGATCACAGTAGTCATTTTAGCCTTAACATCCAGGGATCTGTGAAAATTAACAGTTCAAAATGGGGACCATCTTTTGCTCTGTTACTGAAAAGCATGTAGCATCACAAAAGGAGTGGTAGCTCCATCAGCTTTCCCTGAGGTTCAGGTGGGACTACAAATGCTGTGCCAATAAACTCAGCAGCCGCCGAATGGGGTTCAGACCTGAAGGTCTCCACACAGGAAAGGTCACACATTAATGACATGCTGAATTCAGAAAGCCTGAACTCCCATTCTCAGGGGGTTTTTTGGAGGCTTTTATCAATCAGGGGTAGCTGAGGGTTAAGGACAGCCTGCAAATGCAAATGGCAAATTGTCACAGCTCGCTCTGTTCCCGTGTGTGTGCCCAAGCAGGCGCTGTGCTGGCATTTAGGAGCAGGGAGCATTTACAGAAGGGCAGGGCTTTCTAACGGAGGAGATCCTTGTTGCTTGGAGGGACAGACTCACTCAGGCTGGGCAGACACTAGTGCTGCCCACACAGACTCACATGCTGAAGTTTTCAGGGAGGAAGCAGCGGTTCCTGAGCAAACCTGCCCACAGCTGGACTCCCACGATGCCAAAGATGAAGAAGACGAAGAAGCAGAGGAGGAGGACGTTCCCCAGCATGGGCAGCGTGTCCAAAAGAAGCGTCACCAGGATGCGCATACCTGAGGCAAAGGGGAAAAGTTCACGCTGAATTTTCTTATTCCAGCTGTGTCCTCCTGACCTTTTCCTTTCTACTGATACTTTTCCTTCCACTGAGAGCTGCTGCCTTCCCACCACTGTCCTCATCTCTCACACAGAGCTTGTGAACACCTACAGCTCCCCCCAGCCCCCTCTCGTTTCCCCTCAAAGCCCTTGGAATACCCCCCCCCAATCTGTGTCCTGCTTCTAGGCACACAGCCCACCTTCCCTGCTCAAATCCTCTTCTCCTCCAAGGTTTTCTAGTAATTATATGTCTCCTTTCTTCCTTGAGACCAAACTCTGACATTCTCCTTTTCTCAATTGTGTTTCTTTCTCCACTCAGTATGTATCAAAATTCCCCTCTCTTCCTAATTCCCCTCATCTACCCTAAATGCCCTCTCTTCCTTAAAATACAGGACTCTCTCTGGCAGTTAATTCTCACAAGTTCAGGAACAGCCAGTTCTGTAACAAAGACAAATTGATGGTGACTGCAACTTGACATTTACACACAAAAAAACTGATTTCATCTGACATCTCTGTAATATTCTGCTCATCTCTTGCTCCCCTTCTTTCCCCATGTTCTGCATTCTCTCACTTGCTTATATTGACTTTTATTTAAAGAAAGATTTACTTTTGCACCCTTTGCTTTGATACTTCATGAAGACTTTTTTCCTCTCATCCTCATGCTGTCATTTCCTCTACTCCTTTATTGGGGCACAACCACCTTGCATCAACTCCTAATTAACTGAAATTACTTTCTGTGGTTACTGCATTGATCATCATACAAAGCTCCTTTTTCATTTTTCCCACCTTACATTTCTATCCCACTGTAACTACATTGCAGAGAAGCCAAGATAAATTACCCAGGATTCCCAAATACATTAAGTGAATTACATCCCCAGTTAGACAGTGGTGGATAAATTCAGCCATCCACCAGTTCAGCAGTGGAGATAAAAAAAACCCCATTGCAAACAGGATTCTGAAGCTTCTGTAATGATTGAAACAGCAGCAGCAAAGCCAGATTAAGTTCAAGAGTCAGCAGCAAAATAAATAGATCCCAGGCACCTCCACCATCAGCAGAGAGAACTGAAGCTGATTGGTTCTCATCAAGACGTTGGGCTAGTTCAGATAGGGGAGTGCAGACTTGGATTTAATTTGGCTAAAACAATACTGGATTTGATGACCAGGATTGTAGGACCAGGAAAGCAGTTGTACTTACACTCAACATACCTGGTCTGCACAGCACCCACGTGGGAAGGAGCTCTGTGCCTCTCACGGCACACCAGGATTTGCCCAGAGCAGGGCAGAGGGAATGGGGCCGTTGGGTTGGGACTGGTTTGTGATGGCCAGTGCCTCTCTGAGTATGGGGCTGGGCTGCCATGCAGGAGCAGGCAATGCCACCCACTGCTGTTTAAAAGGGACTGAGATCCTCATTCATGAGCTGATAAACCAGGACTGAAGAGCCACCGCCCATCCCACCTAGTCTCGCTTTGTAGATGTTGGGGGTTTGGGCTGTATGGACCAGCTGTGGCGTCCCCAGCACCACCCAGGGGGCTTTGTCCAGGCACAACAAGAATTCTTCACCCCAGTTTCTCCAGAAAAGGATGGGGTAGCCCAGGGAGGGTAGGAGCAGCATGGCTCAGACCCCTCTGCCTGTACTGCCTGGCAAAGGCTGCTGGCTCAGTCAATCCCTATCACCTGCATCCCTTCACCTTAGCAGCATCCTCAGACCCTCTTCAGATGAGAAAGGAAGGTGTCTGAAGATACCTCAAGTGTCCTGGATACCTCATTGAGTCATCTCTGATGCCACAGATGTCAAAAGCACTATTATTTAAAGCAGGAGAGTGACAGGCACTGGAATTCAGGGAGTGGTGGCAGGACCGAGCACTGCCAGACTTGGGCGAACATTTGAGCTGTGATGCAAGATCGAAGCATCTATGTTTGCCCTCCCATCTCTGGGGCACAGACACAGAGATGGGGAGAAACAAGGATCTGACTTACTGGGGACCCTGTTGATGGCCCTGAGCGGTCTCAGGACGCGGACAGTACGGACGGCGGAGAAGCTGACGTTCTGCAGGTCCAGGGAATACTCCAGCATCCTGTGAAAGACACAAACACAAGGATCTCATGGAGAAATGTTGGATTATCAAACATTATAAAGCAAATATTAAATGCCAACCACTCACAGAGGGACTTGTTACTGCATCTCTCCCATCAGGAAAGTTTGCCGGAGGAATTAATTAAGGGTTGTTTGCGTATCAGAATAAAGTCAGTGAGGGAGAATGTGATACACCAGATCACACAGCCACAGATCTCTCTCTCATCTGGTCTGATTACTGTTTTTTGCACAGGGCCAGGCAGAAGCTTCTGAAAATCCCTGCATGCCATTTCCAGACAGGCCTGTTTTTAACAACAATTTTACAGATACCTTAACAAATCTGAGTTCATTGTGCTGAGCAGCACCACAACTCAGAAAAGAAGAGGTGCATCCCCTGGTGCAGACCCTTCCATAGGACACAGGAGATGAGCAGCACAGGACACTGAGCTCTGCTACCTCTGCCCAGCAGAGACCATTGGCAGGTGGGACCGAAACTGATGACACTTGTAGAGAACAAACAGAGCATATATGGACCAAGGAACCTCCCAGTGCTCCTACATGGTGTCTGAGGGGATTATTTCACAGCTCAGGACATGGAGGTCCAACCTTCACAGGACTTGGGATGCAGCTGGACTGCTACAAGTCCCTGGGGTGCCCCAGCACCATCTCACTTCTCATGGCACCTTTGCTCAAGCACAGCAGGGCCATCAGTCAAGTCACCTCCAAGACTTTTGTCTATGGCTGTGGGAAGACCCAAGAGCTTTGCCCAAAAGCATTCTTGAAGAGGCAGAGCCAGGCAAAGGCAAGGAAGAGGACCATAAGGCTTCCTGCACAGCCAGGCTCCTGCTGCCACAGACAACCACAGGATATTAATCTTTTCCAAAAATTATCAAGTTCCATCTCAAAAGTAGCTGGTTGGTTCCCTCCCTCCGACTCTGATGGTTCAAGACTAACTTGAAGCCTGAATTTATTTAGGACAAGCTCATATCCATTCATTTTTATGGCAGCACTGTCTTTTAAGTAGCTTCTCTAGCTGTTATTTGTCCCTGATGTTTACCCACCCATGCATTTACAGAAGACAAATCACATCTCCTCTCAGCCTCGATTTTGAAAAGCCAAACAAACCAAGATCTTCCAGACCCATCTTGCAGACAGGCTCTCTGCTTCCCACTCAGAACCTTCTCCACACTTGCCCTGGCCTGAATTAATCTCACCTGATTACGCGTCAAGCTTGTGGAGGAGACTTTGCCGACACCTTGCACAAAGGCATCAGTGCTTCCCCCTCCCTTCCTGCTGGAAATCCTGCAGGATCCATCAGTGCTGTGGTGGGTTCAACAACAACATCAACATGTTCCTCTCTGTTTAGCTGACACCCACAGCCATGGGACAGTCCCAGAAGATGGACATTGGACAGGCACATACGGATGGTAAGAATTTGTTCTCAGCCTCTGGCCAGAGAGGGAGGCAGCGTGTCCACGAAATCCCGCCTGGCCCAAATGAACAAAACCAGCCCCTGCCTTGCTGCACAAGACTCACCACATCGGGCCAGCTTTGGCCAAGCTAAGGAGAGGGGCAATGATTTTCCTGGCTTTAATGGCACTCAAATTTTATTCACTGTTTGAAAGGAAGATTTCTGTATGGTCGGCAGTATTCAGGTAAAAAGCCCATGTCAAACATACAGCTTTTCTTTCATCCATTATTAAAACAGATGCTGCCAGAAAAATTCAGAGCAGCACATGGTTATTTCCACCAAGAGAAATAATTTTCTGATTAATGACAGCTCCAGACTCACTTCCAGAGATACGTGTGTGCTGTAAAATGAATTCTGATTTAACATATTAAAGAACTATTATAATGCGAAGTTTAAAGAAACAAGCCAAACAACAACCCAGAGGCTTAAGCAAATGCTTGAACACCAAGACCAAGAGCAAGCAAGTGTTGTCCTTCTTCTGTCTCCAAACATTGCTGGTGTTACAGCACCACAAGTTCAGACACAGACTACAGGATGCACAACTTGCTGGTAACCAACAGCTCTAGTTCCCTGAGAGAACCCAGTATTGGAAAAAAAATGTCAGTAGAACTCAATCACCAAGAAGTAAGTCCAGTGAGATCACCAGTCCCCAGCTCTAAGGTCATTTCCCAAGGCAACCAGATGCATGGGAGGAATCAATCCACATCCCTTGCAATGTCAGATACCCAGGGAGAGCAAATGTCAGGATGTCACCAGCTGGTGAGGTGACAGGTACATTTAGCAGCATATACAGCATTTATACATTGGAGATCTGCAGTGTAAAAGGCTCCTGACGAAGCTTCAATTCAAATGTCATCTCTGTTCAGAGTGGAAGGCACGATGCCTGTCAACGCTGCTGCCATTGACTTGGTGCCCAGCCAAGTTAAAGGCTCAGAAAGATACTCAGCATTAAATAGGATGGATTCACAGCAAATGCTGAGGCTCGTCAGAGTGATCAGCAACCCCCGATCACTGGAGTTATTCAGAAGGAAAGCGGAAATATTTAGGACTTTCTAAGAATAAAAGTGGAGCATCTGCAAAGCCAGACGTACAACGGGCTGGTGGTGGGATGCAGGGAGGGAGCTGATGCAAACCTTTGGCAAATGCTTCTCCAAGCAGGAAAACTCCCAGGACTCAGCAGACAGGCACAAGGGATGGCTCAGGATGGACCAGGCAGCTGAAATTCATTCCTGTTCTGCCTGGAGACAGAGAGACTAGGAGCACACTGGGGTTTCTTTCATATAAAACCCAAAGCATCAGGAAGGATCTACTGTGCACAGTGCCAGGCAGCACCCCTGCCTGAGGCAAAGGGCTCACAGAAGTGATGCTCAGGGCATCACAGGAGGGGTAAGGGGCTATGCTTACCTAGAGAGCCTCTAACAGAGCACAGAAATTAAAGCAAGTCCTTCCCACACCTAGCCAGCATCAGTTCTCCAACTCACCCTGCTCTCAGCCCTGACTCTGCTACCATCCCCCGGATCACTCCCGCTCAGGAATCAGAAGATGGTGTGAAGACCCAGCAGAGTCATGCAGCGAGTTTGTGCTGAGCGCGCTTTCTGAGGAAAACTTGAACTCTCCCCTTTCACAGCTGGGTGCTGGGGGTGCTGTACAGCCAGGGCATGTGACCAAGGTCACATGAGGAACATGTGGCAACGAAGCGAAGGCTGCAGAGAGGGCCACCCCCGAGAGCTGCCCACCCTCTGCCCACACAGAGCCACCACACTGCCGGCCAGAGATAGGCTCAGATTTATTCAGCGTTAAAAACCTTCCAAAACCAGGCATGTAGACACCCTTTATCTACAAAGCGCAGCCATCAGTGGGTGATATTAAGCCATTGGTGCTGGAAAACAGAAGGGGAAATTATTTAGGCAGCGTTGTATCTTCAGAAAGCTGGAATGAAATTTCCTCCTGGCTCTCCCCAGCTTGGCTGCGCTCTGCTTTCACTCAGGGGCTGCTTTCTGAGCCTCGCGAGTTTCATTGCGTTCGTGGGTGTTGCTTAATTTTAAAAATACTCATTTTAATCAAGCTGAACAGAAGAAAAATAATAGCACTGGAGGGAGCACGAACCCCATAGCCTGCTGGGTCTGGTCACACTGTGTGTCCCAACCGGGACACTTGACTAATGAGGCTTTCGAATTAGCAGCAAGTTCGGCCGAATAACTGAAAGAAACTAAAACATACCTTTAAAAAAAGTCCTAAAACTTAAAAAAAGCCAAGGCTTTTCACAGGTGGGTTTGAGTCAGCTCAGCTGTGAAGGAGGCTGCTGAGGGGTTTCTTTTACCCAGCAGGTTCCTGTGAGTCAGGGACGCAGCTTGCTCGGGATGCTCTGCTCCGAAGGCTGCAGGAAGGCAGCACGGAGCTGAAACAATCTGCAGCCATGGGCTTTGTCAGTCCCCAGGTCTTGAATGTTCTTCATCCTCCCAAAAGCAACTTTAAGCATTAAATTGCAAAGCTCAACCCCATATATTGAACTCCTGGAGGTCTGTGATTACGAGTATTGGCTTGATGTTGTTCTGGCACTTCAGAGGAAAAAAAGCAACTAATTTGGGATTAGTCAGGACACAGTGGAGCCTGGAAAAGAGGCTCCCAGCTTCCAGGATGCTCACGTCCATCCTGTACAGCCCAGGACAGGGGCAGCAGGTTTGGTGCAGCTTTTCTTGAGGCTCAAAGGAGCTATGGCTGTGGCTGCACATCGGGTAATTGCGTGTGCAAATCGGCTGCTTACACGGGCAATTACCCCGTGGTGCTCAGAGCGCCCGGGCAGAGCAGAGGGCACCGTGCTGCCACGTCCCGAGGTGCAGGTCCTCGTGTGACAGGGATCAATACAGGCAGAAGGGATGAAAAAGCAACATTTATACTACCTGTTAGTTTTGTATGTTTTTAAGGGATGAAGGGACTAATACACAGGGAAAGAACAGCCTTTGCCACAGTGCAGCGGGAGGCTGCAGCAGGGGCTCCTGCAGGCACTCCCACACCAGCGCTTTTTTTCCCCGTGTATGAATTGAAACAGCCCCTTGATCAGCCTCATACACCTGAAGTGCCCTCCAGAGGAGCCCTGCCTGCCTGTGAGCGATCCAGCGCTGTGGGGTGAAGGCCACGTGCTGGAAGCTTCACCCAGAGCACCCAGCAGGAATCTTGTTCTGGCTGCTGCAGCCATGGGATCACAGATACCTGCAGAGACCCATCTGGCACCACCGACCTCATTCTGATTTCTGAGCTAAAGAGATTTTCAGACCCCACATCCAGGTTTAGATGGAGCAGGGATGGAGTGGGGACTGCGGCATCCCTTTCTCTCCTGTCACCTGTGAACACAGCAGGCTTTCTGCAGCCTATTTCATCCTTGAAATTCAGCACTCAAAACCAAGAGGGAGCAAGACGTCCTTAAGCGTTGTTTATGAAGGCTTCAGGGAAGCTCATTGTTTAATACAACCTTCAACAGAGGGAGAAAAATCATAACAAACAAAAGAAGTGTTCAGGAAGCAAAAAGGAGTAGTGTCTGTTCCTGAATAAAGCAGCCTGCCAACCACCTCCAGCCCCAGCTCCTCTCCAGTCGTAAGCAAAATATTCTAGAAGTGTTTAACTTTCCTACAAAGTCTTTGAAGAGGCTCGTTACCGTTACAATGAGCAAAGCACAAACAAGACTCCACAGCCTTGGCCAAACAACTAACTGAGATGGGAGTAACCACAGACCTGCATAGCTCAAACAGGGGATGATGCAGAGCCCTGCTCAGGGTCGGGGGGAGCAGGAATACGGGCATGTTATCCCCTGGTGTAAAGCTCTCTCCAGGGAAAACAATTAGCCATTAGGGATTTTTGGTATTTTGGGATAGAATTGGGGATAAAATCATAGAACAGAATCACAAAATCTCCTGAGCTGGAAGGAAATCACAAGGATCAGAGTCCAACTCCTGACCCTGCACAGGATAACCCCAAAATCACCCCTTTTTTTTTTTTTTTGTTTTGTTTGGTGTTTTTTTTTTAAGTGAGGATGGCTTAAAATCCAATTCAATCCACAGGGATGCAGAGATTCAGGGAAGTCCTTACCTCACCAAAGCGAAAACAAGCTCATGTCCTGCAAAATGTGGGGCTGAGGCTGGCTCCAGTTGAGCAGTAGAGAGATCTCAGTCTGTGGCTATCCTCTTCCATAGACCAAGCAGAGAAGAGGTCCCTGCACTCTGCCTGGAGGAGAGTGGATGCTGAGTCCCATTGTGGCGAGGCAGATGTCAAATCAGGGCACATCTCTATCCCATAGCTGTGGTTCACCAGCTGGAGCCTCAGTCAGCACTAAACTGAAAACACTTCTGCCTCTTTTTGGATGTAAGCAAGCATCCATCCTCAATACATCTGCATCTTACACTGAGAGAGGTCAAAATTATATTGAATTGTCTTCAGAGGGCAAGAGCTTCTTGCAATGCCTGTTAACCTTCAAGGTGTTCTCTTATAAGCAAGCAAACTTCCCCCCCCACCTCTAAATCCTCTCCTTTAAAAATAATGCAACACAATTATGCCATTCATCACTTTTTTTTTCTCTCCTTTTCCCCACACAACTCTGTAACCTACAGCCAAAGGCGCGTTTCAGTAAGCAGAGTTTTGATAATACAGCACTATTCTCATCTCCAGCAAGTTCTACTGTAATTACAGAGATGTGTTGCAGACATTACACACTCTACAATTAGCACTAATTGCATTACATTGTCACAAAGAAGTCATTTACTCTCCATGAGCTCATGAGATTGGTCTGGACAGTTTAACAGAGCTGAGAAGTACTTAATGGCATCCCATGGAAGTGGCCAGCAGCAGGAGTGAGCACAGCACCCGAATGACTCTCCCAAGAGGCAGATTCGGGGCAAAGATGCACAAAAAGCTTTATGCGCAATGATAACTTCTGTCAGGTCTAGAAAGTTCTCAAAGAATGGGGAGGAGGAAATACTAGAAGTTTTTGGGGGAGGTTTTGAAGCCTGTCCTAGACTGGTGGTGGCTGGGAAGGATTTCTGTGGATGCTGTGCCCATGGGAATGTACAGCCCCCAGCAGGTAGCATGTCCCACGTGCCCCCTGGCACAATATACTTTTCACACCTAATGCCCCACAGGCACAGGGCACAGTTTGCTGCTTCTCCTCTCTCCCTGACATCACTTTCTGCAGCCCATGTGAAGGGAATTGGCAGGGAAAGCAAGAGAACAGGAACCCAGGGTCCTGCTGGACACTGGGGAGCCCACGCTGTACTGCTGCTCCCCTTCTTGTGTGTCTTGCACATAAAGGGCAGAGAAAAAATGTGAAGGCAGAAATGGAGTTGCTTCGTTATCACCAGGACCTCAGCCTCTTCCCTTGGCATTTCACTGGGGAACCTGGTTGAAGCCCTGACGTAAAACCTACATAAAAATGTGACTCACTTTTATCTGGTATCTAAGCAAACACAGATGGGTTTCGAGGATTGCCCTGGCACACACTCTCCAGGGCCCCAGGTTGGCTCTGGCCCCCTTCCTGACACCACACAATTGCTCAGAAGCAGGATGCCTCCACACCCAGCTCAGCTCCCTTACTCCCCTGCTCTGCTGTGAGCACCATGGGCTGGGTGCTCGTTGGGGCAATTTGCCCTGTACAGGAATCACAGAGCTGCACGAAGGGCTACCTGAGGAATTTCCCTCCATCTGGTTGGGATTTGACCCTGGAGCACTTTTATCTGTTATCCCTTACAGTGTTTTTTACCTGTGTCTTAAGTCTAGTAATGGGCTTGAGTCCCTTATTTTTTTCTCTGCTATAACAGTGGCCCCCCTCTGCAGCCTCTTAGGCTTTCCCTGGCACTCAATGGAACCACCAGGATTGCAGCAATTCTCTGAGCAGGAAGCAGCACTCCCGGATGGACAGCCTAGGACTGGAGGAGAGAGCAAGCGCACGAAAGGGAGCAGAGAAAGCGCGGACTAAGGGAGGAGAGGCTCCGCTTTGTATTTAAATCCAGTTCGATCCTTTGCCAGCCGAATTGGTTTTGACGGGACCCAGATGGGAACAGTTCATGCACATGAAGGAGAGAGCCATCACTCAGCGAGAGGCAAAGCCGACCTGGCAGGAGGCACGAGAGCAGTCAGGCTGTCACACTGCAAAGCCTCTGCAGCAAACAAATGTCCCCAACGCAGTACGCGGGGGCGGCTGCTGCGGAGGCGGGGTCGGTGCCATTGACCGGCTCTGCCCAGGAAGGAGGTGCCTCTCACGCACCCAAAAGCCCAGCCAGGTGCAGTAGATGGGCAGGAGGTTTGATGCTTGCTTAAGCAAAGAGCAGTGATATTTTTTGGCATAGGAATTAGGATGGTCTCTGCCGATGTCACTCTACAGTGAAGTCCCGTCACAGTGGGGTCTCCACAGAAGCACATCAGGGGTAACTCTATCTCCAAAGATTTTGCAAGCAAAGTCAGGACCAGGCTGGGAGGGGAAGGCAGCAGCACCCCGGGGCAGTGGAGCTGGGAGCAGCCCAGCAACCATGACCATGCCTCCCCAAGGCTCCCCAGGTGGGATGTCTGGCCTTGCTTGGGTTGGGCTCTTCACCGCACTTAATTCCACTATAAGACATAATAAACCAGGAGAAACAAAGAATACACAGGGTGTCTTAGCAGGCTCCAGCCCTTGGTTGTGCTGCTGGTGTCTACAGCCCTAACAGAGCCAATTGGACCCTGGATCCTCTCCTGTCCAATGTCCCATCACTGCAGTCCCTAACATTGCTCAGACACATCAGGAAGAAACATTGAGCCTCCTCCTATGCTGAGGAGCCAGAGGCTGATGGAGCTGGAAAGCAGGAGCTTGTGGCCTCCTGCAGAAGACAGGTTTAAAGGGACACTTACAACTCCTGGTCTTTCTGCCCTCCATTAGTTTGGGTCTGAGACTTGCAGCATATTTTGACCTTTGCAGCAATGAATTTTTCAGGCCGAGGATGCACTGAGAGACCTGGCACCTCCTTACAGGTTTTACTGGACCACTGTTTTGCTTCTCTCCAGCTGTCTGGCAGGGTGTGTGCCATGTCCTCGTGGGGCCAGTAATAGACCATAAGCAAAACTCACCAAGGTGTTTCCCCTTCTTGGGGCACACCAAACCCACACCAGGCAAACAAGCTGGGAAGGGCCCCTGCTCCTTTCCTGGAAAATCAAGTAAATTTGATCTCTAGCTCTATCAAAAGGGGAAAAAAAGCCCACTGTTTTCCCAAAAGTCTTGGGGCTCCTGAGGCAGGGAGGGGAGGTGAGGGCCAGCAAGAGATTCATGTGTCAAAGAAATTCAGCTCTCTGGCCAGTGGCCAAGGACTTTTCATGTGGATTTCCAGCCTCCGCCAGGAGACTCTCGGGTGCTGGAAGAGCCTTTAATTCAAACCAGGTGCCTCTAAAAGGAAAACACTCCACTCCAAGGAAAGCAACTTGGTCGCTTTCCCTCAAACTAAAAAAAAAAAAAAGGTATAAAATAATGAGGGCAATCATGCACATTTCAGTGAATGATCCTTCCTGGCGCAGCGTTCTGTGCTTCCAACCACCCATTCCAACGATGGAAACCAAAACCACCAGTGGGCTGGAGGGAGAAGAGCCAAACACAGTGCCCAGCACCCAGTGAGGAGCCTCAGGGCATGGGCTGGCCAAAATCCACCACAAACAGCTATTGTCACCCTGCTCTACTCTCTCCACGAGCTGACCATCAGCTCTACCTCAAGCCACAAAGAAGACCAGAGGAGGTGATCCCTGCTGGGGAGCTGGGATGGACAACACCAGCGGCACCGACACCCAGCCAGCCCCCAGCCTTCAAACCTGCTGCTCCCCCAAATCCAGTGCTTGCCAAGCCATGCCATAAATAGCAACAGAGAGGCACAGGAAGAGGGGGACCTGCCACATGCTGGACTTACCCTGCGATGACAATGAAGAAGTCCAGGCGGTTCCACGTGTCTCCTAGGTAGCATTTCTTCCCAAAAATGCCCAGCGCGATCATTTTGACGATCATTTCCACAGCAAAGAAGGCAAAGATGAAATCGTCAAAGCTCTGCAAAAGAAAAGAATGGAGGAGAAATGCTCCTGCTCACTTGCACCTGGGGAGGAAATTACGAGACCCAAGTCCAACAAGGTCTCCTTGTGCACGACCAAGAGGAAAATCCCTGGGCAGAGGCTGCGCTGAGAGCAGCTTTGTGTCCTCCCCCAACCCAAGCAGCCCAACAGCACCCACAGTGCCAGGATAAAGGGACAAGTGTATTTTGGGCTCTGCTTTCTCTGTACACTATACACATGTACATTGTACACGTGGTTAACCTTTCCCAAGCACTCCAGTCAAGGCTTGACTATGCTGGGGCTGGCACAGCCTCACAGGGGCTTTGCCTGATGACACCGTGTGTTCACATCCGAACACCAAAATCAGCATTTTTGAAGAGCTAATGGGACAGCCAGCGCAGGGCCATCCCGGGACACATGTCCACCTCTTCAGCTTGGTCCTTTTCCCACTCCACATGAACCCAAGGCTGCTGTTAAGCTCCCAGCAGTGTCGGGGCCGTACCTGGAGGATCCTGCAGCGCGGCGAGTCGCAGGCGATGTCCTCGCAGGGGTGGAACATGCCCAGCGTCACACAGTTGAGCAGGATCACCAGCATGCTGATCCTCTCGAACCACCTGCACAGCACCCGTCAAGGAAGCAACAGACCCAGAGGAGCACCCACGAGCAGCCACCGCTGAATCAGAAAGTTCATCCTGGTTTTTAAGGCCAGGAGCCCACCAGCTTCCCTAGGCTGGGCTTTACCTGGTTCTGCACGTTTCGAAACCCGCACGGCAAAGCAACAGTGCGTTCTCCCCACGCTGACATCGGTGGCTACAGCTAATGGGAAAACCACTGTAAAGTGCAAGTTGCACAGCAAGAGTGCCGAGTGCTGCTGTGATGGATTAAAAAATTAAATTAAATGAACGATATCAACTTTTAGAAGAAACTAAAAAACCCCACACCGTTAATTTCCTCTCCTGGCATTTTACGAAAAAGCACTTTAGCAACATTACAATTTCTATTAACCATGTCACAGCTTACCCCAGGGGCATTTCCCTAAAGCCACTGCTTGAACTTTCATTCCCAGTCCAAATTAAGACTGCCAAAACCATTAATGAACTGCCTAAAAGCCTTAAAGTCTGTGAGGGCCAGCAGAGCCCATTCCCTACCCTGTCTGCTGCCTCTTGGAGCAATTTTAAAGAGCTGAGCTGCTGGGACAGATATTAAATGCTGTTACTTTTGGGGCAGAATAAAGTGTGCTGCTACTTTTGAGGCAGAATAAAGTGCTGCAACACATCCCCATAGGGATGGTTCAAACCTGGTACCCAATTCTTACATCCTTCTAGGGGACATTTCCAGACAGCTCCTGGCTGTCTGGGACACAGAGATGGAAAATCCAAGAGCTGGTTCAATGTGGTGCTGGGGTTATTTTCCAGTCTAGCACGGAAAACACCCCGTCAACTGCCAGAACCCACAGGCAGCAGGGCCATGTTCCTTCCTGGGTGCCAGCAGCAGCTTCCAGGCTTTAGGAAAATAAGCCTGGCCCTTGTCAGACAAGAGTTTTCACTGCAACACGGTAGCGGGTGGTGTTTGGGAGCCTGTGCTGTAGCGTTACCCCACTGGGGAAGAAGAAGGTGAGGATGAATCAGCAGGTGCCTCCTCACTGGGCACAGGGGGCTGGAGCTGGCAGCTCCTGCCACCCATCCTGGGCGGATTCCTGGGAAATCACGTGGGGCTGAGTCACGGTTTGGTCCTCGGCAATCCGGATCTTTTAATCAGAAGGAATGTTTACAAGATATCAGGATAGACATTCCAACTGTCAGGTTGGGGCTATGGGCTGGAATACTTAGCCCAAATATAGTCCTGTGGGGCAGGCATGGAGGGCAGTTGGAGAAGGGGGCAGCAGCTGCGGGGGATCCACAGGGTTGCCCAGCCTGGAGAATTGAGAATAATCCCTCAGCAGGACCAGCCACGTCCAGGGCTCTGCTAGCAAGGAACTGTAAAGCCCTTGAGAACACAAAGAATTAAAAATCACCCTGTGAGATCCCAAATGGGTGGCAGAAGGAGCGTGTTCCTGCATGGGCTGTGCAGTAGGGAAGCGAAGAGGCTCGGGAGCAGCCAGGTTGGTTGGCTCAAAACCTGCAGAGACAGACAGATGCTTCCCCAGACAGGTAAAGCTTCATGTAAATTCTTTCATGGCAGTGGACAAGACCCTGCACTGGGCCTGGTTCTCATTTATGTGCTCCATCCCTGTTGATGATGCATTTGCCCTAGTGGGCAGCTGCTCGTGCTGGCTGGGGACTGCAAGCTCCTGAGCGAGCTGAGATAGGCACACAACCATGTTGGGCATCAGCTGGGAGTGATTCTGATCTCACCTCCTCACTCTCCAAGACCCAGCACAGCCCTAACACCCACCCAAAGCAGCCAAGCTCACCACAGCCCCGTGCCTGGTGCAGAGGGCTGGGCAGGGGCTGAAATGGGAGGAAGAGCACAGGATGGCAGCCTCCCTGTCCTCCTCTGGCACGGCACAGTCTGCAAAGCCTTGGGTGCCCCTTGATGCTCATTAGTGTGCTGGCACTGGCACCAGTCACTGATTGCAAACAGAGGGGAGCCAGGAAAGCACAGGCCCCTGAGACACAACAACCTGCCACACACAGGCACCAGGTGCAGCCAGGAGGGACATGTGGGGACCAAGGCCAGATCTGTAGCCCCAAGGGGGTCCCCATGGTGCAGGCAGGCAGCCAGCAGATCCCACCTGCCCAAACACACACTGCCCCAGGCCAGCACCCCCACCTTGGCACAGGCAGGGACCCCCCCCACTGCTGCCAACCCTGGTAATGGTGAACGTCCCCCCATCCCATCCCAACCCAACCCATCCCATCCCGTCCCATCCCATCCCAACCCATCCCATCCGCGCCCCCATCTCAGGGCTGGTCCTTGCCCTCCCCACTCCCCAGCTCCCCTTGCAGGAACAAACATCTACAGGCAGGAAAACAGCCTGGGGAAGGAGGGGGACCGAGGGAGTGGGAGGGGGGCGGTTATTTGCTGATGGCAGGTTTTTTTTCCCCAGCTTTAACCACAGACCCACTTATCAGCATATCACTCCCTCAAGCACACACATTTCAGTCCAATATAACACTTCACCATGATTAAATATTCCCGGGACAAGGGACCCCGGCGGTGCCGAGGGCAGTATGTTAATGTGCAGCTGATAGATCAGAAGGTTGGGGAGTGTTATTTTATTTTTTTGCCCTCTCTTTTTTTTTTTTTTTTCCAGCTGAATGAAACTTCAAGCTCTTTCTTCTGCTAATGGGATTTTCAGAGGCACACAAAGTGCTGCTGGCTATGGCTTTGTACCGACCCTCCTTTGAGCTGAGAGGCTGACAAAGGGAAACTCTTCAATTAGCAAAAGCAGAAGGTGCTTTTTTGAACGCCTCTCGCTGCTGCGGTGCGGGCAGGGAAGGGGCAAAGGGTGCTTTGGGAAGCACGGGAGACAGTGCTGGTCCCTGGCCAGCAGCTCAGGTGAGGAGGATGAGGCAAATGCTCGAGGAGAGGGGCAGTGGTGGCACTGCTACCGCCCCGATGCTGAGCTGAGTCCACAGCCCTCTTTGCATGAGATAAATATTTGCTAGAAGCTCCCTCCTCACACCAAGCAGGGCTGATGTCTAAAAGAAATTAATAATGAGCACACATCAGGTAATCACCCCATCCACTCCATCCCACAGGTGCCAGAGAATCCCTGCTTTTCCAGGTCACCTGCTTGCCCTGGCACATTCTTAAAAATCCACATTTTTTACCATCAACTCGGTCAAGGCAGGCAGCCAAAATGCTCACAGATTCTTTTCAACTAAAAAAAAATCTGTTTCTGCCACAAAAATACACAGAAACACTTCTGTTTTAACCTGACTCCTAAAATTCATAAGATAAAGAGCACACACACACACAGACACACAAAATTAAAATCTCCAAAGTCACTCACTTTTTACAAACAGAACCCCTTGCACAGAGCAAGAACCCTCAGCCCCTTCCCACCACCGGCGATCCCCATGCCACCTGCCTGCACTCCACAGCACCTGACCTTTCATAATTAAAGAGGCAAGAGCCCAAAATTCAATTAGCCAGCACTACCCAGCCTAACATAATTAAAAGAGAAAGATATTGCATTACACTCGCTATGATTTGGTTGCAGAAGTTTGGATCAAATTCACCGGCAAGTGAATTAAATCGGGAGCTGTTGCTCGAGGGCAGCAGTAACCGAGAGGACAGCGGGTGTGATGCTCTGTCCCTCCACATCCCAAGCTCTCTCTGACAAACACAGACACTGCTCCTGGTGGGCTCTTTGGCTTGGGGATGGGGAGAGCAGGCACTCCTGTGCTGCAGCATCACCTGACCCCAGGGATGGGGGTCCCTTCCCCTGGGGGGCTGAGCACCCACACCAGTGGCAGAGCCAGGTATGGAGGGGAGCGTTTGGTGATGCTCTACAGGGACACACATTCTTCCACAGGATTAATATTTATTTCTTCTCTGATGCTCTGCTACTCCCAGGCAGCTCCCACCATTCCCCCTGTCCTCCTTCCCTGTATCCCTCCATCTTCTTCCCTGACCTCTCCTCCCGCTCTCCCTATACAGCTCCAGCACAGCTGTGGCTCCAAGGCAATGTGCTGCCGTCCTGACATCACTGGGAGATTGGGTGGGAACCCCCAAAAGGGGGATCAGGGCTCTGCAGGCAAGGGGGGACAGCCCTGCAGCACCAGGGGCCACAGGCTTGTGTCCTGCAATGAAACTCAACCAAAGGAATGCATCAAACTGCCAGGATCTGGCCAGGTGACACTGGGCTCTGCTATGCTGCCTGTTTTTTAGGGCAAGGAGTGGTCGTTCATACCCAGGAATCACGGATGTAGCCAGGACCAAGTCCCCCATCACCACCCACAGCCATCACTTTCGTACCAGGCGAAGCCTTCGCTCACTGGGACAGAGGCTGCGATTTGACAAATGTGTGGAAAGCGCTGGCAAAGTCTGGAAATTTTTGTGCAAATGTGATGTGAAAATTGGGTTGAAATGACAGCCTTCCCCTGCAGTGTCACCAAGTCCCACCAGCTTAGGAGTGACACCGGGATAAGCTGCAGACGTTAATGAGAGCGGAGTTTTAGGCTTCATTCATATCATCAATTCCAGAAATA
The DNA here is from genome assembly GCA_035041135.1 of Platyrinchus mystaceus. Taxonomy (NCBI): domain Eukaryota; kingdom Metazoa; phylum Chordata; class Aves; order Passeriformes; family Tyrannidae; genus Platyrinchus; species Platyrinchus mystaceus. Next base: position 5,948,204 of record JAWWLV010000046.1, read on the forward strand.
GCCCCTTTGACAGGAGCATAATGGCACTTCCAGGGTCTGGCCTTTGGGAGGGGTGGGAGGAGGCAGGGACTAAAATCCTAAAACATTAATTTAGGCCGTTTGCAAGGGAAGTTAAAAGTCCTTAGAATTAATCTGCCACACAGATGGAAATAATAACCCCTTCCCAGCTTCATCTCTGACTCCACCAGGCCAACAGGAAAATGCTCTTCATGTCATGCCCAGTTAAAGGTTATAGGATTCCCATCACAATCCTGGACATTAAATTTGATTTATTTTTTTCCTACCATATTCCTTCAAAAGCTAGACCAGCCCATGTTCTTTGCTTTTAGTATTTGCAGGAAGCATTTGTGTCTCTGTGGATGCAGCATGCCAGAGGTGCTCTCGGAGCATCTCTACCCAGTGAATCCACTTCCCTCGCTTGCAGCCGAGCGCTGGCAGGGATCTGCCCCACTGTCATTCGGACATGATCTCTACCTCATGGCTTTGCCCTTCCAGATGCTTTTCCAGGCCTGATACACCTCCCGTTCCCTCCCTCCAGGGAATGCAAGTGCAGGGAAGATGCGGCAGGTAAACAGCCCTTCCCACAGCATCCCGGTGCCACAGCAGCAGGAAAACTGCTTTTTCCTGGCAGGATGGAAAACCTGCTGTGGGCATGGCAGCCCCAGCATGCTCATCCCACACCTGTGATGGAGTGCACACCTCCTACCCTGCCGTCCACAGGGATTTGTGCCAGGCAAGTCCCATTATCAGGGCATTCCTGGAAAGCAAAGCCGGGAGAGGCTCCTCCAGTGGGGCTGCACAAAGGGGTTTAAAAATTCAAGCACTGCTCAGACAGCATTTCCACTGCGTGCCCAACGCCTGCCCCATCCCAGGTCACCACAGCTGGCAGCCTGAGGACACGCTGCCAGGAGCTGGCACGACCCCACTGAACCTGCACATCCCCATCCGCAGGCTCTGAGCTGGGAAAAAGCCAGGCAGGAGCATCCCTGGCTTGTCACTGCTCTGCAGCTCTTTGAAACCGCTTCCCTCCCTGCGCAGACAGACCCAGGAGGTTATTTTAATTCATGCAGCTTCACAATTAAACCTGGGAAGCCAAAACAGGGCGATTATTCATGGCAGTGTTTTTGGAAATGTCATCTCTAATTCATTTTGTCTTGCAGATGTGCAAGGGGATGCACTGGCGGCTGCTTCCCTCTGCCATGAAATGCAGCACTCTGCTCCCATCCCGGCGGGACTGCGGGGTCCCCAACGGCTCCATAAAGCATAATGGTGACTGTAAAGCCGAGAACTCGAGGAAAAAGGGGATTTCAGGATGTAATCATCTTATCATTCTTCTACCAAAGACTTAAAAAACGCACTGTCAGCTGCAGGCAGAGATGCTCTTCTCTGCCTCTGAGATGCAGTTGCCTCCTAAGGGAGAGGTAGGATTTGCTCAGCAGCGCGGAGGAGCCCCGCTCATCCACCCAGGTGATGAAGCAAAGAATGATGCCATAATTAGAGGGGATGAAGACTGATAAAAAAAGTTTTTTTGTAAAAAAAAAAAAAAAGGCGAAACCAAAAACCCACACCAAAACCTGACAAGATTCTTATTTGCCTTACTTACAGTTTTGGAATTGTTTCCTCGCAACCTTTTAGATTTCTACTTAAAGAGTTTTTTCTCCAGCAACCAAAAGGGTTTAAAATCTTATTGCTTAAGAGAGAAAAAAATGAAGATAAAAAAAATATCCTGCAAGCTGAGTGACTTGCATAATCTCCAAACTTCAGGAGCTGGAGCTTTTAAGAAAAGCTCTACATATAGCTTGCAATTAACTCCTGAGCTGGGAGGGCTTGGCTGCTGGCAGTCCAGCCCTGGGACCAGCATCTACAAGGATGGGTGCTTTAATAAAATAAAATTAAATATAATAAAAAACAAAATAAAATAAAAAAATGTCAAAAAAGAGCACTTCAGGCTGAATTTATTCTGGCTTCTCATCCCAGTCCTTCCCTCTTCCTCACGCCTGTTGTGGCATCAAGAGTGGGGGCCTAAAGAACAGGCCAAAATGGGCTGGTGCAAAGGGTCAGTGCATGGTCACAGCCCTGGGCCAGCAGGATGGGTCAGGTGGAAGTCCCACATGTCTGGAGCTCACCAGCTATTTAAGCAGCTGGTGAAATGTGTCCATGTGCTGGGACCCCAACACACACTGCCCTGCATTTTCAGCAGGGAAGAGCAGAGGAGAAGCAGGTGAAGCCTCACTCACTCAGAACAAGCCCTGCAGAAGCTCCAACTCCCCCAAACTCCCTTTCCAACAGTTTAGCACCTTCTGCTGACATTTGGGTGGCTCAGGGATGGCCTCTCCTCCCACTCGCCCCACCAGAGCAGGGCTGCAGAGGGTGGGAGCGTGACCCCATCCTCCTCCTGGACCTGTCCTTCCCAGCTCAGCCTCTGCACCAGCCATCACCTCCCCTGACAGAGCCAGGGGATGGGCTCCCTCCCAGCAGCTCACAAGTAGCATTAACAAAGACATCATGAGCAGTAAAATCCTTCCTAATGGCCAACTCTTCCGCAGGGGGACACGAGTTACCAGTTAAAATACTCTCAGGATGCCAAAGCTGTTGCTGGGGCTTGATAACTTATTTAAGACCTTTTCTCCCACCATGCCTTACAAGTGCACAGCGGATGGACACTTAACCCCCAAATATATATATTTTTTAAACTCACTCACTGTAAATTGTCCCTTAATAGCACCTGCCCTTAAAGCTCAGCAGTGCCAGCTGCTCATCAGGACGTACCCAGAACGCCCAGCAGTGTCACCCTCTCATGTTGCACAATCCCAGCCACGCTCCAGGACCGAGGAAGACCCACGGAAACCCAGGAAAACACAGGCAGATGCATCTTCCCCTGCTGCTCACACAGAACAGCACCTCGTGCAGAGCTGCCAGAGACACCTCTCCCTCACTGAGACACTTGGGATACTATTAAGTTTTTACTGTACCTGACTTGCCTGCTGCAATACTCAAGACAAAAACTGTTATGCAAGGCTGCCTAAACAAGTTGCAGTGAAATCTTTGTAACATCCTACACCGACACATAGTTGGGATATGTCACATATTTGTCTTATTTTGTTCCTTCTTTGTCCTTTTTTTAGTCTCCTTCTACTTTTTCCCCCTTGGAAGTACGCTGGTTCCCATGGAAACAGTGATGTTATGGGTATGGACAGAGCTCCAGTGACGTCCACAAGTTCAGTATAAAAGTGGATTTATGTAACAGTTGGTGAAATGAAGGAATTGAAGGGATGGCTCTACATGGCCACACATGTGGCACTGGGGCTGCTGTGCCAAGGATGTTGTGCTGGTCAGGCGAGCTCCCACTGGATTGGGAAAGAATGACAGGGCAGAGAGGAGGAGTTCCCAGACTTACAGGAAGATGGATCAGGACAAAATTTGCCCTAAGCGTACATATAAGTATATATAAATATAAATTTTTATCTATGTTTATTTATTTATATTTCAGTAGTAATATATTTTCTTGGAGAACATCTCTTACTCTCTGCTGCTGGAGCAGAGGGTAGGTGGGGTCCAGGACACCAACCCTGGGAATAGAAACCCTCCTCCCTGCGCTCACTGGGAGCTGCAGGAGCACAGCCTGGTCCTCACTGCTGCCCCAACCCCAGAAGACATCTGGGATGGAGGCACTGGCAGACAGTGCCTGACTGCAAGGCCAGAAAAGGAGATCCCCTCTGAGCCAAACCTCCCCAAAGGGGGAAGGGGAATATCTGCAGGAGGCTCCTGCAGGCTTCAAAGCCTGAGCAAAGCAGGCACATTTCCTCTTTTTTGCAAACCTGTGATTTAAATCCCTTCCTAGGGCAGCGCACAGATGGAGGGGATGTCTCTCCTCCTCCTCCTCCTCCTCCGCCATCAGTCCCTAAGGAAGAAGCCCGAACAGCTTCCAAAATGAGGCACTACCATGCCCAGAGACGTGCCACCTTGAACCCCCGCTTCCCACAGAGGCTTGGCTGGCAGGCACCACGCTGCACAGAGCCAAAACCCCCAAAAATCAATGTATTAATAAAGCTGGGAAGCGACAGGCTGATTACAGCCCCGCTGCATCCCAGGGACGTGCTGGGGAGAACAAGCCTGTGCTAATTATCCTGGCAGCTCCTCCGCTTCCCTTACGATGCATGACAAGCTCACTCTTTGCTCCCACCACTGCTGGGTTAACCCTCCTTGGCCAGGAAAACTCTGTGCCCATCTCTCTGGAGCCAAAATATTCCCTGTGAGGATCAGAACCCTGCCTGGCACAGGTAACACAAGCTCTTTACCACCCTCCAAAACCCTCTCCCCTGGGGACCACTCTCTCCTCCCCAGCCACATCCCACTGGATGCAGCCCCTCAAGTCCCCCAAACTCCCGCCTAAACTCAGCCCCAATCCCAGCCTATTAAATATACATGAAGTGGGTGCATGAAAGATTCATCCAGGGCAGGGGATGTCAGCAGAAGCAGCAGGAGTGCAGGAGACAGGACAGCTCTGCAGGGTCAACCACCACTGCTGATGATTAATCCAGTGTATCCCTAATCACCTGGATGAACAGGGACAGGATGGCACAAAGTGAGGACCACAAAACCTGGTGAACACGAGGAGAGACAGCAATTACAGCCCGTCCGCATGTTCCCTGCAGCAATCCCAGCTGGAGCTCAGGCAAAGGGAGAGGGAATTCCCTCTGCTGACTGAGGGCCAGGGGAAACCTCAGAGGAAGAGCTGTTGGTGAGGAGCTGGGCTAAGAGCAAGCTAAACAAACAGCTCCATCTCCATCCCAGATGCATGACCTGTTTCTATCCCCCTGCCCTCCACTCAGTGCATTCCCATCCATCCGCAGACATCGGGCAAGGGACGATCACAGGAGGGATTTGACAGACAGGGAAATCAGGGCACGGAGGGATGCACTGGAGGGAACTCTGTGCCATGGCACAGCCCTCACCAGCAGACTCCACACTGCCAGACCCACAGAGCCATTACCAAGACCTCCCAAAAGGCGAGCAGGCATGAGGGCATTCCAAAGCACCCTTTCATCCACCCTCTTCCACCAAGCAGGGAAATATCTACCACATCGAGGCAAACACCTTCCAAGGCCTCCAGAGAAGCTCAGACTCTGGGTTTTGCACATCCTCACTCTCCAAATGGGCAGCATGAGGCTTGGGGGAGATGCCAGTACAAGTCCTGGCTGCGTTGGCTCCAAGATGAGCGGAAAGCGCTCGGCTTCCAGCCACATCTGCTGCAGCTGCGCCCTTCATGTTCCCAGCCCAGTGTTTTGATTGCAGAAGGGTACAAGCTCAAAGTCCCTAAGGAAACCTGGCCAAGTCTTGCAAAAAGCTCAGAGGACAAATCCAAGGACAAACCCTGCATCATTTTAACCCTATGGAACAAGCCAGGACAGAAGGGCTGGAGGGACCGGGATTGCTGCCTTGGAAGGGTCCAAATGGCTTAACACCAGGTAAAACAGAGCTGGGGGACAGACCCCGTGTCCCCACACCTTCCCCCTTCCCTTCAGTGCTGCCAGAGTCCTGACCTGACCTGGGGACACCAGCCAGGGGTGTTCCCAGGAGTTTCTCAGGATAATGCCTGTGGTGCTGGGATAGAAAGGGTAACTGAGGCGATCGGCTCCTTTGGGGAAACCCTTCCCCAGGATCCATTCCTGATCACCAGAGAACTGAGCCCTTTCCACTTAATGGCTTGCATTAGCCAACGCTGGGTATAACTTTTCATTCAAAGCTTTACTGGAGAAATACAGCTTTGGGGCAACTCAAACTACCCATCAATTTTTGCCTATGTTTTCTTACCTGGCTTCAAGCTGGGGAAAAAAATATTAAAGAAATTATGTTTACAAAGTCTGAATATGATGGTGATTTTCCACCTGGCCTGCTAAACCATTTCACTTAGAAACTGAGCCAATGTTTCCTTTCTTAAAAAAAAAAAAAAAAAAATCAATGTAAAATACAATATTTTGTTGCAGGTTAAGTACTAATTAGACTGGAATCATCTTACACACTTCAGATTTTGATATCTACCATCGATAAAAATAAGAAAAATAGTGGTTTTCAGTGAAATCAACGCAGAGCCTTCATAGCAGGGATGAGTGGCAAGAAGGTCATTCTGCTGGTGGGGAACAGGAGGTCAAGACCACCTCAACCTGCTGCCTTTTTCCCTGTATGGAAGAGGCTGCAGCCAGTTTGTGATGCTGGTGGGGAGATGCTGGTGAGCCTGACTCAGTTCTTGAGGTGTCTACAAGGAACGTTCGTCTGCATGAGCAGAAACATCTTGACGCCACGTCAAAATACCACAGTGACTAAAATCCATCACAGGCACAGGGTTTATGTGGAACGATTGGGTGCAGCAAAGCTGCTCTCCCCAGGGCTGAGCTGGCATGGGCACAGGGAGCTGGAGCAGGCTGGGGGGCTCAGCAGGGCTTGTTCCCAGTGCAGGCCCATGAGTTTGGTCTAATTGATCCCTGCAGGCAAATCCATGGCCAGGAATTCGTGGATTAGCATCTTGCTGGCAGAGCAGTAAGGAGGTGGCAGAGGAAGGAAGAAGCAGGAAGACAGAACTGGGATGGAGCACAGTATGGGAGCCAAACTCTGCTGTGGAACTTGCATGGACAAGTAGGAGATGCCACCAAAATACCTCCCCACTTTCACCCACACAGCTGCAGCCCAGCCCTAAATGGGGCAAGACTGGCTTAAAAGCAGGGCTTGCCCCACGTGCCCCAGCCCAAACGCTGCTCTGCACTCAAATGTGATGCCCTACACATGGCACATCCCACTGCCTGCTGCCACTGCAAAGAGAGACACGGAGGCAAGGTGTACAGACCCAAGAAGCAGGCAGGGGCTTCACAGCGGGGTTTGCATGATGGAAGCTAGATGAAATATTTCAAGTCCTAGAAAAGATGACAAAAAAAAAAAAAGGTGCATCCTATGGAATCTGTTTGCAGGGATGTCAAACGCCCTGGTTTTCCTACCCCAGGTGAGTGCAAGAGGAAGTGAAAGTGAGGATGGTGGTGCCACTGCAGGAATGCCAGGGGACCTGCATCCCACTGTGCCAGCCACTTGACCAGAGAGGGGCACAACCACATCCTCTACCCTTGTAATGCCCTTCTGCCTACCTGAGCACCCTCCTTGCTGCTGAAGGTAACACAGGTTTGTGCTCCACATGATCCTGGCATTCCCTCCAGGAGAGGAAAGCCAAAGAGGAGGGGGAGGCATGGCTGGCAGCAAGGGCAGCTTCCCACCTTCCCATCAGGCAGGATGCAGGCAGCGATCCAGGGCTTCCCGAGGGTTTGGGGCATTGCACTGGTTTGGTGCTTTCAGCTTCATGACAGAGTGTTGACATCTCCTTGCAAAGATGGGAAGTGGGAGCAGACAGGGAGTGGGGTGAGCACAGGGCTGGCTGCCTGGGATGGCAGGAAAGGGGACAAGAGGGGACACGGCACTGGGGATGCTCATCCTGCTCCCAGCATTTGAAGATCCTTCTGTGTATCCCAAGGTGCAGCTAACACAGCAAGAGGGCTTTTCTTCCCAAGGATGGGGTAGACAAGACAGGGTGCAGGGTATGAACTCATGTGGGGTAGCACCCAAAGGGCAGGAGAATCCCAGGGGGAACTACCCACAGTGCCATTGGCAGGGATCAGGCCAGTGCCCTCCCGCTGGCATGACTCAAGTGGGAATTTATTACACACAAAACACCCCATTTAATTGAAGCATCAGGCTTCAACAGCAGCTGACAATAGCCAGGAAGCTCAGAAAGCGGATGGCACGTCATCTGTGATGCCTTGGAGAGACTCTGGCAGCAACAAGGGACTGACTCTGACCCATGTGGCTCCTCCTGTGCCAGCAGCACCGACAGTGTGGTGTCACCTCTATGAAGGGAGACAGAGACTCAGCCACTACTGTCTTCTAGAGCCTATCACCTGTGTCATAACCTGGCATTTAAAATGCATTTATTCCATTCATTCATTCAATCCTGCAGAATAAGCCCTGGAGGGTGCTGGGCACCCATTGTCTCAGGAGCTGCTAGTTGGAGAGAAATAAGGCAAAGAGACCTCAGCAGCCGCAGAGGCTCCATTTCCCCATCCCTTTCTCATCTCCTCTTTGCTGAGATGGCTGGGAATGAAGTTGGTTTGAGGACAATTGGGTGGAAATTGTCACTCTAGGGGTCTGCGTCCTGCTGCGAGCCCTGCCAAGGGACTGGGCACCTTTGGTGCAGATGACCTGACCCTCACCATCAGTGACTGCTGGGCTGAGACAGAGGTGGGAAACGTTCTTGTCATTCAGCCCCCTGTAAGAAGCAATCCATCCTTTCCTCTCCAAAACCTTTACTAGACTCTGCTCCTGTAGCTGGATCTGACCCCGCACACCGCTGTGTCCTGGCACAGCCCCAGGCTGCTCTGGAAAAGCCTCACTCAGGGCATTTGGCCACTTCAGGAGCCTTAAACCAAATGATTCCTGATGCTTCTGATCTCCCCAAAAGCTTCATGAAAAATGCACTGAACTCCCCAGGTTCCCAACCTCCTGCGTATCACCCGAGCCTTGCTCACTTCAGCTTAGGAAAAGCAACAAGGATAACCTTTGGTATTCCAAAATACTCTTGGAGCTGTTCAGTTCTAGCCCATTCAGTTGCATCCTCACTCAGAGCCCAAGGCCAGCACCACTTGCTGTGGAGCTCAGTGGGGACCAACCCACAACTAGCTTAAAAGTCACAGAGAGTCCTGATATTTAGCCACCCCCACCCCACGATATAATTATGGGATCAAGGTGCAAAATTCTGCTCCAACTACCTGCAAGGCTTAGCAGGCAGGAGAGAGGGCACAGTACAAAGTCAGCCTTTTGGTTTGGCACACCAGAAACACAATAGGCATTCCAAACTCCAGGTCTGGACTCAAACCTTGGATTTTTTTTTTTTTTTTTGCCCCCCTCTCTGCATGTGACTCATCCTTAGGCGACATCTCCAGCCAGCACGCTTCTGATGAGCTGCTATTGATTTACTCCATGTGTGGACAAGCTTATTGGGGAATAAGGGTGCCTTATTCCTGTTCCAGGATCCGCATGTCTCCGCACATGGAGTTAATTAAGAAAGAGCTCCGGGTGTAGGCAAGTCCTCACCAAGCCCCAGCACCTACCAAAGGCACGCAGATCACCACAACCCACCCCCAGCACCTTCCACGGCCCCCACCCCAGACTCTGGATGATGCTCAGTGGGCGCAACAGGAGTGTTGGGGTTGGGGTGCCAGCCCCAAGGAAGGACCCTGAACCCCCACACTGCTTCCCCAGCCCGGACACAAGCATGGGCCCTCCCAAAATCTTTCAAAGGGCAGCTCCTCCCAGCCAGCACCGCGATCCGGCAGGAGGCTGTAATGGGAGCAAAGCGCTTTAAAATTTAATGTGGAACAAAAGAATTTCCACAAAATAAAAATTGCAGTTTCTTTTCCATTAATAAGATATTACAAGCCTCGCTAAAGAGGCTGCAGGCTCCAGCTCCTGCCCTTCGCTGTCCTGTCTCCCTCTCCATCACAGCCTCACTGTCCCCTTCTGCTCCCTGTGCCCTTCTCACTCCTGCTCTCTGTGGTGAGAACTCTCTGAAATGGCTGAGAAAGCTCAAACTTCTCCATCTCAGCCCACTGCTGGTACCTCTCTCTGATCCCGTGTGATTTCCTCATTTGCCCTCTAATGCAAAATGGATGTTCTAATTCTAACTAATAAAGTGAAAAGCAACAAGGAAGCCGAAAATAAAGCCATCAAGCACGGGACCGATGTGTGTTTGTCTCCTTTTTAATTCCATTATTGCTCTGAAACGAGCTCTAGATGTTACTGCTCCCTCATTAACAGCTGCTCCGGTTTCCCTCTGAACCCCTGAGACTGGACCCTAATGAATTTTGCAGCTAGAAGAAGGGTTTTTTAACCACAACAACAGCAACATGGACAGAAACTTGGATTAGAGAATCTCACCGTGCTAATATTTATCTTTCCTCTAAGCCTGCAAGGAGACAAGATATTTTGGCCGAGGAGAGGAGGTGCAGAGGCATGTGCATGCATGGAGCCGAGCAGGACATGGATGCTTTCAGGCACTCACCATCCATTTACACCTCATAAAATTCTCATTGCCTTTGCCTGGAACAAGCGCAGTGACCGCACCAACCCGTATTAAAAATGCCAGAAGATTCCACAGCGGGCGCCGAAGCGCCGCTGCCCCGGCACAGCACAGGTCCAGGGATGCTCGGGAGGGAAGCACGTCCTTGCAACCAGGAGTATCAAATGCTTCATTTTATGGTGTAGGAGATTTTGGAGGAGATTTTGATCTCCTCTGAAACACTGCAAGGTGCAACCAAATCGATTCCCTCAGGACTCTGTCCTTCCTTGTGTCCCTGTACCGGGCAGCGCTCTCACATGTCCCTACTCTTCTTACTGAGCTGAAGAGAAACAACCCTTATCCCTTATCAGGGAATATTTTCATGCAGGACAGCCTAGGGAAACCTCCCCAGCACCCAATTCCTTTCCTCAGCAGAAACACCCTATGGGTGCTGAGGGAAACACAGAGCCCTTGCAGTCAGGGGCTGCAAGGTTTCCCTGCTGCATCTCCATCTCTGCCAGCCAAGGAAGGGACACAGCACTTCATTTCTCCACAAGTACCCTGCACTGAGGGGCCGGGGGCTCCCATCACCCCCCCAGCTATTCCCAGTCCCGTGCCTGCTCTGACACTCCTGTCTTTGGCTGCGAACAGTTGCTGTGACCGCGTTCAAAATGCTCCGGGGACAGCGAGCGCTGCCAGCAAATACATTAGCGAGAGCAAAGCAGCTGGGGGGGAAGGAGATCGGCTTTGTGCATCTTGCCAGGCTGCTTTTCTCCTGCCTTCCCTCTCGGCAACTGTAAATAAGGAGAACTGAGCCGGATTAGAGGTTACTGTCCCGATCAAGGGTACTTCTGTGTGTCCTAATTCATTTTCCCCTGATCTGGTCTTTCCCAACCCATCTGTGCCACAGCCACAGTTCCTACTGCCCTTAGTGCCAGCAGGCCAGAAGGTGCATTTCAGACACTCTGAGGAGAAGACATCTCTAAATGATGAGAGGGCAAAAGCAGGTGGGTTTACCACAGGAGCAGCCATGCATGAGCAAATCCCCACTGAGTATCAAGAGGGCCAGGCAGCCCAGCTGGCAATGCCCACAGTCCTGCAGCATGAAGGATCATGTCCAGACTGAACAAAATGGGGAGTAAATAAAAAAAATCAGGCACAGGGCCATTGGGCAGCAAGTGGAAAGCAAAATGCCAAAGCCTGGGTGCCTTGTCCCTGCCAGTGTTGCTGGGTGCCCAGCACCCTGATCCTGCTGAGGGCAAATACTGCCCCTGCATCGTGGGTCCCCTGGCTCTGCCAGTGCCAGGTGCAATCAGGCAGGAACCTGCATGCTGCCAGCACCAGCACTGACCAGAGAAGCTGGGTTTGTACTTCACCCATCTATCACCCTGTGAGCTCCATCCCGAAACAATGCAGATTTGGGATAGACAAATCTCAGGGGCACCCTCTGGAAACACCCAGCCCAGCTATCCCTCTTCAGAGGGAGGTGATTTTGCAGGAGGATAAGCCAGGCACAAACCAAAATAAAGCAAGCAGTGGCATGCAAATGAAGAGATGGAGGTGCTACGGCTAGGACCAGCCCTTGGTCACAGGAATTATTTGCAATTCTCACTCATCAGACAGACCCTGATCACAAAAGGTTGGCATTGTAGACACGTAATTAAATTATAATTTGTTCTTGCACAGAGAGAGATGCACAAGTGACCTCAGGCCTTTTCAAGGATGCAAAACACAAAGACAGGTATTTTGTCCTTTCCTCACACGGTTACCTTGCTGGCATCTCTCCACAGATCCCCCCTGCCCCTGCAACACGAGCTGTGAGGCTCAGGGAAGCATCTTCCCAGCCTGGGCAGGCATTTTGGAAACAGGTCACACTTCCTGGCATGACCCACCAGCCCCCATCTGTCCCCAAGTTCAACTTGTTCAGCTTTAGGATCCCAGCTAAGCCCACCTAATGCAAAGCTCCACTTCTGCAAGCATTTCACTGCTCACTCCTGGTGAGATTGACCCTGGAGACCTGGCAGGTTGCTCGGCTGAGCAAGAGAGATAGCGTTTTCCTTTCAAGGAATTTGGGTTTATATTTGGGCAGCAGTAGCAGCCTGGGGCAGCAGCACGATGGGAGCTGAGAGCAGCAGCCTCAGCCTCACCATCACTGCAGAGGTGGGAGATGGTCCATGCTGAAAGCACCCCTGTGCAATTCCTCACCTGAGGAGCTGTACACAGGTGCTTTGCTTAGCTCATTTTCCTCTTCTCCTTCACCACCTGCACTATTTATTACAAAACAAATTTCAGAGATTGAAGTGTGACAACAGAGCTGAAAAACCTGGATCTGCTTTTGCTTCCCAGATTCGGAGGGATCCAGCCCAGCCTCCCAGCGCCACCGAGGGCACTGAACACACCAGGCCACAACACGGCTGCCCCAAACAAAAACTTCTTATTTTTCTCTTAAGTTCAAAGAAATTCAGATAAATTCCTCCTCATTAGCATCATCTGATCCTAGATCTGAGCAAGGCCTAGCAGTGGCAGTACCAAATTAAGGGAAGAAGGCTCCCTCTCCAGACCCAGGCCACCTTTGCAGACCTACAGAGCCTGACTTGTTCCAGGTTTTACCCCTGAGACTTGACCAGCAGTCTATTAAAATCAGGTCATTTATTTAGGTACTTAGATCTGGACTTCAAATAGCTAAAATTAGCCAGGAAAGTTGCACTTTTCTGGCTTTCTCATCCCATGCCTCAGTTTCTAAAACCAGGGAAGAGAAGAACAATTATTTCTCTCCAATCCTTTCGAAAGCACTTGGAGATCTTCGGATGACAGCGCGATTTGGTGCAGACGTGTTCATTATTCTTCCCCTCCATGGAGCAGTGTTAAATCTTTCTCCATATAAAGTCATTTTCTAAATTAGGTAAAGACGGTGAGTTTTGCGCTGAGCACATGTGGATATTTTTATAAAATGTTTAAAACTTCTTGTCTGACTTTTCCTTCCCTTGAAGGACAACGTACCAAATTAAACCCTTCTATGACCCCGTTTCATTTCACCCTCCAGGAGTTCTCAGCAAGACTTTGCCAAAAAGTAACATTAGCAAGTTCTCTTCATCATAGATCACGATGGCAAAGTTTGGGCTCACGTGCTGCTTGGGCTTAGTGGGAAGAGAGAGGCCTGGGATTCTCTGGGACAGCCCCCAAAGGGTTTAACACATCGCTTTTGCTACCCAGAACCAGACAGGCGAGTCCACACGAATCCCGCAGGAACCGCTGTCACAGACGGAGCCTCCAGCTCATCTCCAATTTCCATCCCTGCCTCGTTTCACTCAGCTAGAAATGCTGCCAAAGCAGCTGGGTGGCCGGCAGCTCCACTCCCCAAAATGTGCAACCATGGTGGAACAACCGCTGGTGGGTCCCAGGCTGCTGCCCAGGTCGGAGAGAGGATACTCTCCTCCCTCAGGTGGGCAGCACTGGATGCCCCCACACCTTCCTTGGGTTCCTGGGAACAGGCACCTTCCCACAGAGGTTGTGACCCCTAGGTTAACCCTTGAAGTTCCCTCCTAAAGAGAGGATGTTTTTCCTGTGAAAAGGGGGTTATATTGCTGGTAATGATGCAGAGACTGGATAGATCAGCCCTTTCCATCTAGTCCTCTACTGGGAAATGCAACCTCTGTGGGGAGCCCAAGCTGGCATCATGCTTCCCAGCTCTGAGGCACATGTACAAGGGGAGACCAGCTCCCTACACGGCTCTGCATCAGGAAAACAAGACCCAGTTGGGTCCAAGGAGATGGGCCAAGAGCCATGAGGACAGAAATGAGAACGGGAAAGTGGCACCGGACTGACCAGGGAGATATTCCTGCCAGGTGTTCACCATCACCCACTGGCTTCACCGGAGCTGCAGAGCTGCAGCCCGACACACAGATGGGTCCCAGGCCCAGACAGCAAACACAGGAAAGGTCACCCCTGCTCAGCCCAGCAGGCTCAAGCAAAACCGCCACTGTGTCAACAGGGAAAAGGTTTGAGGAAGGTTTGGTGTTCCAGCCATAGTGGGCTGGAACAGGGGTCACAGGGGACACTGTGTCACCAAACAGCTCTGGGTTTTGGATGGCAAACCATTGCTTTGGCTCTCCCTGCACAAGGATGCTGTGCCAGGAACACGCGGGGCAGATCCCAGGGGAGCATCCAACTCCCACCCTACATCCCGCCTGTGAGTGGGAGCAAGAGGAGCTGGGAACAGCACAGAAAACCCCCAGGGAGGTTTGAAGGGGCTCCGGCTGCTGACAGCAGGGCAGCCATCGGCTCAAGATGTGCCTGCCTGGTAACAGATGCCAAGGAGCAGGGGCTGGGAATGCCTCTGACCCCTGGCAGGGGAACAAACAGCTGCAATAACAATAAAAGTGATCGGGTGGGCTGCACAGGAGCTGTGACCACACACTCCTCCCACCCTGCAGCCACCAGGACCCCTGAGCAGAGCCCCACTCTGCCTTGCTCCACTCGGCAGAGCACAGTTTTTAGGGCTTCCCACGGTGCCCCTACTCCCTCTGGGAATAGAGACAATTCCTGCAGACACAAAACAGAACTCAGCACACTGGGAGGAAGAGACTGCAGACCCCCAAGGGACACAGCATGGGACATAAGAGGGCCAGCACTAGCCCTGGCATCCGAATACCAAAGTAAAAGTTTCTTATCCTCCAAAACAACTTCCTGAGCTTAAATTTCTGCTATTTTTAACCCACTGCTACATTATAAATATCCATTGGGTCCGGTGCTTGCCTCCCAAGCCAGACGCTGCGGGTTCCTGCTCCAGCTGGGGCAAACTTTATGGCTTTACTTTTCCAAGAGCTGATCCAAAACCTTGGAAGAGAGCCAGAGAACGGCCTGACCTGCAGGGAGAGGCCGAGGGAACTGGAGCTGCCCTGTGGAGCTGTGGGGTCAGGAGGTGCTGAGGCCATCCCTAACAGGAGGGGAAGGGGTCACTGGGAATTGTCTGTGTGTGGGTGGGAGAGTGGGGATGTTTCCCAGGAAAGTTGGGCTTCTCGAGTAGAGGGCATCCCAAAAACACATCCCAATGCACTCATGTGCACAACTTGGCTTTCCTCACCCAAATTTATCACCATTTCTGGTGCCAGGTTGCCAGCACCCCATCAGCCACCCGGCTCCCTGGGGATGGAGCCGACACACAGCAGAGCGTGTGCAGACAGGCTCTAGACTTTTGTGGGTCTCCATGTCACTGTCACAGCCCCAAGCAGGGCTCCTCTGGGTCAGCACGGCGCAGGGAGAAACCCAGGGGCTGGGCAACAGCCCGCTGAGCAGGGGGGATGAAGTGAATACAACAACTGGGATGGTCCCACCCACTCCAGGCGACGTGCAAAGAGACAGCGACTTCCCCAGCTTCTGCTAGCAGGGAGGGACAGGCAAGGGCTGCTCAGCCCTTTGCTACAGCCTCTCCCCCTCCAATGCCCACAGCTGGGGGCAAGCAGAGAACCCCAGGGCAAAGGCAGGTCAGGCTCAGCGGGGCGCTGGCTCCCACTGCCATCTTCCTATTTGTGCAGAAAAGGTCCTTCCAGCATCCTGGGCAGTCGTTCTCACAGTCTGCAAGAAGGAGATTAAAACCTCCCTCTTTGGCAGACATGAGCAGCAAAGGAAAATAAATAAATAAATAAATAAATTAAAAAAAAAAAAAAAAAAAAAAAAAAGAGAAAACAAAAACAAGGGGAAAAAAATTCCAGCTGCTCCAAGGCATGAAGTCAGTCCAGCTCCCAACACATCCCCACGGCACTGCAGTTGCATCCCTCCCAGTCCAGGAGGTCCCCACACAGGCAGGCTGGAGGAGAGGCAGACTTTTTGTTAGCAGCTCGGAAACTTTTTCTAGTGGAAGGTTCCCCAAAGTGCCGGGAATTTCGGCCCCAAGCTGTTTACTTTCTGTATTTTTGCAGATTTCACTTGCGGTTCAGAGGAATTCAGGCACAATTAGAGCCACTGCCACTCACTTGCCCGAGCCCAGCATGGCAACTGGGACCCACTGCCCAGGGAAAACATCTGCCCTAAAACCCAGCAAGGACAAAGGGCTCTGCCCTGCACCTCTTCCTCACAAAGGCTGATGGCCAAGGCCAAGAGCTGCCAAGGAAATGCTTGGGGGAAACAGATTCCCAACTGCCAATCCAGGACATGCATCTCTCAGATCCATCCTAGCAGAGGGAATAACCTCCGTTCCTTTCAGATGCTTCCTTGAAGTGGGAAGATGTGGGTCAGAAAAGGTGCCATTGAACAACATCCCCCCTCCACATCCCATCCTCCTCTAGCTCTTCCTTCCCTGACACAATGTCATTGTGCCCCATGGCACGGAAGCAGCTCAGCTGCTTCACTCACTGCTTTCATGGGGTTTTCCCCTCCTCTGACACCTTTCCTTTCCACACTCCCTGTCCCAGGGATGTCTTAGGAGGTGACAGGACAGCTTGCTCTTCCCACAGGACAGAGGAGGCTGCTTTTCTCTACAGAAACCTGTGCTTTCAGCAGGGATTTTGGACAGACTCCAACCTGAGGACTGGGATGCAGCATCCTCCTGGGTTATTGCTTCTGCTGGACCCCCGGCTCAGCCTGCAGTCCCCACCTGCATACCCAGACCGTGATGTGACTCTGCCTTGCAATGCAGCCCAAAGTAACTCAGGGGACGAGTTCTGAAACCCTGCACTGTCAAGATATTTTACCCAAATGGGGCTGAGTGGAACAAAGCCCCAGCCGGCCATGGTTTTGCTCCAGAAAGTCTCATGAGCAAATCAATCCCACAGGCACTGGAGAGGATTGGTCCAAACCCAAGTCCTGGAAAAGGCCTAAAGAGTGGGGAGCCTGGGGAGATTTGCACCCCAGGGTGGCACAGTCAGACCGAGTGGCAAGTTTAGAGAGCACTCACTCTGGAGAAGGGCGGCTCCAGCCATTGCCTGTCCCATCCCACAGCACTGGGAACAGGAGAGCAACAACCACTACCAAAATCAGCCAGGGAGAAGCATGCACTTCACTTTGTCCCCTCTGCCCACTCTCCCCTTGCTTCCCACAGGATCCTCTTGGCTGCAGGAACAGCAGCGGTGAGAAAAATCAGTGATCGGCGGCGGAGAACAAATCATGAATTCAAAAAAACTGCAGCTGCTCGTGGCAAAACCCCGGTTCTCAGAGCAGCATCCCACCCCGTCGGGGGTCAGCCACCCCCAGAGCAAGCTACGTGCCCAAATCAAAGGCAGGCGCAATCAGAGGGATCCAAGTAACACACGCAAAACAGGCGATTTGCAAATAAACAGAGCGAGCCAGCGGAAACGGCAGGGGAAGGAATGCTCTCTGCTTTCAGAAGGTTGGGATGTGCTGGTGGGCAGCCCGAGGAAGGAATGCAGTGACGTCCGTTCAGCTAATAAATTAGCGACATGAATAATTCAGGGTGAATTATTCGCCTGGTTTTTCGTGCCCGTGAGGAGGTGCTGAGCGTGCAGCCCAGTGAGACACGGACAGGGCGGGAAACAGGGACTCCAACGGGAGACAAGGGACCGAGGGGAGGCATTTGCTGCCAGTGTTTCCAGGCAGAGCTTATATTTGGGCACTTTTCACTCTGGTGATGGAGTGAATGGAGGAACAACAGATGGGGATGTCATGCCCGGAGATGTGCCGAGTGCCAGGGACAACACACGTGTTCTCATGACGGGTGACAGCTGAGGACACGGCTCGTTTGGGTCACTGGTGGTGCAGTGGCAGAGCAGAGATGGCCAGGATGGGCAGAGCACTCTGCCTCTGCATTAGCCCCCTGAGGCCATACCTGCTCTCCCACTGCCTGGCTCTGCTCCTCCAAAAGTGGGGCCAATCACATTGGTGACACACAAGCACTTGGAATCAGATTCACTGTGTGTCCTCCAAGGCACCCTGCAGACCTCAACTCCCAGCCTTGCACGTCCATGGGAGGGAGCAGGGAATCAGGGTCTCACAAACCCCATCAGCTCGCCATCTGACCTCTCCTGGGGCAACCTATCACCCTGCAGCTCATTGCTTTTTGTGCTCCCTCAAACCAGAGCCACTCCACCGGGGAGCAAACAACAAAGCCCAACACTGCAGCTACAGAGCAGGATTGTTGTGCTCCGTGTGCAATGAAATTCCCCTGAAACACCACGGTCCCACACGTGAATCAGGGAAAACCTTGAGCATGTGTTGAGAGCTGTGGGGAACATGCAGGAAGCACATCCACCACCAGCCTTCCCGCGCCTCCACTCCCAGCCCAGCGCCAACCCGGCCCCCTCGGGTTTCTTTCCCTCTTTAACAAGCTGTCGCTCCCAGGGAGTGGTTTCCTAGGCAGTGACAGGACCCTGGCTCCCCTGAGAGGCAGGGCCAGTGCTAGGATTCATTCTCAGGGTTATAAAACCCCACAGCTGCCCCCAGGCTGGGTTTTCCCTCCATGGGGCCATGCTGGGAAACCTGGAGCCAAGGGCAGGAGCTGCCCCCATCAGGGCCCAGCATTCCCATGAGCCTTTTGCCCCAGTGCTAATGGAGAGGAAGAAGGAGATGAGGATGTTCCACGCCTCCACTAAAGCTGCCAAGGGACAAGTGATCATGACAGAGGCTGCCCCAGCTCCATGGGTGCTGGCAGGAGGAGGAGAGTTCCAAAGCCACTGCAAAATGCAGAGAGGGGATGGCATGGGGACAAGCTGCAAAGTCCCCAGAGAGGGTGCAGAAGCCACACAATGCCTTTGCCCCACCATTACTGAAACCCAGAGTGGTTCCCTTGGCCAGTCATGAACAGACCACGAGCCCACTCCCTGGTTATTTCTGTTAGAAGACAGCAAGACATTAAAATCCAAACCCAAAGCATCAGCTCCATGCTCGGGGACACACTGGGCAGGGCAGGGATGCTCCAAGACTGAGGCAGGACCAGCTCTGGCCTGCACCTTCAAACGACTCAACCACCACAAAGAGCCTGCAGCAAACCCTGCGTGGGGACCAGGGCAAGGTGACCCCTGAGGAGCCCATCCCTCTGCAGCAGGATAGAGCCGGGAAGATGCTCAGAGGAGGAGAGTGGGGGGCCAGCAGGCAATGCTGCCGCACAATGCCATAAACAACCCAGCTTTACGAGGCCCCAAGGAGGCTGTTACGTTACCAAAGCCCCATTTGTCCAGGGAAATAGCAGGTGCTGAGGAACAGTGGCTGCCAAGATACAGTATTTATATACGTATATTTGTATTTTAAGAAGCAAAATACAAAAATTGCCTGTGCGAGCAGGAGGAAGGTCGTGAGCAGTGGGAGAGAAGCCAGAGAGTTGCCATTTCCCAAATACTCATTTCACATCAGTGGTTTGGGATGACACTCTCACTGCAATTCCTTCACATTGCTGATGGGGACACTGAAGCAGGACAGACTTTGGGATTTCCCAAGCCCCCTGTGACCCCAAGTCCCCAGGAGCTGTCACTGCAAAGCTGGATCCTGTGAGATCCCAATCCCTGGCATGCAGGGAGGCATTCCGGCTGGACTGAACCAGAGGGACAAGCCAGCAGAGCCAGCCCCCTCATCTGCTTTCATGGGGCTCTCCCAGCTGAGCTGCAAGAACCTTGGGGGGACCATAGCAGCAGGACACAGAGCCAACACCCACACCATGGGAGCAGGATCACAGGGCTGCTTCAACCCCAAAGGAACGACCCCAGAGATGTCCCCCTCTCCCTGCCACCACCCCCCAGCCAGGAGTAAGCATCCTGTGGGGCTCAGCACTGCCCCTCTGCACCCCCTGGGAGCTGCACAGAAGCAAAGTGGGACCAGCAGCACATCTTCCCCTCTCTGGGTGGGAAAGGGGCTCGTGGGGCACGTCCTCCCTGGGGCTGGCATCCAGGAGCAGCTTCCAGTGCCAGCTGCTCCCCTAGAGACAGAGAGCTGGGGCCAGGAAAAGAGAAGGGCAAAGCATGGAGGGAACAGCATGAGAAAGCCAATCCACTGCCAATTGCGCCAAGTTGTGCAATACTTGAAGTGACACCGCAGGTTCCTCTTTTGTTCCCTCTGCCCCAAGCAGGGAAGCGAGACCAGACTCCCCCTGCCAACGACGCCCCCCCTGCCCTCTCCTCATTTCATTTCCAGCAAAACCAAAGCCTCTCGGGTTTCCCCGCAGCATCCTCAGCTCAGCCGGCTGCTGCCAATGGTGCGTGTCAGCAAGGGCGAGCTCGGGCCAAGGGGACCGTGCCCGGCCCTCGGGGTCACCGCTGAAAGGAGCCAACCCCTCCGGCTGCTGCCGAGCGCCGGCACGCTGCAGTCCCTCCCTGCCCTCCCCTCCTCTCTCCAAGAAAAATATTTCAGCCTTTTCCTCCTTCCAGGCAGCAGCACTCAGTGACTCTGCGTATTTCCAGCGGGTGAGCAGCAGCTCGGGCCGGCAACGCTGGAGCAGCAGCCGCCTCATCCTGCACCCACCCAGGATGCAGCGGCGACGCCCGTGATGACCCGGCGCACTCCTGTCCCTGATCTCAACCCCACCACTGACCCAGCACTGAAAAAACACTCCAAACCAGGGCAGGCGAGGCGGGGCACAGCAGCCCCAGCCCTGTTACCCGCTCAGCAGCCCTCCTTGGAAAGCAAACCCAGCGGGAACCGTGAGCCAACTTAATTAGAGGGGGGAGAGAGGCAAGTGGCTGTAAAACCGGAGAGGAGCCTCGTTAGAGGTTACGCAGCAATTTGTTAATCAATGGAGGCTGCTCCGCAGAGCCGCTCGGGTTTGGCCGGCGCCCACCCAGACTCAGGTTGCCGGCAGGATGGGTACAGGCGGCATCGCCAGCGCCTGTGTGACGACGAGGGGGGACGTAATGCAAAATGACAGTGTTCAGTGGCCACAAACTTGCACGCGGCAGGTCCCCACAGCCCACCCATCGCCAGCTGACCGACCCCACACTGGCGCCTCTCTATCCACGGAAGATGCTGTGCCATAAGCCCCTCCGGCAGCGCTGCCGAGGAAGCGGGGCACAGAGCACCCTGCGAGCGATTTCCCCAGCAGGGAACCAGCCTCGGTAATTTTAGAACATGCCAGCTTGCTAAAGCACCCTCAGCACCTCCAGCACCAGCCTGCAAGCTCCGCGTTCTCCCCAGCTTTTATTTGGGCAGGCGTGGGCCAGCCGGGAGGAGCGAGGAGTGCCCGGCGCTGCCAGCTCGCCCAGCCAGCTGCTTCCCCGGCTGTCCCGGCAGCTGGAGTCGTGGGAACACACCAGAAATCACTAGGAAAGCATGAAAACATAAATCACACTTCTCATCCGCAGCTCAGGATGGGGCTGGAGGCAAAGGAAGCCGCCGGTTTTGTGCCGATTCTAAACTTGTTTGTGTCAGTGCTGGGTTCACTGAGTCTCTACCACGCGAAGGGAAATCACAGTAAAGGACAGAGGCTGAAACGCCGAGACCACAGGCACCTCTGGGAGCTGTGCTTGACTCCCAGGGACGCAGCTGGAGCACAGTTAAACAGGCACTCAAGCCCTGACACCCCTCCAGCGACGCAGCCTGCCCGTGCTGCTGCACCCAGAGTGGTGCAGGGGGACGCATCCTTCACCTGCCCCGAATGGCCTTGGAACCTGCAGCATCCTCAGCCTCGTGCTGGTCACAAGGCACCACAGGTGGCGAGGGAGGAGGAGGAAGAGGGGGAGGAAGCTCCCACTGACACTCAAGGCCAGCAAACAGGCTTTTTTTTACCTTTTCGTTAACAAAATAAAATCCACCTATTTAAGGTGATGCGGTATTTCAAGCCACGCTCGTTAGCACCTGCTGCGAGCGTCTCCGAAAGCACCGCTCATTCATCCTGTCTGCCCACACGTCCTCGGCAGCGACAGCGGGAGGGGCGGGGGGTCCCCAGGATCTGTGTCACCCTGCAGGGACCTGGCAACGGGGACACTGACACCAACCTCCTGTGCTTTATGCTCCTCCAGCCAGGCCAGGTGAGACCTACTGGCTCAGCGCCCTGCAGAGACCCGACATGCTCATCGCCCTCATTGCCCGAGCAGGGCAGGATCAGGCCCCGTGGGAGCTGCCAAAGGCATTTTCCCTTTCCCCCTCCTCCAGCCCAGCTGCAGTGAGGGGCCGTGGGAGGTGGGAACGAGGCAGCGAAAGGCATCAAACGTGGCACCGCACCCGGCCATAAATAATCTCCTGAGCACAGCCAGGTTTTACAGCCTTTCCCCCACCTTCCTCCGGCAAACCTGAGAGCGTCCTGGATTCCTAACCTGGAAATGGTGGAAATAGCAGTGTCTTTCTCCCCTCCTCTGAAAGGATGGGGATGAAAAAGGAGCACCATTGGGGCAAGCTGCAGCCTCACCCAGCTTCACAATGCAGGGACAGCATGACCCAAGAAGACCCAAACCACAGCCCCTCCACCCACTTCTCATCCCAGAGAAATTTCATCTCACGTTTAAGACACAGGATTGCCAAAAAGATCCTGCCTTGCGTCGCTTTTCCTGTATGCCTGGAGGCAAATCATCTCATCTGCCATATGCATCAGTTCAGTGTATAAAATTCGTGGAATAATAACAAGGATTCTTTTTCCTCCTCCCTACTGTGCTCTTGTGTCTGCTGGGAGTGCAGACTCACCAGGATGGCATCAACTGCCTGCACGCTGCAGTGCCCAGTGCTGCTGCACCCATGGGTGCCACATTACAGAAGCACTTCTTTACAGAAGCAAATGCTGCTGCTCTGGCCAGCTGTCCTTGGGAGATAGACCAGGAAAAACAATTCAGTTGCCCTCCCCACCTTCCCCCCGGGGGTATTTAACGCTAACGTGATAATCTCCTCTCCCCACGCACACACGTGTTTTCTTGGAAGAGCAATAAAGGAGAGGAAAAATGTGAGTCTGGGAATGCTGGACATTTGCTAAGCCACAGCCCCGGAAAGGCTCGGATGGCCAAGAGTCAAGCAGAGGGGTGTCTGCAGCTCGGGTCCATCCCGATGAGGACCTGGGTGGAAGCATTGCTCAGCACTTTGGCTGCATCCCACCTCTGCACCGCCAGCACATCCCAGCTAGGGATCCTCCCCCCAGTTTAATACACTTCGGCCTGAAGAATTGGGTGGTGGAAATGCAGTGGGTAGGGACCATGGTTTGGGGGTGTAAGTGGATTTTCACAGGTTCCTGCAAGGCTGGAGGCAGGAGGAGCTGCCCACCGGTGCCCTCACCAACCAACCGCCGGTTTCAGCCCACAGTATCCTCCAGGGCTGCCAACAGTCAAACCTCTGCCAACACCAAAACCTCTGTCAACAGTGAAATCTCTGCCAAGACTGAAATCTCCGCTGCAGCAACAGCTCACCCCAGGCCAGCTCTCAGCCTGTACCAGCCCTCAGTGGGGATGTGTTAGTTCAGTCACGCAGACCTATTGATTCAGAAGCATTAATTGGTCTTCACTGTTCAAATACTGACCTCAATTAGAACCACTTTTCCTTTTTTCCTTTTTTTTCCCCCCCTCCTTTTCTGGCTCCTTCCCCTTGGCTCTGCTAGTTTAAATACCAAAATACCTACACTGGCCTTGGGGAGACACGGTGTTAACTGTACATTTGTATCTCATTTATAGTCAGGCTCCTTGCAGCCTTAATAAGCACATCCCTAAAAAAAGGGAGGGAAAGGGCACCCACTGGAGGGGATGTTTGCTTGGAGCCGCTCAGTCATTACGGGGGATTTGGAGATGGCACTGCCAACTCCGAGCTCTGGGTTTGAACAAATCCCTGATTTGGATGACGCTCAGCTGGAGCGACGGCACAGTCTTTCCCTGGGAGCGATCCCAAAGGAGTAGCGCAGCTCTGTCCCACTGCAGCCCACCCGGCCTCTAGCCCCCTGCTCGCCGGGAACGCAACAGCCCTTGAAGTTGCTCTAATTCTCATTATTTCTTTCCACTGATTCCCTACCCATGGCATCCCAAAGCCAAAGCCCAGGAGAAAACAGCCGGGATTTCAGATTTAATTAAACCTCGCTGAGCAGGCTGCAGCCCTCCTCAGAGCCATTCCTGCTGAGCCTCCTGCACGCAGTGGGATAAGCCCATGTCAGCACCAGGGAGACGGAGAGGGCAGCTCCTGCCCAATGCTGGCAAGAGGGCACCTGCTGAACACAGGGCTTGGGGCTAACTCCCATCTCAGAAGCACAACACATTTGCTGGGGTAAGAAGCCCAGTAGTTGGAAACTGTATCACAATTCCTTATTTATTTATTTATTTAACCAGCTTGATGCTGGTTGAATGGAGCCCCGAGATCACAAATCAGGGCACATCACAACCACAGAGGTGGATCTTTGCTGCCAGCCCCAATGGACAGAAGAGCTTCAGCACAGATTTTCCACAGTTTTAATGTTTATCCAGCATGACACTGATTTTATGTTTTACCAGGATGGACCCACAACCCAAAACTGTCCCACAGGGAACATCTCTCCCACAGCACCAACCCTGCTCTTGACCTGTATTTATTTTCCCACAACAAATAAAAGGCAGGTAGAACTCCAAAAGTTTCAAAGTCCCCCAGTCCCACCCAAAAAGCACTTGAGCAAAGTCAGAGCTCCAGTCCCCCAAAAAGCCAGTGGGATTTGGGCACCTCATGGTGTCATCCAGTCCCCTGAAGACCAAGCACCAGCTGTGAGGAGAAAAATAAATAAGCGAGAAGAGATTGGCTGAAATGTTCACCCCAAAAAAATAAAAAAATTTACTAGCTTATATTAAGTAGCTCAATTCACAACCTCTAAAAAACCAAACCTGTAAACCTTCCCAAAGCCATCCCATTTATTCACAGGAATGTTTACAGAAACCAGGGGTACTCCTAAGTGTCCATGCAGTCTTCCCATTAAAAACACATTGAGACAATGGGGGAAGAAAGGGCTGAAACACATTTGCAAGAAACGCTTCAACAGCTCCAAATAAATGAGTTCCTAAAAATTTTCAGCCTCTTAGTGGATAAATTCGGGGAACGGCTGTGTTTGCTGAAGCGACTCAGAGCGAATGCTGCACCCAGCACATGTGTGCAACTTGATGTCTGCAGTGTTTTACATGAGCTGGGCCTGCTATGAACCTCCCATGGTGCGACCCCAGCAGACCCCTCACACTCACCAGCTACAAATCCTAATTAACCTGTAGCACGTCAGGCTGATTAATGAGGTGCTGAGCAAGCCATGGCACAGGCTGCATGGAGCGGCAGTGTGTGTCCTGCTGCCTCCTCCCTTCCTGGATGCTGCCCATTGAGGAGCAGCGTTCTCAGCCTCTACACCCCATTGAGGTGCCTGGGAAAACCCCAGCTTCAGTGTGAGGTGACCCCAGACAGCACGAAGAAAACCCGCCCACAAATACCTTACTGTGACTGCTCTGCCTGTGGCAAAGTAGTTTCCAGCCCTCCAGCTCTGAGCATCTCTTTATTTTTCTCTCCCTTCACCAACCCAAAGCCTGTCAGATGATTAATTTAAATCATTTTGCTCCCCTCCAAGACCTACTGCCGTCATGAGGAAGACAAAAACTGGACAGCAAGCACTTTCCTTCTACATCTTCATCAGCCTGGAAACATCCCACTGGACTGTGCCCTGGGACACCTTACAAAGCCAATTCCTCCAAAGCCCCCGGGGTCCTGCAGCCCCTGAGCCCTTCCCCAGTTTCACTCAAGCCCCCAATCCCCACAGCAGTGGGTTCACCCTGGGATAAACCCCACCATCACCTCCCAGAGCAGAGATTTAACAGAGGATGCTAAAAAGCTACCGGCCCGTTTCCATGGGTACGTGAGGCACATGTTGCTATGTGATGCTCGGTCCGTTTCCATGGAGACAGCAGGGCTGTCACCACGCAGGGCTTATTAGTTGCCATGGCTATTAAAAGGCGCTTGTCCTCTTGGGACCTGGAAGGACCAAGGCCACCACCTTCCCCTGCTTCTCTCTGGGATGGTAACAGCTACCTGGGAGCCTGGTGGGGACCTGGCCATGCAGGTCCCTGACACCACCGTGATAGGGACCTCCAAGCTAAGGTGAAGAGGAACCTCTGTCCCACATTTTCCCAAAGAGAGCCACATGTACCCCAGCAATGGGGATTTACAGCTGACACAGGCCCCGCCCTAACCCCCACAAAGCAGGGTGAGCATGCAGAAGGGCCCAGCTGCCATCTCCTCACTGGACCCTGTCACACCTCCCCATCAGCCCAGCACAGAGAATACATCTTTGCTTCCCTTTGGACATGATGCTATGGCCGAATCCACGTCACCAGGCAACACCACAACAGAACTCAACCCTCAGAGACAAGGCAGTGCTGTAAATACATGCAAGAGCATCATCCACCCCGTGGTGAACCACCCTCCTGCCCTCCTCAGCCTGCTGCAAACAGCCATGTTGCATGTTCAGCCCCTGCCTGCTATTTCCAAAGCTCATTTCTCTGAGCAAGGAAAGCTCCTTGCTCCCTTCTCCAATCTCTGCAGACAAGTGGGCTACCAGCCCCCAGCACAGGATCCAGCCCTTAGCCTTACCCCACTCCAGTAGCTCACACCACAGCCCTGCACCCACCACTCCACCTTCTCTCTAACTGCATTCCAAGAGGGGAAATAGAGATGCAAGAAAGTCCTGGCTTTTATTTATTTTTAATTTTTCCCCATTTAGACACTCACAGGCCCCCACACTGCTGGGCCAGGACAGCATCTGAACTCATCTCCATCCTATCTCAAACCACCTCCCTAACTGGTCCTAACTGGGTTTTTATGCAGCCATATAAACCTCTATGGAAAATACTTACATTCTCTATTAAATAAATTAAGGGTATTATTTTCTCATCATTTTGTTAGATTTTCTAGGAAGGATATAATTTTTCATTTAACTCCATTGGATGAAAAAAAAAAATAACCCACAACCAAAAACCTATGCAAAGGTATATTACCCTGTAGTGGAAAATTAGATTCCTCCCACACAATACTATAGGATGATTTAAATATAACATATAGGAATATAACATGTTATTAAATTGTATAGTATCTTTCTAGAAAGACCTACAGTATAGGATTCTAAAAATTACTCCCAAAACCTATTATGCTTCAATCTAGCCCAGCTGGTTTCCTTTCTATTACATGCTGCAACTTTTCCTAAAAGGTTCAGTTTTTAATTGTGTCTTGAAATGCTGCTGCAATCACGCTCCAAGAATGGCTCCAAACTCCTCCGGAAATGAAAGACCCAAGTGGGAAACCCCTGGCCTTGGGGTGGGATGGATGCAGGGATGGATGAGACTCTGCCCTCTCCCACAGTCAAAAAATACTTTAATTGGCAGAGGGGAGAGGGGTCCAGCCCCTTGACCTCATAGGCACAAAGCAATTCTGTATTTCAGTTCAAAGAGTCCCAGCCCTCACCACCCCAAATATTCAGGGGATTCAAATAGTTATTGATGCCCCAGCATCAGCACCCATCCCTCCTCTGCCAAAAAAGAAAAAAAAAAAAAAAAAAGGGGTTAGGGATAAAAGTTGCCTTTAGCTGTTGCCATAGAGACTCTCCAGCTCAGCACAGAAACCCCAAATCTTGTAAAAGAAATGGAAGAATTTAGGATTTTATTCAGTGAGAACACACAGGAGGCCAGGAGCATCAACACACATCCTTGCCTTAACAGGCAGAGGTGTTCACCCCTCGTTTAACAGCCTAAGAGCCAGCTGAGAGTGGGAACACAGAGAGAGAGAGGAATGAAAGCAATGAAAATCCCGTCCGCTTTCGAGTATTTTCTGTCCCCAGCGAAGCAGCCGCTCGCTGCCCAGGCTGATTCTGGACCAACACCCCACCGGCCAAGCTGTTTGTGTTCCTTTTTCCTTCATCCGCTGCCAGAAAAAAGAGAAAATAAAATTCAACAATACAAGCTAGGCAAAATATTTCCCAGAACCGCGCTATTTCTCCCATAAACTTCACCTCGCAGCCAGCGCGGCCAGCAGCGGGGGAGGAAAAACAAAGGAGAAAATCCCGACTTCTGACACCACGAGATGTTTTTGCGACTGTCTCGAAATCGCTCTTTTTCTGCCGCATCCTCCACGTTCGCTCCTGACCCGACTTCCGCTGTCACCACAAATCAAACACCGTGGGATAAAACTCACTGCTCTGGCATTTTCACTGCTTGGCAGAGCCCCCGGCTTCAGCCGTGGCCCCTGGCTGAGACAAACAGTGCCGGGAGCACACTCCGGTGGCTGCCTCTCCGCCAGCGGCACTCTGCGGCATGCCGAGGTGGCCAAAGGATCCTATTTTACCACCGTTTAAGACTTGTGGTGAGTTTGGGAGGGCACGGCACCCACCAACAGCTCAGGGACGGGCCACTGGTTTCACCTGGCAGCAGGATGCTGGGGATAACCAAAGCCACAGCATCGGGGAAAAGCCTCCAGCGCCAAGGGGTGTTGTGTTTCGTGCCTGAGGATACGAAAGTTTGAGGAATACCAAAACAAGGAACTTCAAAAAGGAGCGGTGTTGGCCCAGGGAATATTGTTGTATGAGCTCAGCCGCTTTGGAGCGATGGAAAAAATCACGCGCTGACCCGCAGGGGTGGCGGGAGGACGCGGTGTGCGGGGGCTGAGCTACAGACGTGCCACCAGCAGCCACCCAAGGGGCCCAGAGGGGAGCTGGGTGGGGGTGCATGTACCTGTGGCAACACCCCAGCACCCCAAGCTGTTCCACAACCCCAAAGATGGGGAAGGACCTAGATTCAGGGGCTGAGCCAAGTGTCCCCACATTGCCCGGTGGCACGCTGACATAGAGGCAAAGCTTAGAGTCTGCTCACAGCCCAGGCAGGCTGAGGGGTCTTTCCAAAACCTTCCACCACCACCAAGTCCCTGCTCAGCTTGTCAGCCAGCCCCTCACCTTTACCCACTGCTGCACATCCAGATGCCCACCGGGATGGAGGTTCATTTGCTTTCCACTAACCCCATCCCTGACAATGCAGGGAGATGCAGGATGCATCCACCCCACCACCAGCTCCTCCAGAAACCAAGAACTGGAGTCAGGGCCCAGCTGGCAAGAAAGGTAATGGAGGGAGGCAGTGTGGATGGGGAGATACAGGCTAAAGAAGCCACTGGCTCATCTTTGGAAACAAGATGATTTTGGCCTGAAGGTCACAAGGAGAGGGGTTTTGTGACTCCTTTCTGTGCCTTTGCTCTTCTTCCATTGCAAAAGCAGATCTCACCACACATTGCCGTGCCCTGGCATTGCTCAGCCTGTGGTGGGGACATGTGTGTGTACACACACACTTGTGACCCCAAAACTGCCCTGGAGTCCCCTGGATGCTCTTGGGGTCACTGCCAGGCTCAGCACAAGGGCTCTGCTCAAGGACCCTCATTTGTCATGTCCTCTCTTTGCTCTGGACTAAAGCAGCCAGGCACCCATGGGTGCAACCAAGCACTTGCATGGCCTTGAGACACCGGGCTGAGGCAGAGGCACCTCCTGCCCTTGGATAAAGGCAATGGACCACTCCAAATCAGCTTTGCCAAAGGCCCCCAGCCCTCCCAGCACAGCCCCATCCCCCCTGAGCAGCTCCCTCCCCTGCGCTCTCTCTTGCTGTGCCTGTGTGTGGGTGTATTTGGAAACGAGATCTTTCCAGCTGAACTGCAAAATGAAATGCAGAGATCACAACTCCTCGAATAGCTTCATCGCACACACACCCCCCCAGCCTCCATCCTGCCCCTAATGCTAAACCCAGGCAATAGTAAAAAAAAAATAAATAAAAAGAGGTGAAAAAAATCAAGGTGTTCAGCAGATGAAAGGGGGAGATTCAGAACAGGGGGAGGCACAGCAAAGCACTTTCAGTGCATCCTTTTTTCTCCCCCAGTTCACCACCAGATTTGCAGCTTGACCCCCACTTGCCCAACTCTCTGAGCTCCCAGAGCTGAGTCAATCCAGCTTCATGGGGCTACAAGAAAAGAGAAAACAAAACCCAGCAAAAAGCCAAGCCCAAAACCCAGCTGAGATGTGAACATCCGCTGCTGGAGGAGCCAGAGCCCATTTACTGAGATGAAGGCAGAAGTGTCTCCACCCTCGCTGCGGGTACCCCACGCTGGCCATGAGCTGCTCTGCTGTTTCCCAGCCTGGAAAAAGGCAGGATTCCCCTGTGCTGCTGCCATGAGCAGTTTCTGAAGAAGAAGGGGCTGCGATTTGCCCACAGTGGGGGAAGTTGCTCCCACAGGAACAGCATGTTGGTGTCTGGAGGGGAGAGGCAGGGCCTGGGAAAGGGGCTGCTGGGGGGACAGGATGTGCTCCATCCCAAGGGGAGCCTCCTAACAAATACCCTCACCAAAGCAATGCCTCATCCAGGATGCAGCAGGGCCTGAAGCGATGGGGCAGGGGAGAGTTGGGGGTGAGAGCACTGCTCCCCTGGCCCAGGGACTTTTCCAACTAACACGAGCTGTGCCAGAGACCAGGCTCAACATGCACTGCCATAGGAAGAGTCACTGCCATGAGACATCCCCTTCACAAAACACAGCCCAAGAGGTGGGAAGAAAATGTTCACCTTAGCTAGAGAATGACTGGCATAGCTCAGGCCCTCTCCCCAGGCTCATGGATACCCAAACCCCTTGGGCAGGGGTACACCGAGAACCCCCAGCTTATCTCACCAAGCCATCCTCAACCTCCAAACAACTGCCTAAGGGCCACAAAATTCCAGGTACAGGGAAAAAGGGAGTGGACAAGAGTATGAGGCTCCAGCTGTGATCCATTCCAACCCCAGAGCCAAGAAGCTTCACCTGGACCTCTCCCCCAAGTCAGATTGGGCTCCACACCCTCCAGCACTGAGCCAGCCACAGATCACACAGACAATAAAGCAATTTATACGAGGCAGAGACCTTCAAGATTTATGCTGTATGCTTGCCATAAAGTGCAAACACATTCCCCTCCACACGTGGCTGAATCTTTTGTCAGAGGAATTTGGATTTTTGACCCTAAAAGTCAGAATGAGTCTCTGAAGGAACATCACAGACAGACCTGCACTGTGACCCTGAGCAGATTACAGTCTCAGGGGTATATCCCAAGACATATTTATGGCCCTCCAAAGCAAGATAAGTCAATAACCACATACAGTAGCAGTTACAAGTCAGATATTAATTTAATTCCTTTCCTCCCTATCTGCCCAAATAAGCATTAATTCAATGGAGCATCAGAGGGCTCCATTATTTATAATTCTTACTGGAGTTTCTGTTTTCTCCCATTAAGGTAGAATTGCTACAGCCAGGCTATCTAGACATGATGGTTCCCAAATCAAAGACATTTTGCATCCAACACAGGCACTGGGACCGCCAGCCCAGACCTGGGATTCATTGCTATTAGCAGCTAACGCCGACGCGGAGGAGGCTGGTTAAAGTGCAGCCCATCAAACACACTTAAAAGCCTTATTCAACCCGCAGCAGAAGGAACATTTTATTCCTACGGACCCTGGGGCTGAGCAGGAGCCGAGACGTTTGTTCCCTTCCCCAGGATCCGGGCAACCCGGCCCTGGGGGTTGTGAACCCACCGCGGCAGAGCTCCCACCACCTTCCCCCCTCCCCGGAGCCGGGTTCTTCCCGAGTCTAGTCTCAACCCAGAGCTAAAAATGAACCTTATTCATGATTAACATCTCTATTTGCATAGCGTGGCTGGCAGCTTAACACCAAATAAATGTTTTGGCAGCAGGAGTCGCAGGCATGGGGGCGAGCCCTGCCCTCCAGAAGGGAGCTTCAGCCTCGCCATGGGTTAACGAGTGCTTTCTAATTGAATTAGCAAATCATTAACAAGCCCTGTTCGCCATCTGGGCAGGGGAGGGCTCTGCCTTGGGCTGCTCTGGCCACCAGCATCTCAGGAGAGAACACAGAGGCGGTCAATAACATCAGAGGAGGAGGGAGTGCTAAACCTGACCTGATTAAGTTATGAATCACAGAAAATCCTGGAGGCATAAACCCCCCCGGGGCGGTTGGGCGGCCAAGGTGGGTGAATCCCTGTGAATCCCCTCACCCAACTCCCCTGCCACCAGCCGTGGGTTTGCCTTCAGCCCCCGGCGTTAGGGAGATCTCAGAGTTGGTTTGGTGGATGCTCTGGGGGAAACCTCTTGGAAAAGAACCAAATTAGAGATAAATAAAAGGATGCTTTGCACCAGGAACCCCCTAAGTGCAGGGCTAGCGCCTGGATTACAGTAAATAAATCCCCTTTTCTTTATAAGCTCATCTGTGCCAAGCTCCCAGCTCTTACACATCACCTGCTTTAGCATTTTGTTCCCATTTTCAGCCCTCTCCTGCCCTCACCCCTGGATTTCCCATCCCGGCAGAGGGAGAGAAAAAGCCAGGAGGACATGGGTGACAAAAAACCCAAAAAACACCCCAAAACAGCCCCAACGCCAAACAGCCGCCAGTCCCTTGTGCCTAGGAAACACGCTGAAAACCCCAACCAAAACAACATTTCAGGCACAGGAGCCAAACCAATAGACAATTTCCATCTACTTGTGACTAACTGGTGAACTTCTGAGGGCTGAGTCACGGGCATGTCCTGGTCCCACGCACGTGTGCATGGCCATGGCTCGTGCCAGGACCTGCCCGGCCGTGCCACGCCTGAGGCACACGGTGCTGCTCCTGGCACCCCAACAGCCCCGTTCCCGTAAGGCAGTAACCAGCACCACGGCAGCCAGCGCGGAGAGCGAGCCTCAAAGCTTCCCTCAGCAAATATTCAGGCTGAAAAATGTGTTTTTTCCATCTGCTCGAAGCTTCTTTGCCGGGGCTTTGGTAGGAAGCAGATGTGAGAGCATCCCAAAGCACGGCCGGTCGTTACTCACTCTGTTATATAAAACCATGAGAATTTCCTCCCCCCCCCCCCTTTTTTTTTGTTTTATTTCTTAGCACCAGGCCAGAGTCCTGGGTGAGAGGCCAAGGCTGGCGAAAGCCGAAGCCAAACAAACCCAGGTTGGGGGAAACCTCCATGTGCATCACCATCCAAAGGGAACATTTCACTTCTAGGTCGCTCAGCGGAGAGCCAAGGCGCCGGGGAAGGGAAAGCCACGGTCTGGCCTCATAACAAACCCAGAAACACTTAGGCCTCCTAATTAAATAGGAAATTCAACCCCCTCCAAACCACAGTGAAGCTTCAAAGCCCTTCCAACCTGACTCCGGATGCTCCTTCCCCGGCTCCCCAAGGACAACCCTGCTCCATCAGACCCTCCTTCCAGCCAGCAAAGCTGCCAGGGGCAAAGGCTCCCCATGGGTCCTCTGCCAAGGGAAAATGATTTCATGATCCAAGCGCAAAAGCCATCAGGGAGGTTCATTTTGGCCAAAGGTTTTGCTCCCTTCCAGCAAAACAGTAGGAAAAAAAAAAAGGAGAGCTGAGAGAGACCTGGGCAGGGAACTCTGGGCTCTCCAAAACTTGGTCTTCTCTGCATGGGGGCGTGGGGGGAGAAGTGAAACTGAGTTGAAAGTAAAAATGAGAAAGCAGCATTTTTCAGCATGACGCCAAAACTTCTGCAGGGGGTGCTGGGGGAGAAGAAAGCAGAAAATTTTCTATGCATCATAAAATCACAGACATTTCCAGACTGGTCCAACACCCCGTGCTACTGAAGAGGGGAGGAAACACAAATGCCGATCAAGTTGAGAGCAGGGAGTCTGATGGGAGACACACTGGCCCCAGGGATGAGTGGTGGTGGCTGGGGTAGTCCAGCCCCATCCCAAATCCCCACCCGCCTGAGCCCCCCCAGTCCTGGGCATGAGGGGCTGGGGGAGAGCCGAGATCCCTTCCCAGCACCCTGCCCCAGCTCCTGGCCCCAGATGAAAAGCAGCCCCGTAGGGGCCATTCACTTAAGAGCTGGACTCGCTGATCCTTGTGGGTCCCTTCCAACTCAGTGATATCCTGTGAACTGATTATCAGGCAGGTCTTCAGAGACAGCCCCCAACCCGGCATGGGAGCCCTTGTTCCGGATTTCCTACAAGGAGCCAAAGCAGAGCTGTCCCCGAGCAGCGCGGGGTCCCCGGGCAGGACGGGGCCGCCCCTCCCGGCCGGGGCTCCCCGCGCCGGGATGACATAACCACGAGCTGCATGAGGCCGAGCCTTTTGTCTGCGCGCCGGGAGAGAGGGAGGGAAAGCAAGAAAGGAAGAAAGAAAGAAAACTTCTGGAAGTCATTACAATTCCTCTGCTCCAGTCTCCTTTTTGGCAGACAGCTTCCCTCTCCCCTTCCCTCCCCCCCCCTCCACCCCAGCCCGCTTCAAAATGCCAGCCTATGATTTTTAAATGAGAAAAAGCTGCGCTGTACTCCAGCGCTTGGATAAACTCCTACACAAACTTCCAGATGTGACACAACAGCCTGGAAGAGGGAATTCGCAGAAGAATCTCCTTAAAAAACACACACACGCAGGGAGCAAAGGAAGCGCCTGGCTGCCAGCAGAGCCGGGTGACGGATGGGTCCAGAGGTCCCTGGTGAGGTGTGGTGTGTCACCTAGGTTAGGATCGAGCGGCTCCTGGCTCTGCTGGCGAGGCAGGGACGAGAGGGATGCTGGCCACTGCACCCAGCTCTGGGAAGTGGACACTGCCCCTGCTGAGCACCTGAAGGCTTTGTGAACAACAGGGAAGAGGCTTTGCAGTTATTCATCCCTTGGGATAAGGGAAATAACCCCTGCCCCCCTGTGCAGCCCTAGCTAAAAGGTGATGGGCCGTGTTTCTCCCCGAGATCCTCACACAGGAGCTGGTGTGAGCCCAGGGATGTGTCAGCAGCAGGATGCTCTATCCCAGACAGGAGGGCCAGGGGCTGCAGGAGCCCCCTCAGCCAGGGATCAGCCAGACAAGTCATGTTTCATTTCTCCCCAGGAGCCAGGGAAGGGGCACAGAGATGGCAGAGGCTCAGCTGCAGTGGGAGCGTTTCCATCTGTCTGGGGAGGCACCGGACGTCGAACTGGGTCACAGGAGAGAAACAAGCTCAGGTGCCCTGGGATGGATCAGACACAGGTGAAGCAAATGGATTCTGGCTCTTTTGTGGGGTTTTTAAATCGAAACAAGATCCATTTCAGGTCTGACCTGTCAAATCAAAGCTTTTTGCTTTGTTAAACTCCAAAGTGAGTCTGGAACAAATGTTCCGAAAGGACACCACGTGTGCTCTCCCC
The DNA here is from genome assembly GCA_035041135.1 of Platyrinchus mystaceus. Lineage (NCBI taxonomy): Eukaryota > Metazoa > Chordata > Aves > Passeriformes > Tyrannidae > Platyrinchus > Platyrinchus mystaceus. The sequence goes on from JAWWLV010000046.1 coordinate 5,983,306, forward strand.
TCACAACACACACTTTTGATAACAAAAAATGTTATTTTTAACCCTGCACTACATTGAACCCTTCAAGCAGCAGCACAAGAAGTGCTGGGCTACTCCTATGATTTGGCACAGCCGAGAAGGGGGTGAGGACTCCAAGTTCCCATGAGGTGATGGGGGTTTTGCTCACTCACTGCCCTCATTGCATCCCCATGGGAGTGAGAGCTGCAGGGGGCACCGCCAGGGCTGGGGAGCCCAAACCACAACAAGCTCAGCAGGTTCAGTTCTAATCCCCACCAGGCAGGAGGATCCTTATCTCCGGTGCAGTTGGACACATGGAAATGCCCCTCCAGAAGAGCTGGTTCTGGCCATGCCAATGCAGAGTGGGGCTGACACACAGACACCAGTGCTCAGGGTGAGCTCAGCAGGCAAGGTCTGACCATCCCCTTCAGCAGGGCCAGCACTGCCTTCCAGGATGCACCAAGCTCCAGCACAGTGGCTCCAGCCACCCCATGAGCCACCCTGGCACAGACCTCATATAAGCCTTGGCGTGAGACCACAGGAGCTCCGGACCCACTCCTAGAGGTGACTGGGAAATCAGCTCTGTTGAGTTCCAACGAGAGCTGGGGGCACTCAGCACCTCCCCAGGACTGAGCTTTGACCTTTCCCTACTGGGGAGCGAGTGGGGCCATGTGAGGCAGCTGCTAGGAGAGTCCTCCGTGTTATATTGCAGACAGAAAGCAGGGCTGGTTTCCGTGACCAGATCAAGGCGTGTTTCTTTGCTAAAGCCGTTCTGAAAACCCAAATCCCAGGAATTGTGCTGCAGAGCAGCCAGGCGGGATGGGAGTGCTCCTCCCAGCGCCACCCAAACCTCCCTTCCCCAGTGAGGGAATTTACAGGGTTGCCCTTCACCCTCCAAACCAGGAGGAAAAGATGGGATTTCAACCAATCTGGGGGCATCTCCCCAGAAGAGCACCTTCCAGAAGGTTTTGCAGCCCCCCATTGCCGTGTGCTGCTCTCCAGGCAGCAGTGCTCTGCAGGCAGGCACAGCGCGGGGGACGAGGCAGTTCTCAGTACTACAATAGATATCACAGGCCCTTTCAGTTGCACTGTTATTTTTCTATTCAGAGCTCTTAACGCCAAGCAGTAGCATCCTCCCCACTTTCTCCATCCCCGCTCTTCAATCACTCCTCAACTCTCAAGAAATAGCCTCTTTTCTTGTCTCTGATCAGAGGAGCAGCCTGGCACAGACCCTGCTACAGCCTTTCATCCTCCCAGCCTTCATGGTGCTTTTATTTTAGAACTGAAAGTCAAGTAACCAGCTTGCCTCCTCTTTTCTCCCCACCAGAGACTCCTGCTTCTCCTCTCACAGCCTCTCCAGCACGTACACCAGGACACCCTGCATGTGCCACAGTCCTTTCCATCTTGCTGAGGCTATAAGTCCAGCACGGTGACCATTAAACATGTCCCTTTTGACCCAGGCAGTTCTCACTCAAGGCAGAACCTTCCATCTCAGAGCCACTGGGAATATGCAGGTGGGCAACCAGGCTCATCCCCCCAGTTCCTCACAGCACCCAAAGAGGTTTTCGCTCAAAGATCAGGATGGAGTAGAGGGGGAGGACAGCTTGACAGGATGATACATGTTTAGAGTTAAAACCTACAAGATTTCAGGCTCTGGATAATTTCTGGATCAGGACAAACTTCATGACCTCTTTCTAGCCCTAAGGGAGAGGAGAAGCAGCAGAGCAGCACAGTACACCCCATCTCCACACCAGACAGCAAGAGAAAAAGCTCCCCGATCCAGGTAGAGGATACTCTGAACAGAAACATGGCAGAAGAGGTCAACAGATCACTTGAATAGAACTTTGCATCCTTGCTGGATACTCAGCACCTCAACCATCACCCTTCCCTAACCCCACCTCAGCCTCAACTGCCACATCTACACAAACAGCCTGGACAGGGATAGAGAGCAGCATCCCAGGTGCTCCAGCTGCACCCTGGGGGCACAAGCTGTCCTTCCCGGGGCAAGAGTGGGTCCTGCACCTCCTCCCAATGCCCCATCAACAGCAAAGTTGGTTTATCAGCCGGATTAGAGCACCACAAACCCACTTGGCCAAGTCCCAAGCTGCCCATCTCCACAGGCACAGCTCAAACCAGAGCCCTCCCATCCATTTTCTGCACGAGCAGATGCAGAAAGGTAAAAAACACCCATGAGAGTGGCAGAAGCCAGTGAAAGCTCCAAACCCCCCAGAGCCAGGACAGGATTCACCAGCCTTGTGAGCCAAAGCACTGCCACTCCTCCCCAGGGCAGCTGGTGGCAACAAAGACTTTCCAGCAACCTGATTATACGGTTTTAGCACTGGGGCACAATTCCTAGAAGATTACAGCCTGAGAAGGGCCACTCTGTTGCCCCACCACACTAAAGGAAAACAATAAAAGTAACAAATATAAACAAAGAACAGGCTTAGCTCCAGCACTGGGGCTGCAGAGAGCTGAAGGGACGATGCTCTGCCAAACAGCCCAGCGAGTGACAGGAGACAGTGTGGGTGCCAAGCCGGCCACTGCCTCCCTCTCATCTGTAGGCTGAAGTGCCTTTTTTTTTTTTTTTATTTTGGTGTTGTTTTTAAATAAACTGCCCCAATTCTGGGTCAGTGACCCTGAAAACAAACAGCTGCATGCAGCCACACGACTCGGAGACCCACAGCATCATCCCCGCTGGCCCCAGGGCTCCCAGCAAGCGCCTTTCTCTGTCGGTAACAAGTGAGGAACTGGTGACAAGAAAAATCCCAGGTTGCAGGGCTGCACCTCGTGCTCATCCCCTGCTTGCAGTGGTGCTCGCAGCTGCCCACAATACCACTAATTTTCCAAGGACAAAAGTTAATCAGCTTGTATTTGCAGCCACAGGGGAGAAAACACATTTCAAGTCATTGGGGTGGGAAATTTTACCAAAAACGCTAAAACCATGCAGGTGTTAACACCAGATTCAAAACATCATTACAAAGATTAAAAAAAATTTAAAAAAAGAGGAAAGAACAGAGAGACTTGGAAACCTACTTAAACCAGCATTCATAAATAATATTAGTCATAGTAGGCAACGAGAACACACTGACTTGCAGCCTGTCGTCTGTCGTTAATATTTCTTTCCAAAACAGAAGGCTTCAAAAAGTTGCAAGATTTCTAAGATGTTTAAATAAACACAGCTTTGAAGTGCTTAGCTGGTGTGAAAGAGATCTGGGGGGAAACTGCTGGGAGTATTCATGACTGGGAAGGGAAATCTTAGTTTTTTCCCTCCTGGGGGACATTTTAGGAAAGAAGGCAGTCTGTTTACCAGGGAAATCATTGCTGAAGCTCAAGTAAAACAATATCCACAACTCCAGCAGACCCTCGCTGCTCTTCCCAGGCACACCAACCTCAGCCGAGATGTAATTCCTAACAGTTCCCGAACACCAGCAGCGGGGGAGGACTCGCACAGGATATTCTGGCCCTCTATACCATGTAACATGTCCTCCCCGCTACTGCACAGCCTCTCCCCCTCCAGATGTGGGGTTGCTGCCCAGACCTGCTCGCCTGCCTTTCGCGCCGGCAGCGCAGCACGGACCCGGTAACTTCCCGGGCAGCGCTGCCTCTCCCGCACCAGCCCCTGCTGGAAGCCACAGCGCTGTGCTTTATTTCGTTCCGTTCCATAATGGAACTGGAGTTCGGGGATGGTAAAATACTTGGAATGCTACAAACCGTGTGCTGGTTGCAACTCAACTCCGAGGAAGGCTTTAAAGAGTGTGGCAAGAAGAAATTTTTCTATTGTCTCCATTTCTTTTAATTTTTTTCCCCCTTCTTTTGAAAGCTTAAACTTGACTAAAGCGGCTCAGACACAGAGCCTGTGCCGGAGCAGAGAGGGAGTTCGGAAGGAGACCAGAAGCTTTTGGGGAGGCACAACTCATCCCAGGACCTGACAAACAGTTGCCCTTGGCCCATGCACACCCGGGGACTGTGACCCCCAGCTTGCCCCGACCCCTTCAAGCAAGGAGAACCCCCCGGGGGACTGCAGAACCCCTTCAAGCGGCCTTGAACACCCTGAACTACTTAGGGACCCTGGAGCTGGGCAGCAACCCAACCCCCCCTACACACCTCCACCTCCCCTCAGATTTCACCCCCTCCCCCCAGGACCCTCCCCCCCAAAACCCTCAAGGAAGGGACCGGGGACGGGAGAGAAACGGGGTCAGAGAGGAAAGACGGGTCTGCAAGGGGAGAAACCGATGCTCGGTTCGCTCGGTGTGTCAGGGGAGCGGGACCGGAGGCCGCCGATCCCCGGGGAAGGATGGGCCGCCCGCCCGCAGCTCCTGCTCCGACTCCCCGTGGAGCGGAGCGACGGAGCCAGCGGGAGCCGCGGCATCGCGGCGGGGCGGCCGGGAGAGGGGAGCTCCGCAGGAGGGGAGCCCCGCACCGCTCCCTCTTCAGCCCCGCACCCCGGCAGGGACCGCCGAGCCCCTGCAACAGCCCGGAAAAACTTCCCGGGCGAGCACGGCGGAGGGGGCGAGCGCCGCCGGGTGCCCCCCGCTATCCCGGGGACGGCGGGTGACGGGTCCTCCAAAACCCCCGCTCCTTCCCCATCACCCGGCGGGGTCCAGACGGGAGGTGCCCCCCGGCCTGCCCGCCGCTCCGAGGGTGGGGGGGCCCCGCGGGGCTTACCTCGCCGCCGAACACCTGCAAAGGATACGGGTTACAGACCAGCCGGAGGCACCAGCTCCGCGGCCGGCTCTCCTGGCTCAGGTAGAAGAAGACGACGGGGGCCAGCGCCGGGTAGGGCAGCGCCTCCGCCTCTGAGTCGCCGCTGCCCGCCTCCCTGTCCCCCGGCTCCGGGCGGCCCCCGGCCCCGGACAGGTCATTAAGGCGGATGAAAGTCTTGGCTCTGCCCGGCTCAGGATCCTCCTCGGCCGCTCTCGGTCCATCCTCGTCCATCCTCCGGCCGGCGGCCCCGGGGGAGCCGGGGCGACGCGGGGCGAGCCGGTGGGACAACTAGAGGGGCGCGGCCATGGCGGGGCCGGGGGGCTGGGGGCTGCGGCGGGGCGGCTTCAGCGCCGGGGTGGCATGGCCGGGCGAGCCGCTGCCTCGCCCCCCGCCGGGGCCGGGGCCGGGCCGGCCCCCTCGCCCTGCCCTGCCGTCTGCGGGCTCCGTAGCTCCTCCTCGCCGTGCCTCCGGGGGCCCGAGCCGGGCGAGCCGCGGGCAGGGAGGCGGCGGCGGGGCGGCCCCCGCTGCCGGCTGCTGGCCCCCACCCGCGGGGCGGGCCGCCTTAGCGGCTCTGCCTGCCCCCTCCGCGCCCCAACATCTGCCCGGGAGCGGGGGATGCTGCCCAGCACCACAGGGACGGGCGGGCGGCGGCGGAGGATGCTCCCGCGGCGGCCGCGCCGATCCGAGCGCTCCCGCACAGCTGGATCCCTCACTCCAACTTCAAGTCCCGGCTCCTCCTACCCCCGCCGCCAATGGGGGCTCCCCCCCGGCCCCTCCGCTCCTCCCCATTGGCTGCCGGGGGTGTCCGTCCCGGCGGCACAGCTGGACGGGCAGGACGGTCCCCGGTGGGGATGGACGGGGCGCACCCGGTGGGGGTCGGGCCCGGGCACCCCCTGCCCTGGGGGGAAATCGGGGGGGAAAACGGGGACCTGCAGCGCAGGGGGCGGGGAAGAGCGGGAAAGCCCCGTGCTGCGTTAGGCGGAGGCAGCCTCCGGTGGGACACTGCAGAATCGGGAGAGGGGGAAGCCGGTGAGAGGCAAGAAGGAAGAGATGGGGCGGGGGACGACCGCCTCGCGCGGCCGCTCCTGCGGGAGGAAAGAACCGCGGGCGACCGAGGCCCGCCGGGGCCAAGGTACCGAGGGCAGCAGGAGCAGGTACAGAGTCCTCCCGTGTGCCGACCAAACTCTGCCCAAGATCCTCACCCTGCTGCTCTCCGCCCCGTTCCCCACCGCTTGCGAGCGGAGACCGTGCTGTTGGGCTCGGCGCATATGGGTCACCACCCGCTGCCACACCACCCCCAGCCCCCGGCTCGTTGCGAGGGGCCACCCCGCCTGGAGCCGGTCGCCCCTACGCTACGTGGGGACACAATTCTGGCCAGCAGCTCGCAGGGGGACCCGACCCCGAGCAGGCCAGGGGGACTTGCCATCCCCCAGCCTCGGGAGCAGCGGGTCCCCCCCGTCCCCCCTGCTCGGAGGACGCAGCCGGAGCTCCCTCTGCCGGTGCGAGTCCCGGCCGCGACAGGAGCCGGCCCCGACGGCGGGGACCGCGCCGCCAGCATCCCCGGGGAGGGGGGGGAAACACACGGCCCGAGCAGAGAGCACAGCACGGCGAGCCAGAGACCTTCCTCTAGCGGGGCCAGAGTAAAGGATTTTCTGCCGGCAATCCTCATTTTGAGGGCAGACATCCCCAGGCTGAGGCAGAACCCTGCTTCTAAATGCTTAAGATTTTTTTACCACCTGAGAAACAGCTTTCTTACCCTTCCCCGGTAGCCCCCCACATCATTTATATCTATATGCCAAGAGCTTCAGCTAGTCCATACCACCTGCAAGAACAACAGGCAGATGCTCCTGTCTGACCCAAAAGGCCTTCTCTTGGCCAAATCCTGCTGGCCTGCGAGCATACTCTATCTTGGATTCACAGCCTGTGCTGTCCAGCCCGAGACAAATCACATGGCTATTGGCAAAACTTCAAGGCCAGCCGGGCTCTGCTGCAGAGCTGAGAAATGGTGTCCAGGCAGAGGAGGAGATGCAAACCCCACAGCAGCCCCAGGGCCAGGAGACCCTCCTGCAAGCCCAGAGGGAGACAGGTGTGACAGCACATGGCACATGTGACACCAGGCCAAACAGAGAGCCTGCAACATGGGTGCTAAGGACAGGGACTCCCTTTTCTTTCACAGGTTTCTGAGAAATTCCCCCCTCTGGATGCAGTGTGTGCACCCATGGAAAGGGCAGGCTTAGCTGATCTTTGGCCTCTCTCTACTCCAGCCAAAGCAAGCAGGCATACCAGGAGCTCCCTCCTTCCCCAGCCAACCCTCCTGTGGTGGGGCACACACCAGCCTTTGCCCCCTGGCACAGCACAGCAGCCTGACAGCTCGGCTGTAGTACAAATACAATTCCCAGGAAGGTCCACAAACACATTTGCATGTACAAGGTGCAGTCTTAGATCAAGCAATTTCCTTGCTACATATGTACAGCCTGGTCACAGCTGCTTTTGATCCGATTCTCTTTGTATCCTGATAATGTACAGAGAGCCTTTGTGTGCTGGTCTGTTTATTTAAATGGATTTGGAGCAAACATTTTTTTAAAAGCTGAAGCTTTGAGCCTCTAAGTGGGTTACCAGATTATATGCTGTCTCCATTTTAATTACATTTGGCTCGTTTTGTTTATTGCATACATTTTCAAGAATTATGCTCGTTGTGAGAATTGAAAGCATTTTGCTTTAGAAGATACCTGCCCTATAAAGGGATCCAACATCACACAGGAGAGACAATGCAAACCTTCCCATCTCCAATAGCATTCTCCCTCCAACTAGGACAGAAAAAGAAGAAAGGCTTGACAGAGCCATATATCCTCTAAGTTCCAAGTGAAGCACCCAGACATCAGGAGGATCAAGCCAGTACCACCAGTTTAACAGGATTTTGGCATCAGCAAATACTAAACTAAAAGGATGCTCTTGCTAGGGAAGAGTGATCTTGATTGTGGATCTCAGAGGGGTGAGAGCCCAGAGCCCATCACAACCCAGCCAGGGTGTTTGTCATCCCCCATCTCACTTGAGTGGGCAGAGGAGTTAAACCAGAAGTCCCCTCCCAGCACTGCCCCAGCCCAGGGCATCTCCTCAAGGAGCTTTTCCACCTGCCCAGGTTAGACCAGGAATTTGTCTTCCTCAAACAAGGGGGTTTGTTAGACAGAAGTGGAGCAATCTGTTGAGAAGAGCGAACACAGCTCCAGCCCAGAGCCTTGGTGAGAAGGATGGAAAGCAGCTAAAAATGACCCTGGAGACCAGAGATGCACATTTAGGGATTTGGGATGCAAATGAGTAGAAATTTCAATACAGCATAAGAAACTAATGAGGTCACAGTCACCTCACATGCACAGTCCTGGCCTCCTAATTATACCAAAGATAGCACAGGAGAGAGGAATGGAGGTGAGCCAGGGACAGGTGGGTGGTGGCAGGAATTTTAGGGCTGTGGTGGTTGTGAAGGGGCAAGAGGAAGGGAACTCACGCACTACAACATCAGTTATGCCCTCAACAGCAGATGCAACGCACACCAAATTACTCAGCAGACTCCTGGCAGGGACACCTGAGGAGGAGGAGGCAGCCCTGCTTTCATCCCAGCACCTCCTCTCCCTCCTCCCATCCCCCCAGCCCCTTTTAGGAAGTCTTTTGGGGTAGCACAGCACTGCACTCTGCTTCTTAGCAGTACTTCTAGGAAAAGCACTGCGAGCAATATTTCACATCGGGGGGAGCTTTAGCGGAGCCGACGCTCACCAAAGACAGCTCTGGCATGGTAATGGGATTTGGAATCGGCCATACAGGAGCTGCTCTGAGCTGCAATGGGAAAAGCCTACATCTGTAACCACTTTGGCAGGAGGAGGATTGAAGACAGCCTCAGCAGAGAGGCTCCAACCCGATGGGAACCAGTCGCTATTTGTTTTGCTGTTGACATACAGCTGCAGTAGCTGTGGGTGATTTTAATAAGGCAGGATAATATTTCTATCAGTTCTGGGAGCCGTAGATGGAACCCATATAGGCATCTGGCTCGGGGCTGAGTGATAAATCGCAACAAGATCCAAAGCTCTTCTCATGCCTTGGAACCGGAGAGCAAACGCACACTTCGTTTCGGATGTCACAGTTTGGGGGCAGAACAGGCCTCCCACGAGCGACTCACAGACTCGAGTGCTGTTGATGAGCATTTTGACAGCAGCGAGTCCTCTGTCCCTGCTCCCCCACCCCACCAGTGACAGTGAGTGCTGTGAGATCAGAGCCCTTACTGTGCACAGGGGCTCCTGGCTGCCCCATCAGTGAATTAACTCCCTGAGAAACTCCATCTATGCTATTTCAGCTGACACAGCTACAGCAGAGACACCCACCAAACCCAGCCCCATGCAGCCCCTGCTCCCCTGGCTGCTTCTCACAACCCCGGCCCTGACACAATCCTGCTGGAGTGCTCCCATCCTCAGTACCCACAGCTGAAAGAACACTTTCCCCTCTTTGAACACCAGTGGAGGATTTGGGAGGAGCAGGAGACCAGCCCCATGTTCCACAGAGCACAAAACAGCATCTTAACCCTGCATAACCCCATCCAAACAGCTGCTTCCCCCCACCCCAAGAGCTCATTTTGCTGATTCCCTTTTTCATCACCTAAACACTTTCTTGCCCTTCCTAGTTACCCCATTGATTCTGTGGCCTTCAGCCAAGCATCCCAGGGCTTCCCAGTCTGCTGCTGCATCCCCAAAACCCAGGGCTGGGTACCAGCACCGGGAACCACCCAGGGAGGGTTTGGGAGAAGCAATTGTTTAATTGAACCAACTGCTAGAGGCTACAAGCAGGGCTTCATCTTTCTTTTTTTTTCCTCTTTAATGAATGTTTTTATTGTCTCTCTCAATCTTTATTAAGTGAAGAGCCAGACAAGTTGTTGGAGGGAAAATATACTATGGCATGAAGCGCAACCACTGTGCAAGGGGACGTACACGACCAGCACAATCCGCTGGCGTGCATAAAGGAATTAATAATTTAGGCTGGGGAATGCTTATTGTTGGCTGATGACCAGCACTTTTCTGCATGATCAATGTTTGCACCTTGACTTTTTGGTACACAATCAATCCATGCCTGAGCACGGCCCGAGTTTTGGGAACTGCTATGTCTGCAAGGGCTGAGTCGCTCGTGGCTGTAACACCGGTGCAGCTCATTCTCCTGACTTTGCAAGAGCTGAGCTGAACCCAGGTTTCAGCTCTGAGGCTCAGAATATAATTTGTAGTAAAAATACAATTTATAATAAAAATCTGTCTTCCCCTGCTGTCTTAAAAAAATTTGCATTTTCCTTTACCACCTCTATTACCTCCAGAGAACACAGAGAGGGGAGGGGAGCGTCCTTTCAAGGATATCCTGGTTGGGCAGTTTGGATGTTTTAGTGTCCACATCCTGGCTCTGACCCTCAAAAGGCACAAAGATCCATCAGCCCCACAAAGGCAGCCCCCACCCCACCCCCAGACAGCACACAAGGACCCAGCACCATCCTGTTCCATACCCTCTAGCATTTATCACGGCTCCCTTCCTCAGGAGAAATAAACCCAATTGCAATCCAGCCAAGGTCAAGGCAGGTCCCTGTCTGATGCACTGGGGAGGCTCTGCCTTGCTCTCCCATTGGACACCAAGCCTCAACCCAGCTCCTGGCTCGCTCCTGTTGCTTGTCTGGAGACCCAGCTCTGCGGGATGAGGTTTTGGGTGAGCAAGCCCTGCCCTGACACCCAGACTCACTCCAGCAAGCAGGCCTTCCTCATCTCAGCCTGGTGCTGCTCTCAGACCCCTCTCCTGAGCAGGCACCACTCTGCAGCACTGGGGGCTGGAGCACATCCCTGAGCCTCCAACCACAGAATCGTAGAACAGTTTAGGTCGAAAAAAATCTCCAAGAGCATCGAGTCCAGCTGTTAACCCAGCACTGCCAAGGCCACCACTAAAACCATGTCCTCAAGCATCACATCCACACATCTATTAAATCCCTCCAGGGATAGTGACTCCACCACTTCTCTGGGCAGCCTGTTCCAATGCTTCACCACTCTTTCAGTGAAGAAATTCTTCCTAAAATTTGATCTAAGCTTCCCCTGGCAGAACTCAAGGCTGTTTCCTCTTGTCCTGTTGCTTAGGAGAAGAGACCAACCCCCATCTGGCTACAACCTCCTTTCAGCTGTAGCAAATGATAAGGTCCTGCCTGAGCCTCCTTTTCTCCAGGATAAAACACCCCCAAGCTGCCTCAGCTGCTCCTCATAAGACTTATGCTCTAAACCATCCCTCAACCCCCTCAAATCCACATTTCTTGCCATTTTTTTTCCTCCCAGGCTCTTTGCCATCCCTTTTCAATACCCTCCTTTTCCCCCCACCCCCCCTCGCCTTGCATCTTTTGGTTTTCATCGGGTTCCGAAGCAGCCCGAGCACGGGGTGCGAGCAGCACGCCAGCCCCGCCGCTATCAGCGCTCCCACTCTAATTGAATCTTCAAATCTTGTCTGACAGGAAGAGACAAGAGGGAAATGAGATGCTTGTTGCCGGGCCCCGGGTCCCCGAGCGCTGCTGCCGCCTGCTCCGCCAGCACCGGGATGCCGGCGAGCATCACATGGTGCTCCCAAGCACGCCCACCTCGGCCCCAGCACTGCAAAAAGCACTTCCAGCACCCCAGGAAGGCATTGCCAGAGATCAGGGAGTCTCAAGAAGGGTACAAGGTGCCAAAAAGACGACAGAGGCGAGAGTCAGGCAAGGGGAAGGGCAGAGCCAGGGGAATGCCTGAGGACAGGCTGTGGAGTTCAGTCCTGAGCTCGGTAGGGATCAAGACTCCAAGATCCCTCTCAGCACCTTCAGGTTCTCAAGAAAAACCTTCCAGACAACAGCAGCACACCCACAGGTTGCCCCTCTGCCCTCACAGTGACTCCAGGCTCAGGAAAAGCAATCCCCTTTTCTCCATCCAGGATCCCACTGCAGCCAGAAGCACTCAAGGGGATCACCACCCCTTCCCTGGCACAAAGGCACAACACCAAGAGGTCTCACCACAACAATTCTGCACAGGGCCTTACCTGAGCCTTCTGGAGTTCCAGCCAGAGGACACCTTCACCCCAGAGCTGCACCAGCACCTCCAGTCACCTTCCTCCCTGAGGACTAGTAAGGACACGGCAGGAACTCAAGCTCTTATTGGCACCTGCTGAGCAATTGAGCAAATTGCTAATTGAGAAAAGGTGGACATGGGAGGGGGAGAGGTCAGCAGCTCCTGGTGTTGGTGGCCAGGCATGAGGAAAACAGATCTTGGCCCATAGTTTAAAAAATAAAACACAATTTGCCCTAGTAAAGGTTTTTTCCAGCCAGCTCTCCCACCACACATCAGCTGAGCCCCGTGTTGTGAAGGTCAGACTCATTAAACCCCCCTGCAAGGGCTGTGCTGTTGTGAGGAGGGGGGTCACAGTCCCACCCCAAAGAGGCCAACTCTGCCCTGAAACTCCCAGCCCTGGATGACAGGTCAGGAGAGCACCACACCCTCCACACACCTGCTCCTGTCCTAAAACAGCAGCTTCCTACTCTAGCTGGGGAGAAAATGACCCAAATGGCTTTAAAATAAATGAATATTAAACGAGTACATAGCACTGATAGCAGTGACCGACTGACATGGCACAAATGTCTCCTGTTCTCCAAGGAGCAATGAATAGCAGCAAGGGCAGGGGGATGGAGAAACATGTCCCTCAGGGGACTGGGAGGAGAGGGGTCAGGATGGGAGGGAGAGTGGGGCTTTAACCCAGGGTCTGCAGAGGCCAAGGGCCAAGTGTCCTGGAGCCAAGATAGCAGGATGCTGGGTCATGAGCAAGAGCTTGTGCCCTCCATCTCACCGAGCATCCCACCCTAGTGAGTGAGGTCCTGAGCTGGTGGCTGCAGACTGGGACAAATGGGATGTCTGGGATGGCTGAGGTGGTTGGGATGGCTGCTCTTCCTCCAGGGAGGGAGCTCTGCACTCACAAACGATCTTGGCCATGACCTGGGGACACAACTGAGCACCACTGGCCCTT
>JAWWLV010000046.1:5996146-6013586 GCA_035041135.1 Platyrinchus mystaceus
CCTCCAGGGAGGGAGCTCTGCACTCACAAACGATCTTGGCCATGACCTGGGGACACAACTGAGCACCACTGGCCCTTCTGCAACCCACACTTTGCTCCTTTACTGCTTAACCCCTTTGAATGTTATTCATATTCCAGCTCACCCATAACAGCCCTTGGTATGGAAAGGTTTTCTTTTTTTACCCCTTTCTTTCTTATTTTTTTTTTTCAAATAAGGCCTCTGCTGGGAAATCTTTATAATTAATGGCCCTTTAAAGTAAAATATAATTAAAAATAATGTGGAGCACGCTGAAGCCCGCTGGCAGCTTGTGATGAGGATGGTTGATGGGGAGCAGGGCAGTTGGGTGGCTGGGGTGCTGCAGACAGGGGGGTCTGGGCAGGGGGGTGGGCACCCACTGCAATATGCTAAGGTGGGCTCATCCTGGCCTCCTTTCATCCTAAAGCAATTTCTAAATCACCAAAAACACTTGGACTTCTTTGTCCCAGCCTTGGAGACATTGAGGTGCATCTCACCATCCTCCCATGGGAGATGGGACATGGATGGCTCTGCTGGGATGAGATGCTGAACAAAGCACTGGGGCAAGGGGAGATCCAGTCCCACCTGGCTGCTCATGGGGCCATGATGTGTCCATAAACACTCAGGGAGCCTTCTTGGATAGAAAAGTCTGATTTTGACACTTTTAGAGAACTAGGGAGGGAGAAGGGCTTGTTGAGCCCCCCATCGAAGCCTGTGCTCCCCAGTCACCCTCTTGCAGAAGCCGAGCACTGCAGAAGTGTGGAAATGAGGACTGGCTCATTTAAATTTAATGCTGATGAGGAGATCTTCCTCCTCTTTCCAGCAGAGAGCAGATGTTCTCGTTTCACATAGGCAAGGCGCCTCTAAATCACTTCCCCAGCAGCGAGGTGGATGGTGATGTCATTGTTTATAGGTTATTAGTTATTATTTCATGGGCAAAGCTGACATTTTTCCCTTTTAAACATACACTGAGATGGATTCTGGGTTTCTGCCATTGAAAATATCCTGGCGGTCCCACCGTTAGCCTCCTTCCAAGACCGAGGTTGCTTTCCTCATGGCACATAATTAAAACAGCACTTTGAATTTTCAGCAGCTCACAACATCTTCACGATGCACGGCAACCCAGGCAACAGCTCTCTGCCGAGCCCGGCCCCTCCCGAGGCAGCGCCCAGCAGCTGTGCCTGCGCGGGGTGTGCGTGTGTGGGTGTGCAAGGAGCGAGCGAGGAGGGATGCGGCGTGAGAGGTGGCAGAGCTGCACGGTGACGCCGGGTGGCAGGTGACCCTGGGTGTGATCCACGTGCCAGCCGCTCCGTGTGGTCCCCTCCCCTGCGCCGGCTCCCGCCGCTCCTCGCTGTGCCGGTGTGGAGGTGGTGGTGGTGGTGGTGGTGGTGGTGGTGGTGGTGGCGGTGGCACCCGGGATGCTTTTAGCCAGTTCAACACGTTTTAGCCGGATCACGCAGCCTTGTCTGTGGCCTTCCTCTGGCATGAATTGTAATTACCTTAACGAATCTACAGGCAACGTGAGCAGCTTGCTGCTGGGGTTTTAACCCGCCCAGTGGCACCGTGGGCTGTGAGGGTCACCGCTTGGTTCGGGGCTGCCCGTCCCCTCAAGAGCACACACAGCCAGGGCCAACAGGGCCAAGGAAAGATTCACGGATGCAGGAGGTGCCAGATCCAGTGGGTTGGGGCTGTCAGGATGGGATAAGGGCAGAGCCCATGGGGATCTTTCTGCCCTATGGGGTGCAGGGAGCTAGGGGATGAGTGAGTGTCATACTGAGAAGCCCCATAACGCCAGGGCAGCCCAGTGCCAGTTTCATGCACTTCTCATGCTCTGCACACTGGTACCAGCCCAGTATGTCCCCCGACCCCCCTTTTCTCAGGATACTGAGTTTGGTGGTTGCAAAGCAGCCTTTGAGCAGTTTGTGGCTCCAGCCTTCCCCATAGGAGCTCTCCGAGCAGCAGCCCAAGTTCTCAGACCACACAAGGATGAGGCAAAGGACTGGCACGTGCTCCACACCAACTTCCCAGCAGCCCCACAGCAAGGCATAAGGCATCAACAGGATCAAAGACTGTTCCTGCCTCCACTTTGCCCCAGTGCCAGAGCTTAAGAAGCTCTGTCTGCCTTAAAAAATATTACAAAAGGCAGCTTGGGAGTTGTTGCATGGGAAAGCCTGAACCGGGATGTGTCCCAAATGGCTTCATCTCCCCCAGAACAGCCCTGGGCAAGCCCCAGCACACCAGACCTGGACGTGGCACTCGGTCACCCTCAGCACAGTGAGTCATGAGTCCTGCCCCTAAAACCACTCTTCCACAGTGGCCAGGTCTTTCTCACTTGGGACTAACCCAGCTCATCCTCATGGGTACCAGCCATCACCCAGAAAATCACCCAGGCCTTCTTCCTACCATGACCCTGTCCCATTTTACCACCTGAGTGCTTGCTGTGACAGCCCTGACACAGCCCCAGCATGGGCCAGTGGTGCTTCAGTCTGTGTCCAACCCCACATGTATCCCCACTCGGGCAGCAGCACAGCAAGGGCACAATCCCAGCTTTATTTCAGCCCAGACCAGGCTCCACTCAGTCTTTGCCCTCCAAGAGCCAAGTCTCTGAATCCTCCCACCCCTGGAGCTACCGCTGCCCTTCTCCTGCCCCAATTCCTGCCCATACTGGTGTGACTTGGGCAGCTCCCACCCACAGCGCAGAGCGGGCACAAGGCACTTGCATGCACAGAGGAGCCAGCAATGAAACAGAATATATTAGTGCTCCCCTAACCAACAGAGGGGAGTTAATGAAATCAAACTGGTTTGTTGTTGTTGGTTTTGATTATAATTTTTTTAAGCTCTGGCTTCTATCTGTCATTACTGTTATATTGCATAACCAGGGAGAAATCTGAATGAAGTTAATACCTGTGGAGCGTGGTGCAGAATATTCATGTACTGGGAACCAGAACGAGGCAAATGTGAATCTTTATTACCAGTGGAGGTTGTTAAATATTTTATTTTCTGTTTGAGACATGCTGTGACACATGAAACTCAATTAGAATATAAATAATCCCCACTCTAAATTATAGATAAATGACAACAAATGAAGGGGAGCAGCCTGAGCTCCCCCATGCACAGCCTTGGGGAACAAGGGGGACAACTTTGAGAGAAGAGGGCAGCCCCCCAAAGACACCCCTGTCCCAGCCAGCAAGCACTGGCACAGCACTGTGTTTCCTTTGCAGGGCTGATTTTTGCCCTGAGACATCCCAAAGGAGACCCTCAGGGAAGGAGGATGGATCCCATTCCCCTGGAAACCAGCCCATGCCTTCACCCGAAGCAGCCCCAGACATCCCATCCCACCCCGTTGGTCTCAGTGCACCACGAGGACCTCCCAGCCCTCCACTCCTGAGCTGTGTTTACTTAAATCTAAACGTGTCTGGTAATAAAAACCACAGTGAAAAGGAAAGACAGATGTTAAAGAGAAATATATATCAAGGGCCAAATGCTGCACTGGTGCTGTGCTATGGAAATTCTGGAGTTTTCTATCCCTTGACACACCAAAGCCAAGCTAAGAACACAGTCAGGGATGGAAAACTAGGGGCTGAAAGGGCTGTGGGGTTAATTTTGTAATTCTTTGCTCTGGGAGATGCTCATCATCACCAGTAAGGCCACATGGTTGTGGGTTATAAGTGGCTGCTGCTGAGGCCAATATTAAGCAGCACCTCTGCACAATATCCACAGGGATATTGCTGTGGGTGGACAGACAGACAGGCAGACAGCCGTGCTCCCAGCCCAGACAGGCGTTTTCTCCCTGACCCTGCTCAATGCAAAGTTCCCAGGCTGCCAGGATTCCCCTCGGTTGCCTCTCAAGAGCACCCAGCAGGAGCACCTGGCAGGAGCATCCCTCAGTGTTGCCATGGAGATGTGGTTCAGAGGGAGCCTGGGTGCTGTACCCCTCTGGGGGGGGGCTGCTGGACCCCCACTCCACTGCAGCCCTTTTGAAATAAAAGGGATTTGTGGATTTCATTCATGCCACAAGGATCTCAACCAGAGACAAGTGTAGGATCTGCGCTGGCGATCAAAGCTGCAGCCCTTCGTTTGCATCGGTGTCCAGGACCATCATTAGCGTGTAATGAGGAGACCAGAGCAGCAGGGCAGACAGACAGGCAGATGGGAAGATGGTTGGACAGAGAACAGCAGCTTGCTGGAGGGGTTTTTTTGTGTACTTCTCAGCTTTGCAAGCCTCAGAGGACCCAAGTCCCTGCTGTCCCTGCCGTCTCTCTCCCTTTTGGGAGCTCTGTCAAAGCACTGCAGTCACAGGGCCTGAGACATGGAACCTCTGCCCTGCCCTGCCCTGGCCTGGGTTAACCCAGCCATGCTCAGTGCTTTCCCTCCCTGGGGCGTGTTTCCAGCCTGATTACCTCCTGATTTTGTCTCCTACCTCCTTTTGCTCTGCCTCACTGCCCCTGCCTGCCCCCATCACGGGGTCCTCCTCTTCCCTGTCCCTCCTCACAGGCTGTGCCCTCCCTGAGCCCCTCACCAAGACCAGCCACAAAAAGCAAAGCCAGAGCCCTTTCCCTGCCAGTCCCTGGCCCGGCCTCGCCATGGGCTGAAGGGCTCCCAGACACCATGGGGGCACCCTCTTGCCTCCACCTCAGGCCAAGCTGCCAGAGCACAGGCAGCCTCCGCAGGTTTGCTCCATCAACACTCAGGCTGCAGCTTCACACTACAACCAGCACCCCTCCAGCACTTCTGCCTTTGTAGACTCTTTCTAAATGAGATTCTTCTCTTTACTCTGTTATCCCTGCCAACCCCTTAGGACCTGGGAAATAGCTTTGTCTCCATCTTCTCCCTCTTTAATTTCCAGTTTTTCACTAAAGCACGGATTCCCTTTCTTGTCTGCTTTTCTGGGAGATAAACACATCTGTGCTGGCTGTGCTCTGCACATCCCAGAGGCAGTGGGCATCCCCAGCACGTGGCAGGGATAGCAGCTCCCACAGCCCTTAGCAGCTGATGGAGACTCCAGTCAGAGCCACAGAAACAGGAGTACTAAAGCACGAGATGGTGAGGAAGATGAGCTAAGAGGTATAGAAAGCTGGGAACTGCTGCCATCCTGAGCAGGCTCCCAGGAGGGACGAGGGGGTTGTATGTGTGAGCAGGGTCTGGTCCAAAGGCAGGACCCGAGAGCTGCTCATGCAGCCCCAGAGAGATGGGGACCCCCTACTCCATCACATGTAGTGGGGCCACACCAGCACCATCACACCACGAAGCCAGGGGTGATATCAGTGCCACCATACCCAGTGCCCTGGCTCTGTCCAGGGCCCTGTGACTAATTTGGGATGCAGCGGACAGTTTTAATATACTGCTATAAATATTCACGAGCTGTCAGTTATGAAAAAGGACCCTGCCTCCCGCCCTGCTGCCCTGACAGGAGGCAGCACTAGGGAGACAGACCAAGCCCTTGCTGGCGGCCACAGGGGTGCAGAAACCCCGGGGGCCACTGGGCCATCCCCAGTTTACACCACTGTGAGGATGCTTGGTTGGTGCACTCCTTGAGGACGGCCCGAGCCAGCCTGCATCCAAATTGTGGTTGAACATCAGAGCAGCTTCCTCACAGCCGTGACGTCCCCGGCAAGCGCGGGGGCGAACGCACCGGCACGGGCGGGGGCCGCCTGTCAAACCCGTGCCTCGAATCCCGCAGAGCCGCAGCTCGCGCCTGTCACGGCAGCCTCCGGTCTGCTGAGCTGCAAAAACCCGATGAAAGCCTTGTGCTGAGTTGCAGTTCTGCCGTGCATCGCCCGGGGGATCGCCTGCCACCCGGCTCCCACGTCCTCACCTCGCCCTCGCAGCCCCACATCGCTCAGGCATCACCACTGCCCCGGTCCCAAAAGCATCATCCCGCAGGGATGTGCAGCCCGATTTCTGCATTTCTGAATACCTATTGATTCCTCTTTTACACTCCTCACCCCAACATATCGATCCAATTTAGCCTCTGTGACTCAAACTAAATTAGCTGCCGTTAATCCATGGATAATTGCAGTGAGCCTGGCTCTGCCTGTCCCAGATTCATGGGTGTCAGGGACGGGGAGGAGAGTTCTGGGTCACTCAGGGACATTCAGGTTCCTCCTCTGTGGGTAAAGCCCCCACACATACATCAGCCCAGAGGCATTGGGGGAGTTACCTCAGGACATCCATGCTGCAGGCAGAAATCCAGCTCCTATAGATCAGGACACGTCCTGCAGGAGATTTGGCCCCAAATCTTGGGCATTGCCTCCCAGCTCCAGCTTTTCCCAAGCCGTGGGATTCCTCATGTGGGTTTCTGCCTCAGCTTATACCATAAAATATTGCTACATGCTTCTTCCAGGCTGCAGCACCAAAGGGGTTAACCCCAAAATCCTCCCCCCAGCCACAGAAAGAGGAGCAGCCTCAACCCTCACTGGAGCCTTGGATGAAACCCCAGATGGAAAGCAGAGCCTGTTCCCCTTTGATTAGCAGCCCAGGCTCCCTGGGAGCCCCCAGCATCTCTCGCCTCTAATTTAGCAACTCACCGAAGGCAGTGGAGATGCCACACTGTCACCTCACCTGGAATGACAGCCTGGCACAGCACCTGGGGACATCCCCACACTGATGACAAGGCCATCTCTCCACTGGGGTCCTGATTGCTGTGTGCACCCCAAAACTCTCCTCCCACCCAAGCACCCACAAACATGCACCTTCTCCCCAGCCATGCTCCTCCACTCTTCTGCAAAGCCTCCAAAATAAACATTTAATTTTAATTTAATGCAATATTTACTGCAGTTAGTAAATACCAAAACTATATTAAAGGAGGATTAGTGGCTGTGTAATGGCCAAGTGTCTATTGCATAACCCTTAATCGGTGTGGATGGCTTCCCTCCGTGCCATGGGGCCTCTGGCCATCCCTCCCCATCCCTCCCCGCCTTCCCAGTCGTGGCTGAGGTTGACACTCCCCTGAGAAATTGATGGAATTCCTGAGGCTGCCAGGCAGGAGTGGGAGACCACCAAGTGTTAAACTGGTTAATAGCATCTGTCCATGAGTGCAAAGCCTGATTGGGGCAGCTGAGCATCGTGTGGGGATGATGGTCCCCAAAACACCTTGGCCCATGCACAATGACAGCCAGCCTGGGGAGAGCTGCAAATTCCCTGCACAGCCCTGGAGCTCATGGTGGCCTCTGGGAGAGGCCAGGCAGGACACACACTCCAGGACCATGCTGGGGTGGTGGATGTTTTGGACAGGAATGACCTGGACATGCTTTCGTGGGAGGGGAAACTGAGGCAGCAGCTGAGCCAAGTGGGACACGCCCACAGAGTCCCCACACCACAGTCTGGCTCTGCCCCCCCTACCCCCCCTCCGGGTCTCTGGCACCCATCTGCATGGAAAGTCAGTTTAAAAATCGAAAAGCACATTTTGAGCAAGAGTTGGCTGGATTCAGCAGCAAATTCACTTGTCAGGAATATTGGAATTACTGGAGCTGGATGGCGTGAACATCTGTGCAAGGCAAATGTTGGGGCAGGGAGGAGGCAGCAGAGCTGCTGAGCCCTCCAACCCCCCCTGCTGCCTGCAGATGCTCCATGGGATGCTACAAGAGGGTTGCTGCAACGCAACACATGCCCCCACCCACCTCCTGGTGCAAAGGGAGCCCAGCAAGTGCCCTGAATTACCCAGAGAGGAGGCTGGAACTCAGGGGGACTCACCATGGCAGCTTGCTGGCTGCAAATTCCGCTCTGGGTGAATACTGCAGTAACTGGGCTCGATAGCTTAGGATTGGCATGGAGGAACTCCTCATACCAGCCCATACCTCCTGCCCCCCCGCACCTGCCTGTCATAGGCTCCCCTAATGTTTTGGGGCATTACGGGGCTTCTCCATCGCTTTCAGAGCAGCCACTGAGCAGCACTTCCCAACCTCCTCCTGCAGCAGCCCCCAGCTACCAAAACCTGCCTGTTTATGCACAAAATAACCCTCAGGCAGGAGCTAATCAGCCACTCAGGCATGAGCAGATCGGTGCTCAGGTGTTGACTCTTTGGCCACCCAAGCATGGCACAACGGGGTGCTCAGCTGTGCCCTAACGGGGCGTTGGCGCGTGAATTAACCGTGTGCCCGGGTGTGAACTGGGCACCCACACGGGAAACAACTGCGTGGGAAAACCTCGTCATTTTGCCCAATGCACCCTCTCAAAGGCTGGGATGCCCAAATTGCACCCTCTCACACGTGTTTCAGATGGGGGGGTGTATCAACACTGGAGCAGGGCTGGATCCAGGCTTGGGGACACCCCCTCTCCATCCCCCCACTCCCACAGATGCAACATCCCAAATAACAAACAGCTTTCAAAGCCTGTCTCCCATTGATGTCACATCAATGCCAGCAGAGATAAAAGCCAAGAGACCCAGAACCAGTGCTGGCTTTGCTGGGGAATAATAATTAGAGGGAAAGCCTCATTAGTGCAGCAAGGGCGGCTTCCTGCCCGTGCATCCCAGACCCCCCGAAGGGGCACGGTGGGTGTCAGCCCTCCCAGCTGCCTTGGTGGGCTGAGCGAGGGGGTGCACTGCACTTCCCCCAATGTGTTAGATGTTAAAGGAGGGTTTTATATTAAAAAGAAGGAAGGGGAAAATCTGTATCTCCCCATCCACGGCTGCTCTGGGCTTCCAGGTGAGCCCAGAGCCCTGGGCAGCGTGATGAAGCCCTGCTGTGTCCTCTGGAGCACCCTGATGGCAAACTCAAGTGTTTGTGGGGAATAAGAAGCACATCAGTTATTTGACATGGCTTTAGAGGGTTTTTTTGGAGCAGGGGGAGTTCAGGGTGCTGCCTCCAGCTACCCTCTGTGGTGGTGGGGAAAGGGGGTCTGGTGGTGCCCCAGGAAGAGTCTCTGGCAGTCCCTACATCTGCCACTGAAGGGAACACAGGAAAGGGTCAGGGAAATGGGTATTGTGAAGTGGCACAGCACCCTTGAACCCTGAGACCACACTCCATCACCCTCTTGAGAGGCTGGGCCAGCTGGGCAGCACCCACCAGCCCTGTCTCGTGGTAAGTGCCCCAGAAAACAAGCACCAAATCAACGGCATTTGATGTGAAATCAGTGGCTTGCTGAAAGGGATGAGGAAGGAAGTGTCACCGAGAGGGTTTAACCACTGTGGCCACCACTGAGGAGCAGCAGCTGTGGATGCCCTGGCACCCAGCCTGGCTGGGGGATACTGAGGGGACCAGAGAGGGGCTGCTGCAACCAAACTCCAGCAACCCCCCCCCTTGCCAAGGCCAAAAAGCCGAAGAGCTGAAGCAGATGGGTGGCTCTGGGGATGGGCAGAGTGAGGCCACGAAGGACAGGGTCACCAGCACCCAGGCACGGGAGCAAGGTACAGGTGCCAAGTGGAGACAGCAGTTATTCATCAGAGAACTTTTCATGCTTTTTTGTTTTGGTTTATTTTATTGAGAGGTGAGCCCAATTCATCCTGACAGAGGTTCACAGCACAGCTCTGCCCGGCGGTTGTTTACAGAGAGGTGCTGACAAGCAAGAGGGTGTGGGGGAAAGGCACCCTGTGTCTGTGCCACAGGGGGCTGGTGGGCACCAAAATGGGCTCAGCATATCGCCCCCAGCCCTGTGCCACCTCGGGGACAGCTGCCATTGTGGCATCTGAGATGTCTGGGCTTCCCTGCAGGCACTCAGCACCAGCCCTGCTCTCAGAGGATGCTTTCCCGGCAGACACAGACCAACTCACTCCAAGCACTCCTGAGGACGGGTGTCAAATCAATGCCCACAGCAGAGATGCCAAGTTAAAAAAAAAAAAAAAAAAAAGAGCAAAAAAAAAACCCAGAGGAAAGCAGCCAACCATCTGCCAAACCAGCAACTTTCAGCTGGATTTCCAGAAACACTTCAGCTTTTAAAACCAAGAGAGGAGAGAAAATAAAACCCCTCCTCTTCCACAAGCATAGAAAGCATTCAGATGAAGTGCAAAATTCCAATTTGACTTCAAAAGCATTTCTCCTGGCTGGTTACCCCCAAATTCTGGCACAACCCATTGGAAAGCTGGTGGGCAGTGCTGTTTTGCTGCCAGATGACAGCACCCAGCTAGCCTGGGTGCAAAGTGCCGTGCCAGGAGAGCCCAGGGTGTCAGAGGGATGCTGAAAACCTGGTACTCACCTGCTTGGAAGCAGGATGAGGAGGGATGGAGGGGAGGAAAGTGAGAATAAAGTTTTCATCAGTTGTAATCAGCAGCTTTTTCCATGCACTATACATTAACTTAATGTATGTTACAACCTCCTTTGTAATGGAAAAATACCACAGCTGTCGTAACCAGTAACACTTTCAAGAGCACTTGACTCCCAAGTCATCCAGGTGCTTTTGACAGTGTTACCCTCCGTTGCTATAGGAACCCTAATAGTTTTCCCATCTGACTTCTCCATTAACACTGGGATTTATATTTAATTTGTTTTCCTTTTCCTCGGCAAGAGGCAGCGAGGAGCAAGTGCGCGTGCACGCGCTCCTCCGTGGGCGTCTCCTGGCCATGCCAAAATCAGCACTGGGGACCAGAGTGGGTTGTGCTGAGATGGTGCTGGAGTGACAGACCCCAACCTGCTGCAGGTGAGGAAGGGCACAGCCCCACTGCACTGCCAGGAACCATCTGTGATGGTGCTCAGGGTGGCTTTATTACAGGGCTTTCCCATGGTCCTGTGCCAGTCTGTCCCCTCTCCTGCCTTCCTGCAGGCAGTGGGGCCGAGGGGCTCATGGGCTGAGCATCCCACGCAGCTCCTGGGCAGAGGTGACAGGCAGGGAGCAGGTGAAGTTGCTGCAGAGGTAGGCAGTGGCTTTCCCATCCTTCCTCTCCAGGGACGCAAGGAAAGGCAACTGGCGGTAGAGGAACCCAGCGCTGTCTCCATCTGCGAGCATCAACACCTGTGGAGAAGGAGCCGTGAGAGCCGGAGAGCGCAGCCAGCCAGTGCCAGAGAGCTGGTCCTTCCCTCCTCACTGACATGCCGAGGGCTGGCAGTGTCCCCCCCATTTGCTTGCCCAAAATGAGGAGGGACAGGGAACTAAGGGGACCCATGCCAGTGTTCCACGGTCACATCCCTATAATGGCTATGCTGCAGAGAGTGAGATGGAGATGCGGCAGCTTTGCCTCCCTTGCCTGCTCCAGACACCCAGCAGCCAGGATGGAGCACAAGGACCCGCACAAGCCAGCCTGGAGGGGGCTGCCCGAGCCAGCTGGCTCCCTGGGAACACCTCCCCAGCCCAGGGATAGCCCCAGAACCAGCTGCAGCATCACCCCATCCCACCTACAGCTCAGCTCCTCCTGCCCTCCCCACGCTTCCCAAAAAACTCAGCCATTGGCAGTGGGTCAGGGGCTCTCCCAGCTGACACAGCAGCATCAGCCAGGGGTGATGGCCGGGCTTCCAGGATAATTAGCTTTTCTGAAAGGGAAAATGTTTGTTAAAGCCTCAGGGCTTGCAGGCTAATCAGAAGGAAGGCCAGGAGCTGGCTGTGAGCCTCGTGCTGACACCGATGCACAGGGTGAGCGAAACGCCAGCCCTTCCCAAGGCCCAAGGCATGGCAAGAGCATCCTGCTGCCAGGACACACACCCTTGCCCACCTCAGCCCCAGCCCGACAATGTGCACCCGCTGCAGTGCCTGCTGAGCACAGACACGCTTGTCACATGCCGTGACACTCACACCAGCGCCAAGGGATGCCGGCACCAAATGCTGCTCCCACACATCTCCCACCATGGCACTACTTGCCCAGCACGCAACATCCTCTGCACCAGCCCTGGAGCCAGCAGCAAACCCAGCACTGACACCCAAGGACATTCACACAGCCTCACCTGTGCCTGGCAGGGGCAGCCCACACTCCTGTGTCCGCAGGGGGCCACTGTGTCCCCAAGTCCCTGCCCTGGATAATGGTTGCTGTAGTCTCATCCTGTCCCCCATCACCCCCACATCTGCATGGCCACTGCCCTGACCCAGCTCTGGCTCAGCCCGTCTCCCTGCCTGCGTCCTGCTCCCCCACCAGCCTCCTCCCTCTTCGCCTTTGTCTGGAATTAATTCCAGGAGTGATTAATTACCAATTCATGTCCAATCTGAAATTCATTATTCATTTTTCTCACAAGCTCCCCAAGGTCCTCTCACGGGGCCAGGATGAAGGCGAGCGGCAGGCGAGCGCTCTGCAGCTGAGGAGATAATGGGATCCTTCATAATTACCCTAAAGACCATTAACAGGGCAGGGATCTATACCAGGAGCTGGGATTCAGCCTTGGAGCAGGGATCCAACTCTCTGTGCTCCCAGCACCAGGACACTCTGAGCAACAGCCATCAGCATCACTCCAGAGCACTTGCATCCCCACAGCAGCCGTCTGTGGCAAAGGCCTCCTCCCAGCCCAGGGTCCATTTAAAACCACGACCTCAGTGCCATTTTATCACTGGCATCTCGGTACAGCAAGGATTCCGGTATGGGGTTTGTAAGGAATTAATTACTGGAACGACCTAATTAATTGTGTTCCTGTAGACGAGCCTGGCCCCCCAGTGCCCTGCCAGCGCTGAGGGAGTGGGGGCACAGGGGATGCAGCAATGATGTTTCCCCAATTCCTTGGCAAAGTGAAGTCCCAAAGCTGCCACATCCCTGGAGCAGGTGACCTGGGACTGCTCTGCTTCAGTCAGCTTCCCAGGGTGGGGAAGGAGAGCTGAGGAGCAGCTGCAGGGGGCAGGAGGCGAGTGGGAGAAGGAGCACCCGCATGTCCATCTGATGCAGCACGGAAAGATGGATGGCAATTGGGAGGCAGCAGGCTGCTCCTAAAGGCAGTGCGACCCTCTGAGCAGTGGGACTCTCCCCCACCTTCCCTCCATCACCTCTGCAAGGTGAGGAGTCATTGCTACTGCCAGAGATGCTGCTCAACTCCTGCCGCTCCTGCACATTCGTGCTTGGGGAAGCAGAGACACATGTCCCCATTGGGCTCTGCTCCTCTGAGAGGGAAAAGCCACATTCCTTCTTCCAGGAAACAAACCCAAGATACTGAATGAAACAGCTTCAGTTCCATCCCACCACTGCAACACGAGGAAGATGCAAGGGCAGGCAAGGGGCAAACAGGGCCAGACCACCACCCTGCCTGCTACCAGAGTCCAGCTTCAGCCCCCCACAAGCCCCACCAAGCACATCCCCCCTGCACGCAGCCCAGACAGGCACCACTGCACTCAGGCAGCCCCTGAGCACCGTGTGACATCACTCCCCCATAGAAATATCCATCCAGATCACCCAGCCCTCACCTTCTTCCCTACCCCGAGGAAAGCAACAGCTTGAAAGTCCTGCCCCTGGGGCAGGAGCATCCCCACCAGCCAGGCTTGTTACCAGCTTAGCAGGAGGGAGCTGAACTGCAGGGAAGGAGAGGACATGGCTGTGCTGTTTGTTCTGCTCAAGACCCTGAAGCTGCCAGATGTGGGCTCGGGGGACCGACAGCTGAACCAGCTGTGGGCAGAGAGAGTGGGTTATCAGCAGCAGTGCCAGGCTCCCCACTGCCACCCCAGCACCTCCTGTCCCTGCAAATTGTAATCCTTCAAAGGAAGAGAGGAAGAGTGCAGGAGCAGAGGCCCTGCACATGGCACAGGGACCAGCATGGCTGAGGGTGCTGCTGGATGGGTGATGCTGGGAGGAAGGAGAGCTGTGTGCCCCGCTCACACTCCTGGGAGTTGTGTCCCTCCTCCAACGTCAGCATTAAACACTGCTGGGCACATAGCCAGGTCAGGGGTGACAGCCCCATGGGCTGAGCTGATGTGAGGACAGATCCTGTGCTGACAGCTCAGTCCTCCTCAGTTCGTGCCAGGGGGGCTACAGAAGGAAAATGGTGTTTTGGCCTCTGCACCAGCTCGCCACATGCTGAGGTTGAACTTGCCAGTCCCTGGCACCAGGACCCAACAGGCACGGATGAATCTTGTCCAAATGTCGAGCCCCCTCACCCACAGCCCAGTCCTACTTCCCTCAGCTCCACAGCTTTGCCAAGGCCAGAGCCATCATGCCCAGGGCAGGGACACTGCCTACCAAACTTGACAAGCACCAGCTGCTGCACTGCCCTTCCCTGCCAGCTCCACAGACAGCCAACAGCTCCAGCCCCTCTGTGGGATGCACTGAGTGACACATCTCAGAGCAGGGATGTGGACAAGCAGAGGCAGGCGGGAACCCCAACACACAGTGACAGCACAACTGGGGACAAAGCTTTGGGAAATTCCAGCCCCTCCAAGCTGGGGGTACCCAGAGCTGGAGCAAACCTTGCTAATTCCAAGGATGCCAGGGTGGCTACAGGCAGCAGGTGACCCACACACTGGCTGGATCTGCATGGGGCATGACACATCCCCACCGGGCATGACACATTCACACCAGGATGAAAGGTTTTCCCTTGGGAAAGCACTGGGCTCAGGCTGAGAGCAGTGTAAACAGCCAACAGCAAAGGCAGCTGCTGCTGCAGCCACTGATGGGCTGGGCTGCCTGTGCTCTGGAAAGGACAGGATGCTTCCTGGAAGGGAGGCAGGACAGAGGAGGAGGAGGATGGATGTTAAAGCAGCACCAGGAGAAGGATGGAAGCACCAGCAATGCAGGCAGCAGGGGCCAGAGGAGGCCTGGCAGGAGGCACCTCTACCTTGTTTGGGCTGAAGACAGAGTGGACGCAGTGCAGCATCTCTTTGGTGTCTTCTCCTTGGGGGTCCCCACAGATAACGACCTGTCCAGGGTGAATGTGAGTGGCAGGAGGGAGAAAACAGAGCTGTGACTGCATCCACACCACCATCAGCCCCACTCCCTGCAGCAGATCCCGGAGGGGACACCAAGTCCCAGCCCATACCTGTTTGAGGGTGTGATGGAAGATGCCGGTGGCCCGGGCCATCTCTGGCAGGGCTATCGGAATCTTCTGCAGCCTCTCTGAGAAGGCAGCCAAGATCTGCCCAGCTTTCTCCACCCAGTCCATATGGCCAGAGTAACAAGCTGCTCGGAGCAGGTTTGTGACAGTGACAGAGTTGGCGGTGGGCTCTGCTCCATCTTGGTCTGCAGGGGACAACAGCTCCCATCAGCCCAGTGCCTCATCACCCCATGGCCTGGCTCTCCTGCCTGGCATCGCCCCTGTCCTCCCAAAGCTGCCCCACACCATCTCTCATGGAGATCATGGCCATGTCCCCGAGCTCACCACCCTTGAGGCGCAGGAGCAGGGAGGGATCACCAGCCTCACTGGAAAAATATGCAAAGCCTTTGGGGTCCCAGAAGAGCTGGTCTTGCATGTGCTGGAGATGCAGGGCCCACTCCAGCCAGTCCTGCTCCAGTGAGGCTTCATACAGGTCAAAGAGTGCTTGGATGACGAAGACATAATCCTCCAGGAAGCCCTGGATGGGCACAGCACTGCAGGGGCATATGGGGAAGGAGCATCAGGATCTCTAAACTGACCAGGTTGTAAATGTTCTCCAGAACAGCAAAGCCCTGCCTACTGGTCTCTGCTACCCAAAGAGATGCCACCAAGATAAGCAGTGGCTGTGCTAAGTCATCACACAGCTCAGCCCCAGGGTTCTGTACAGGAGATGAGGGCAGGTGAAGACTCTTGCCATCATGGATGAGGAATGGGAAAGGATTTGACCTTAATCTCTCCTCACTGGGTGGGGGGCACTAATGCATCCTAAACTGCACTGGAAGAGGTTCTGTACAAAGCAAAAAGCCTCCCTCCCTCCCACTTCAGTCCTGCCTGGAAGACAGGAGGATGGGCTGCGCTGGGAGCCTGGGCAGCACCTGCAGAGTGCCCAGTTGACCTGCAAACACTGACACTCACCTCTGCTCCACTGAGTTGTCCTCGCCCCGGTAGCAGCTCCGCAGCAGCCTCCCACTGTCGGGGTCGAAAAGGTGTGTCCTCAGGAAGGCAGCTGCCTGTGCAGCCCTGTGCACATACCCCTGCTCAGCCAGGGCTGCCCCAGCCTGGGCAAAGCCCGAGATCATCAGCCCTGCGTAGGCACAGACACGGGGACGGGCTCAGGGGCGCACACGGGGACCAGTGGGGAGTCTCTGTCTGTCACTGGAAGGATGCTCAGTGTG
This sequence comes from Platyrinchus mystaceus, assembly GCA_035041135.1. Lineage (NCBI taxonomy): Eukaryota > Metazoa > Chordata > Aves > Passeriformes > Tyrannidae > Platyrinchus > Platyrinchus mystaceus. Next base: position 6,012,198 of record JAWWLV010000046.1, read on the forward strand.
AAGCTCAATCTCCCTGCTGCCAGCAGGTCAGGGCTCAGTCACCAGCTCTTCTGCTCAGTTCAAATCACTAAGGAAGTCACTTACTGTCACCAAAAAGAAAGGCAGAGCACTGAAACGCCAGCAGGAGCTGAACCTTTGCTTGTGGGCAGAAACAGGGCTTAAGAGTATTCCTGTTTGCAGGAGGTGGTATAACTCTAGCCCACACCAGCTCCAGACCCAGATACCCAGGGATTTACTGCTGGGAACAGTGCCTGGGGTCCTGAAGTATAACCTGCAGTAGGACACCCAGACAAACAGACAGAGATGTGGTTCCCCCTGCCCATGCAGCAGCGGGGATGGGTTCTGTGCCAGGCTGAATTCTGGGTCCCCAACTCAGTCCCCTTCCCCACAGCCCAGCCAGGGGAGCTGGGCTGAGCCAGGAAAAGAGTTTTGCTGCTCTCTGCTGGCAGCTGGGGAGGGAAATGAAGGCAGAACAATATCCCAATGCTCCACAGCCTCACAGCTTGCAGGTGTGAGGCTGCTTCCCCGTAGTCCCTGATCCCAGCCCACCTATGCCTCTCTGGGGGTTCTCCAGGCCCAGCAGGACTTGTTGCTACCATCTCCCCAAAACGTGCCGGCCTCAGGGAGCTGCAGAGGGGTCCAGACAAGGAACATGCCCCTGGAGCCGAGCTGACTCTCACCATTCCATGCTGCCAGCATCTTGGAGTCCAGGTGTGGCCGTGGCCGCTGTGCCCGGGCTGTGCACAGCCTGTGCCGGCATTCCTGCAGCAGGGCATCCAGCCGGCCCGGCTCCAGCCCAAACCGGGCCGCCGTCAGCTCCAGGGAGCACTGGGCAATGAGGACGTTCTTGCCCTTCAGCTCCTCATGGGGGTCCTGAAAGGAGAGAAATGTGTTCTGTGAAGACCATCCAGCAGGGGAGGTGTCAGATCCCATGTGCTTTGGGGCTCCTCTGCCATCCTCCAAGCCCAGGGATGCGGGTCCCCCACCAATGCTCCCGGTACCAGGCATCCCTCACCTGCATGGGGTCCACGTTGCCATTCTCCTTCACTCCGTAGTGGTGCATGAAGACATCCCCCAAGGTCGTGCCCTCTGTGGCCCCCTCGACAGGGTCAGGGAGGAGAGCCTGGAGCTCCTTGGCCTCCCACACACAGAAAGCTCCTTCTCGCTTCTCTTTGGATGTGGTGGTTGGGTAGGAATCTGCATCCTCTGCACTATAGAAACCTCCTGCCTGGGAAAAGAGCAGCAGAGAGACCCTCCAGCTACCAGGACAGCACCTTCAAAGAGCTCCCCATCACTGCTGGGCCGGCAGTCCAGCCACTGAGCCTCAGCAGCACCCCCGACTGCGCTCAGCTGGGGGGGAGGGGAGGGAGGGAAGGAGGGAGGGAGGGA
>JAWWLV010000046.1:6016404-6085673 GCA_035041135.1 Platyrinchus mystaceus
GGGGGCATGAAATACGTCTTGTTTCTGGTTACCTGACAGGAATATCACCTTGTTTTCTCTCTTGGCTTTATCAAAGGCTTCCTGACACCAAGGGTACCTGTTGGGGGGAAGATGAGAAAGGAACTTCAGAGTTTGCAGCTGCCAGGACCCAGGCTCTTCCAGAACTGCTGCCTGGTGAGAGTAGTCAGGACAGCCAGAGCTGGCTCAGGAGGGTGGACCTCGAGCCTGGGGGGCCTTCCATATGGCAGCGAGTCCCTCAGCCCCACAGACACCAGGAAAGGAGGAGGAGGAGGAGGGGGAAAGGTTCCCATGCTCTTACCAATCCACGGGGTTGTGGGCGTGCTGCAGCAGATACGGAGACTTCTCATTAATGAGGCGGTTGGTGTAACGAGGGATGCCAGGAGGGCTGGGTGACCCCCCCGTGGCCATGGCTGCCAGCCCTGTCAGGAACGTGCACCTGTGACACCAAACAGGGTCCTGGGCTCCCTGCTCTGCACAGGGGAGCTCAGCCTTCAGAAGGAGCCACGATGGCCCAGTGCACAACCACCGTCACCCTGGTCCCTGTTGGTGCCCCCACTCCCAGCCCCAGTTCCGGGTGGCACTTAGTCCACCTCCATCCCCCGCCAGGACCCTACAAGTCCTCTCCACTCACTGGAGGCTCAGGGGAGGTTCTTCTCCAGTTTGGCACAGCCGTGGCAGGGGACTGCCATCCCCAGGGCTGCCCCCCTCCAGCACCCTTTGGGGACACACCTGATAGCTGTGGGTGCAGAAGCAGCGTCTGTGGGACTTGACCTGCATGTCCTCAGAGAGGAACATCCCCTGAGAAAGGAAAATGCCCTTCCATGGGTGCAGGGATGGGTGGAAGGTGCGGGTGTGGGCAGGGGGGGCACAGGTTCTTCATGGTGAGGGGAATGAGGGGCAGGAGGGGACCAGAGAGACTCCCTTGCTGCTGGGCAGGATGCAGGGCTGGGGCATGAAGATGCAGGAAGAGTGCAGGGACACAAGGATAGTGTGAAGGGATGCAGGGCTGGGATGCAGATCTCAGGTGCAGGGATGCAGGAGTGCAGAAGGTGTGCGGGGATGAAGGGCTGCAATGCAGGGATGTAAGGCTGGGATACAGGGATGCAGAAGGAAGCGTGGGGGGGGGAGCACGACTGGGGTGCGGAGAGCACGTAAAGTCACGCAGGGGGTGCAGGGTTTCGGGAACGATTTAGGGAGAATACGGGGGTGTGCAAAGGGATGCAGTGAGGATGTTGGGGAATGGAGGAGAGGCTTTAGGAAGGATTCGGGAGGAGATGCAGGGCGGGGTACGGGGCGCTGCAGGACAACTTAGGGAATGCAAGGGGGCACAGAAGGGGTGCAGGGAGGCAGTGATGGCGCAGCGGGGCTGCCGGGTCACACATCCACCGCCCCCGGAGCCGGACCCGCCACCCCCGGGCCCCTTCAGTACCTGCGGGCGCTGCGCAGCGACCCCGCCAACATGGCGGCGGATCGGCACGGCCCCGCCCCCGGCAGCCGACCGCCCCGCCCCCGAGACGCCATTGATCCAATCACTGGTCCCGCCTCGCCCATGGCCCCGCCCCCTAAGCCGCGGCCCCTCCAGGCCCCGCCCCCTGATCAGCCGCCGCTCCCGCCCCCGCCCGGCCCCGATCCCGGTCCCGGCCCCGATCCCGATCCCGATCCCGATCCCGGCCCCGGCCCCGGCCCCGGCCCCGTCCCGCAGCCGCACACCGTGTCTCTCAGCGCAGTTTATTGTCGCACGGGCATCCGCAGCCGCCGCCGCCGCGCCCAAGCCCCGGCGTTCCCCGGACCCGGAACGGCGCCCAGCAGCGGGCGGAGGGCGACGGGAACGGGGGCGAGGGGCAGCAGCCAAGGGAGCGCGAACCACGCGGGGTGGGAGGACCCCCCCAGCTCCCTCCCCCCGGCCCCGCGCTGCCCCAGCTCCCCACAAAGCCCCCCCCACGCCGGGGGTCCATATCCAGCAGCCGGACCCCCGTACACCCGCCCGGCCCCGCTGCAGCGGAGCCCCCACACCACAGCCCTTCACGGGGGCTCGAGCGTGGCCCCCTCCCAGGGGAACGAGGTCCCTTCCTGCCCGTCAAGCACCGGGGCTCATGCTGGCTTCCCCCCAGCCAGCCCCACCACGGCGTCCCGCACTGGCCCTCGCAGGGGAAGGGGGTCTCCCGCTGCCCGTCAAGCACGGGGGTCTCATGCTGGCTGCCCCCCACAGCGGGCACGGGGACGGGGCTGGGTGGGGGGCACACTCCGGTGCAGCTTTAGCGAACCGCTGCCCCCCCAAGTCTCGGCGGGAGGAAAGATGGGGGGAGCTGTAACAGCCAGGGAAGGGGCGAGAGTCCACATGTCCAGAGTGTTCAGAGGAAGGGGTTGAGCCCCCCGGGCGCGGACGGCGGGGCCGGGGGGCCGCTCAGCGGCAGTAGAGGCTGCGGCAAGGCGCCGGGGAGTTCGGGGAAGGTGCCAGCCTGCGGGAAGGCACTGGCGGAGGCGGGGAGGGCGGCGGTGGCGGCGGGGACGCTGCTGAGGGGCATCGGCAGGGACGCGCTGTAGGTCATGGAGTTGGCGGGGTGGCCGGCGGGCAGCCCGGGCACCGGCGAGCTGGTCCTCATCTGATTCAGCGTCGGTTTGGGCTGCTCGGACAGGCTGAAGGGGTTGGTTGGGGACGGCGTGCTCAGACCTGGCAAGGATAGGATGGGACACATCAGGGCGGCCAGGTCATCCCCAGCACTTCTTCCCTAAAACACCCCCTGCACAGCCCAGGGGAGCCCCTGGCCAGCAGCCCTCAGCACCTACCGGAGAGGAAGGGGTTGCGGGTCTTGGAAGCCGGTGTAGGTGCGACCAGGGAGTCCAGGTTGACCAGGGAGGAGGCGGCGGGGCCGAGGAAAGCCTCGGGGGTTTTACAGTCCTTCCGCTCCTTGCCGGATTCGGGCAGGGAGTCAGCCAGGTTGGTGAGGTCGAAGCTCTTCGCCCCATCCTGCCTGGTGCTGGGGAACAGGTCGCCAAAGGGGTCCGGCTCTGGGATGGAGGGAGGGGAGATGAGCCACGTGAGCCACTGGGAGACACCAAGGGTGACGGCGTCCCCTGTCACCGCAGGTCACAGCTCAGTGCGGTGGGCTCAGCCTGCAGCATGGCCTGCCCAAAGTGCCCCCTAGAGCCACCGTGGGAGCTGGCAGAGCTGGGGACATGGATACACACAGGGACCAGAGTTGCTCTCTCGCCTACAGGAGAGCCCAAGCCCATGGCAAGTTTGCAGATGGGGACAAGCTTTGGCCACGCCACCGAGCAGCCACACGCAGCCCTGGCCAGCCCTGGAGCTGCCTCCCTGCCACGGGCAGGGACAGGTCACCGTCCCCACCCGCCCGCTCCCGGCTCTTACCCACGGGGCTGCTGGACTTGGCCGAGGAGGGCGGCTGCGAGGGCTCCTGCTCCGGCGGCTCGGGCGGCTTTGCGAACGGGTCGAAAGCGTTCCCCCCTGGAGCTGGGGGGAAGAGGGGACACTCAAGGAGGGGAGCAAGCGGGGAGGTGGGAGGCAGGAGATGTGTGGGCAGGAGAGAGGCAGGGGTGGCTGCCTGCAAGGAGACAGAGAAGAGGGGGTGCAGTGGGGGGCTGGAGTGGGGTTGAGGGTCAGGAATGTGCACTGGGGAAGGCTCAGATGAGACAGACCATGGGGTCATTGCAGAACAAGACACCCCCACTGCTCACAGCCATGCCCCCGCAGCGGGCTGGTCCCTTCCCCAGCCCCAGCAGGGGCAGGGGCAGGGGACAGGTCTGCAGAAACGCTTTAGCAACCAGCACTGGCCCTCAGAGTGGGTTCTGTGCCCCTCACCAGGGACCAAAACTGGGGGCAGGACACGCAGGACCTGCACGGGGCTGGAGGAAGCACCAAGGAGGAACTGAGAGTGGCACTGAGCTCCAAAACACAGGCTGCTCCTACAGTTGCCTCCCCATCTGCAACGTGGCACCTGCGACCAGCAACCGTCCCGTCTGGTCCTGGCGTGGTGTGCAGGGGTGGTTTGGGGTGAGCAAACAGGTATCACCGACGGGACACACCATCAACCTGCTGCTGGAGTGGTGTGGTGGCTGCCATCCGCTCCCACGGGAGTGCTCCGTTAACTGCCGTGTTAATTAAACAGCCTATTCTGTGCAGAGATAGAGCCTAAAAGTTCCTTGAAGTCTTCAGGATGCTGAGGGGTGAGCAGAGGTCCTGCTGCGGGGCAGGAGAGCGGGCAGGGGGTGTTTGGGGAGCTGGCTGCAGGAGGATGGGGGCAGAACGCCGAGGTGCCCACTCGCAGGAGGGTAGCGATGCTCAGGGCTGTCCAGAATCCCCAGCAAAGCCAAAAGGTCCATCAAGCCTCTTACCAGCGTTCGGAGGTTGCTCGGGCACAGCAGCCCAAGGGTCAGGAGCTGGAGTGGAACCGGAGCCCTGAGGGGCTGGGGGTGATGCCGTCCCCCAAGGGTCCGCAGGAGGGAAGCCAGAAGACACGGGCGCCTTCCCCCAAGGGTCGGAGGCTGCAGTGGTGCTGGGGGGAAAATCCCAGGGCCCAGCAGAGGTTTGCTGGGCTGAGGCGCTCGCCTGGGCGAGGGGCTCCCCACTGGTGTCTGGGACTGGCACCCAGGGATCTGCTGCACCGGCCCAGGCAGAGGCCACCGGCTCCGCTTTGGGTTTCATATCTGCAAGAAGAAGGGAAGCTGTGGGACAGGGAAACAGTGCAGGGCACAGAGGGAGGCTTAGTGGCCGGGATGTGCCGTGAGGGCCATGACTTCCAGCAGCAACACCCATGTGTACAACAGAGGAGAACCCAGAGGTCCTTACTGTTGAGCTACTGGGGACTGATGAGGAACAGAGGCAGGAGACAGATTTCTGACACTGTCCCAAATTTTGGCAGTCTGCGAGTTGCCCTCACCTGGCATATCCCACGGGTCAGCAGACGTATGGCTGGAGGGTGCTGGCGCCGGTCCGAATATATCTGCCAGCTCCAGGATAGAGGACTGCAAACAGAAAGGCAATAAAGAGGTGAGGGAAGCCTGAGGCAGACCTGTGGGATCACCCCAGAGCCAATGGTTGGCTGTGTGGCCACCCAGCCCCCAGTGCTGTACCTGGCTTTTCTTCATCTTATCTTCTTCTTGCTCTTCCTCCCTGCCCTGGGCAGTCTCCTCCACGGCTCTCTGCTGCAGGGAGTTCTCCCCTTGCCAAGTCCTCACCTCCTGCGGGGAGAAGGCATGGGGTCTGTGAGCTCAGCAACCCCGCAGCCAGCACTTTCTCCAGAAGACAGACCAGCACAAGAGCTGCCACCGCATCCCCGAAAAGTCCCAGCATCCGAGCAGACAGCTCCCTCAGGGCTGAGCCCACCAGGAGAGCACTCAGCAGACAGCCCAGAGCAGGGAAAGCAAAGCGGGCACCGGAGCAAGGTGGTGTTTTGGGCTCCGGCACCCCAGAGAGAAGCCCAAGTGCAAGGAGAGCGGAGCGCCAGGACTGCAGGACACAGGTACCTTCTCGTGCTCCTCTTTGCTCAGCGCGAGCGCGAGCTGCAATTGTCTTTCTTCGTCTGTACTGGAAATTGGAAGTGGCTTCTGCCAACAGAGGAAATTGGGTGACATTTCAGCTTGCCCTCAGCTCGCAGGACTGCTCGGAGGTCCCTGCTTGTCACCGCCTCTCCTGCAGCCCCTTGCCCGCCTGCACAACATCTGGGCCCATCCAGCCAGCCTTGCCTGCGGACATCCAGCCCAGCAGCCCTATGCTGTCTAACCAGCTCCTGCTCAGGCTCCCTGTGGCCTCTGACCAGCTCTTTCCCTTACCCCATCACCTGCCTCTGCACTGAGGCTGGGATGACCCTAAATTAGGCAGCCATCATCTTCCCTGGGAGGTTTTCGGGGACCCTGATGAAGTCAGTGGAGGAGAGGGGATGAATTAGGCACCCCCTTGCCCCAGCAGCCTGCTGGGGAGAAGAGTTTGTGACACTGGCTGGCTTCAGTTTGGGAATCTTGCAGCCCCGCACCCAGACCTGAGGCAGACTTTGGGGAGAGGCTGTCCCTGTCCCTTCACCACCCTGTGACACTTGTCCAGCAGTGTGGGACCCACTGGGGCTGGGGATGGGACCCCCGTGGGGGTGAGCGTGTGTACATCTGTACACGTGTGCACATGCGTGTGCAGCCCACATGGACTCCAACAGGCAACGCTTCCCAGAGTGTATTCCTACAGTGCTCATCGCAGCAGCGTGAGGAAGCTATAAATACTCCAATTCCAGGACAAAAATAGGGATACACGTCTCCAAAAGAGCCTCCATTGGGCAGGGAAGACGGGCAGCAGCAAGCACCGTCTCCAGAGCATGTCCCCTGCCCGGCAGGACTGAGCTCGTGCTGCTGGGTGCCAGCTCCAAGGGATGTCCCTTGGTCCCATGTCCCTCTGATTTTGTGTGCCGGCCGTATCCACAGGCTCCATGTGGGCTGTGCCAGCCGGTGGCAATCCCGGCCGGTGTGCAAATAATCCTGTCCCTGGTGGAAAAGGGGCTGTGGCCACCAGATAGGAGAGTTTTCACACTGGGGACAGCAGCTCACTTGTTGCCTGCAGACCTGCTAGGCTACTCCCGAGGCTGTTTCCCAGTGCTCTTTCTATCCCAGTTTGAAAGGACCAGACAGCGGGACCAAGCCCCCAGCTCAGTGGGGATGCTGCTGGCCCCATATCCACCACACAAACTGCAGGGCAAGGCTTTGCCCCCTAAAACCTCTGTGGGAAGGCAAGAGAAATGGGGGAGCTTAGAGTAAAAACCCTCGGTGAAAGAGGGCAGCCAGGTGGAGGGCAGTTGTGGCAAATCCAGAAGAGTCCCCAAGTTCACCCTGGCATCTGGGAGGCTGGACGGATCCCCACCTGGTGCTGTCCTCTCTGGTATGAGGTCAGGAAGCAGGGGCAGCCCATGCCTCCATGTGCCTGCTGGTGATTTTGGATGCCAGGCACAATGCGAGCAGCCTGGTGCAGTTGCAGGTGCATGCACCAGCCTCGGGCAGCCCCCAAAATCCTCCCTCCTCCCAGGAAACTGAGCCACTGTGCCCATATATAAGTCAAGGTGCAGGAAGATGCCTCGTGCCCCAGGACAGGCAGGGCCACCCTACCTTCTCTGCCTCCTCCCGACTCATGGCCAGCGCCAGCTGCAGCTGCAGCTCCTCCTCGCCTGTCGTCTGGGGCCGCGCTTGCTCCAAGTCAGAGGCGAACCGTGGGGATGAGGATGATGCTAGGAGATAAAAGAGGAAAAGGGGGTGGCGTCAGGACTGGAGTATTTTGGGGAGCACATCACCAGCCTCTCCTCCAGGCCCACATCCCAACGCCTGGCCTCTCCAGGGGACATTGCCCCATGTTAGAGCTCCTGACCACGAACAAGCCATGGGTTTAAGGCTGGAGGCACTGCCAGCTGCCATTGCTGCTGGGGTTCACCCACCACACAGCCAAATGTCTGCTCCATGCTGCAGGATGGAGATGGGCTTCACCACCACCACCACCACTCTGAGAGCAATAGGCACCAAGCAGGTGCAAACCTAACGCAACACCTGCCCCCACTGAGTGAGCCTGAGCGAGCCACCAGCAACACTCACAGTTGAAGGAGGAGGGCGAGCCCCGTGCCCGGCCATAGTCCTCGCCGTAGGGTGATGCACGGCGGCCGTAGGTGACCTGGTGGCTGTCACTGCCCATGCCCTCCAGGGCCATGCGCTCCTTGGTCTGCAGCGCGTGCGCCCGCTCCTGCTTCAGCCGCTCCTCGTCCTTCAGCAGCGCCATCACCTGCTTCACCTTCTCCCGGATGTTGATGCCCTGATCCTTGCCATCACGGTCCACGTACTGGAAGTCCTTCAGCGTCTGGATGGTGTAGAGGTTCTCCCGGCACTGGTGGGTCACCTTTTCGGAGCCGGTTTTGATGAGGTAGTCCAGGAGGGTGAGGGCTTTGTAGACGTGACGCCAGTTCTTGCCGCTGTCGTTCAGCCGCCGCCAGATCATGCCCATGACCTCGGCGAAGGCCACCGTGTTGAAGGTGAGGTCGGCGATCTCCGACATCAGGGAGCTGGGGGGTCCCCAGGGGTCATTGGAGGTGGCCTCCCGCACCTTGATCTCTGCCTCCGAGTAGTTGTGCACGATGTTCTTCACCTGCCGGCGCAGCGCCGAGGTCGTCATGGCTGTGTGGTGCCGGAAACCTGCCAGCGGCAGGCAGCAACAGTGCAGAAGGAATGCAAGGCCAACAGCCTCACCGGCGCCTGCAGCGGGGGAACAGTGACACAGAGACCTCAGCATTGCCCCAGCCACTGAAACCCGTCCCCAGAGCCCTCGGTCAGCACCAGGGACACTTCTTAATGTGGATGCACCCATCATCGGGGCATCAGGTGCACCCTGAGGGGCTGCCACCACTCGCTAACCTAAAGACACACACAGTAGTCACAAGAAAAAACACCTCATAGCAAGGGATGCCCAGCACTGCAGAGCCAGCACAAGGTTTGACTCCAGATTCAGCAACATTTGGAGAAGAATTTACCCTGCACTTCTGCTTCTAAAAGTAACTGTTTGAAAATGGCAGCTCCCTCCTCCGGATCCCAGCTGCCTCAGCCCCACCATCCCAGCAAAGCTGCTTTCAGACCCCTCCCCGCCCTTGAGCCAGCCAGGGGCTCCCCTGTGTCCCCACATGCACTACCTGCAGCTGCACATAGCCCTGCTTGTCCCAGTCATCACCCCAAGGCTCTCAGTGCCGCCGAGGATGCGTCGTGCAAACACAGAACCCCGCTGTGAGTCAGAGCCTGTCGAGACTCACTCAGCTGGCAGCTGATCAGATGGGTTTTCCCAGCAAATTTGATAATTTTGCTCCAGCCAGAGGCTGGCAAAGTCGGGATGCTAACAGCCAGTGCCAGATCAGCGAGCAGATCAGGATGGATAATGCAATGCCCCTCTCCCCAAAACCCTGAGCTGTCTGAACCTCCTCTGTGCCCAGACACAGGGCTGGGGCTGCAGGTGCTGGCATGGCCAGGAGCTGCCCTGGTACCTCCCCACGGGCAATGCCCGTCCTTGGGATGCCCTGCACTGACATGGATGCAGTGACGTGGGGCAGTCTGGACCCATCTTCACTTGAGCCCATCACAGCCCTGTCCCCTGCTCCATGTTTGTCCTAAATTTTCACCTCCTCCCTGAACGGTGGGAAGATGCTGTTTACCCTCCTTTTGTCTGAGGGCCAAGCCAAGGCAGAGGCAGAGGCTGCCTGGAGCTGCCTTTCCCTCAGCAGGGCCGCACCGCAGGGCCCGGGAGCCAGGCTGCTCCCAGAGCCCCCACTGCGGCTGCGACAAAACTCACTAGCAATTCTTCCCCCATCCAAGATAACGCCTGCAGGCAGAGGAGTATCTCCCCCAAACAGCAGTGTCTGCGGGCAGCGATTACTGGTGTCCACCCCGCCACCCACCTCGGGTGCCTGTACCTCCCTGGACCTGTCACACCATGTCTAGCCCTCCACTGGCTCTGGACAGCACACTCCATCCTGCCGGAGCTGGGCCGGGGCCGTGCTGACGTGCCCAGGAGCCACACACGGCACCCACCACGCTCCCATACAACCCGTGCGACCAGTCCGGCATCTCCTGCTCCTGTGGGCCAGCGGCCAGGCGCCCCACGGCTCCGCCAGCAACATCTCCCGTGAGTCAGAGAGGAGCCTGGCACCGCCACGCTCGCAGGCGGGCAAAGTTTCTCTGGAGACATTTCCCTGCATCGATTCCCTTTCGCAATGCAGCCTGTCGGTGTGGCCTTTGGATCCCGCTGGGAGAGCCCGTGGCACTGACGGCCGTGCTGCCGCCCGCCTACCACGGAAACACCTTCAGGACAAGGGCGGCAAAGCAGCAAAGTCCTCCAGGACTTGGCTGCGTGCTCTGCTTTCCACCAACACCCAGGTGGAGGTAAAGTCACGTTTTCCAAAGGTGCCACCAGCCCAGAAAGCACCAGCAAACACCTGCACTACAAGGAGAAGGCAGGATGGTTCCTCCTGCCGCCAACAGGTCTCCTGGCAGGACAAGCCCCAGGTCCAGCACGACAGGCTCCCAACATTGCTTATTCAGGCCAGAGACCTGATCCCAGCTGGACTCTGCCCACCATGAGATGGCCTGGGAAGTCTGAATGGGAAGAGATGGGAAGCATGGGCTGGAGCAGGGATGAGAGGAACGTAATCAGGGCTGGAGCTGCCAGCAGGGTTAAGAGCTGCGGGTTTATCAAACACAATATCCCCCCGCAACCCCCCCGGAATATAAAGGGAGTGAAACAGAAGCTGTGCGGGAGATAAGGCAGCAGCACCCGGCAGCTCATATGGAATTACTGCAGTGACCTTGAGCAAGAGGCAGCCAGGTGGGAGAAGGACACACGGCTTCGGGGCCAGGTCCCCATCGCCCGCGGCCCGGCGCGGGGAACTGCGGGGGCGACGTGGGGGCGGCGGGGGGGGCGAGGAGGAACGGCGTGGAGGGAGAGCTGGAGGGATAGGGGGATTGCAGCAGAGGCAGAGGGGTCCGGCGAGAGAAGGGGGGGCCCGGAGAGAGGATTACAGCTCCATCCCTGATCAGGTGCAGGGCTGGGAGGAGCAGCACCCGCCATGGGGGGGGGGAGCGGCGGGGAACGGCTCCCGCAGAGCCCTCGGCCTCGCCGTCGGCTCCCGCAGCCGCCCGGATCCCTCTCCCGCAGCCGCCGCGGGGCCCCGAGCCCGGCCCGGGAGGCGTCACGGCATCGAGCTGCCCATCGGGGCCCGGCATCCCCCGCAGCCCGCGATGCTCCGGCGTCCAGAACCTTCCTCCTTCTCCTCCTCCTGCTCCTTTCCTTCCCCCCCCTCGCATCCCGGCTGCCGGGGCGCACGGCCCCGCTTACCTGCGCGGTGCCGCCGCCGGAGCCGCCGGGGAGCGCGGGTGGAGGCGGCCGCAGCCGCCCGCTCCTGCTGCGCGCCGCCGAGTTGCCGGGCTGGCTGGGCAGGTCCCGGCGGCAGGTCCCGGCTTAACCCCTTCGGGGCCGCCCGGGCACGGCCGCGGAGCTCAGAGGGCCCCCCCGGCCCCCCCCGGTGCGGTGCGGCGGAGCGCGGTGCGGTACCGGCCGCGGGGGATGCGGCGCCGAACCCCTGCCCCGCCGCATGCGGGAGGCGGGGATGCTGTAAATGCTCAGTCACTGCCCCTCGCTGGCAGCCAGCCAGGCGCTGCTCGCTGCTGCTGCCTTGCTCGCCTGTATTTTTTATTTCCTCCTCCCCCCCATTATTTTTAGACAGAAATCCACGTCCACGGGCGCGGAAGCAGCTGCGAGGGATGCCGACCCTCCCCACCACGCAGCTCCCTCTCTGCTACCCAAGGCCACGCTAGCAATTTGGGTTCTTTAAATTATTATTCTTTTTTTTCTTGCTAGGATCTAAATTTGGAGCAGATTCTTCCCCTGCTCTCAACAGCTCCCACAGCCTGGCTGGGGGGAGAGAGGGAGGCATCAGATGACATGACAAAATAAGTCATGTCTCTCGATCATTTCAATGCCACCCCCTCTCTCTCCCGGCCTCTGCCTTCCATTTTAATCACTGACAGCCTTTCAAGTATTATGGATATATATAATCTTTTTAATATCACTGACATTTTCCATGATGGAAAGCATCTTGGGGGTGCTGAGACATTTGGGAGGGGGATCATGCCTTCCTGCTGATGCTCTCGCCACACAGAGCAGAGCTAAGATCTGTCTTGCCCAAAGGTTCTGCCTTGGGTCCCTGGGGGAGGCCACATGCCTCCAGGGCTTTGCAGATCTGAGCAACCTGACATTCCCAACAAGCTCTGGCCGTGCAGGCTGAATAAACATCTAGTCCCTCTTCCAGCTGCAGCCTGGGAGAAGAGCACATCCAGCATCCAAACCATCCCCAGATCAGCCCGGAGAACATCCCAGCTTAGGCAATGGAAAGCATTCTCCATGGCAGCCTAAGATCCAGGCTTTCCTCTTCCTCCATTCCCAGCGCTCCTGATTCACTGTGTCAGATGGTGAGGCAGACAGCTTGCTCTTCTTCAGGCACTGATTTTTTACAGGCAAAGTGAACCTCTCTGTGCAGAAAACACCCTACGAGGTGTTTTCAGAGCTGTACAAATGTGGGGTTTCTTTGCTGGGGCCCACAACCCTGCCGTGGGAAGTGGGACCCAGCAAGGCACTGATTGCCCTCAGCACAGCCTGGCTGCTCACCCAGACCCCCTCAGCCATTGAGAAATGCACTGTCACCTTCTGCTTGCAGCATTTTCCTAGGACTCCCCCTCTTTCCAAGCTCTCTGGTGGTGATGGTGTCTTCAGGCCCCCACTCACGTGATGGGTTTGGTATGCAACTCCCAAGGCCAGGAAGGTCGCTCACCTTACCTCGGTTATTTAGCAAACACAACACAAATTATTAACACTAATACAAATAACGCCTATGTCTGGCAGAGAAGGAATACTCTCCTTGCCTGGCTGCAAGGGCTCGGCCTTACAGGGTCCTTCAGAGCACAGGGCTGACAGCCCTGAGGGTCCCTGCACTGATGACAGAGCCCACGTCTCACACCGGGCCTGTAATGAGGGTACATATTTCTAAAGCTGTTCTGTGGAAGGCAGCTCTAATTCCACTGCAGCTCCCATCGTGTAACTTCCACAAATCAATGCAAAAGGGAAAAAAAAAAAAAAAGCAGCTGGCTCAGAGAAAGCTGCAGCAGCCAGACAGCAGACAGCAGAGTATCACAGTTGTTGGCCCACACATCCCTTCCTGCGTGCTGCTTGTACCTTGTCCCCTGAGGACACTCTTGTACAAGGCTGGAAGAGGCACTGACAATATTTATGACAAAAATTATGACAAAAAAATTAAATTATTCACAGGTTTGTTCTCCTCTGCAGAGCTCTTGCACCACCCGCCTGCCCTGTGCCACCAGGCTCCTCCTTTGGAAGGGAAGGAGATGCCAGCACAGGACATTCTTCTATCATACATGACTGATGTAAAACTCCCACCTATCTGGTGTCATATTAACAGATTTTCCTGTGGGTAGAATAATACATGCAGCCTGGTTTCCATAGGCTGGACTGGAGATACGGATCCATGGAGACATGGATCCATAGAGTCATGAATGGGCTTTGCCATCCTTTAACATAAAACTACCACATGAAAGGACTCCTGCCTCCGAGACAATCACGTTGCCTCTAGAACGTGCAGACTCCCTCTCCTCTAGAAACAGATGGCTTGAGCAGTTTGAGTTGGGCAGATTCACAAGCTGATAATCATCTCCAGGGAGGCAGGAACTATTGTCAGAGCCTGTGAGACACACCCCAACTTCAGGCCTTTTTCCTCCTAATTCTCCAAATGTTGCTGAAATTCTCACTCCCGGAATGCTGAGCAGAGACATTCCCTTTGTGGGTCTGTGCCCACTAAGCCAGAGGAGGCTCCTGCTGCCACAGAAGCCAAAATGCTTCCCCACACTCCACTAAGAGAAAACATCTCAAAACATGAGGGGCCTCACCTGGCCAGTGAAAAAAATAAGCTGTGCTTTGCCATGACGCTGCCAGGAGCCAAGAGGAAGAATATATTCTCTCCTCAGACAGCACAGGAGCTAAAATGAGAAAGCAAAAGACACCAATTCTTCAGAAGGCACAGTTATTTCACGCTCTGTGCCGCTCCAGACTGTGTCAGTGTGGCTGCCAAAGGACAGGAGCACGTGCCCGAGGCACACACACACCCGGTGCCACCGCGCAGTGACGCGCACAGTTCGTAACAGCCGTGCTCAGCACGGATATGCATCTGCTGCCTAAGAACTCCAGAGGTATCACAAACCTCAATTAATGATCTACACTGATGTCATTGCTCTACAGGGCCAAAGCCTTTCCTGGGAATGCTGTCCAGCTGCTTTGGCAGGAAGGTGGCACTTTTACCCACATGACACAGGTCTCTCAATGCCAGGTCAAGACAGACCCCACAACCAGCTCGCTCTGCCTTGGGAACCTGCTCCTGCTGAAGCCCAGCGTGCCACACTCAGGCCTGGGATGCCTTCACAAAAAGCTCTATTCCAGCTGTGATACACAAGGAAACCCAGACATAAAGCAGTGATGGATCCAGACGCACAGGCAGATGGACAGACAGGAGGGGTGGCTCTAACACGAGGCCTTACCTCACAACATTTATAGCACGAATTTCACTCATTTAATTCAAGATTAGACTTGGAAGGAAACAAGTAAGAGCTGGCTCAAAATGGGGCATGGGTACCTTGAGCTGGATGGAAAGAAATGGCAAGATCAGCACAAGGTGGAATTCCACGGGTAAAAAAACAGGCAGGTTGGCACATCCCTTGGGACAGTGCTTTTATTGGGACCAGAATGCCTCAGAGAAGCCCAAGGGAAGACTGGACATGCAGACAAGAATATGATAAAAAATGGGATGGATTTGTCTAAGTTACTTTCCTTGTACCGGTGCTCTTGAGTACAAAGGGACACCCTGCTCACTCACCTGCATGCAAGCACAATCAACAAAGAACATATCTCATGCTGACTGGCACTTTTAAATTCTTCTTCCTTAGCAGAAATGCCAGTATTTTCTAGTCCTAACGTTTTTTGAGGCAGTGATATTTCTTGCCTTGTCTCTTCTTGGCAAGTGATCATCTGTAGCAGTAACAGATGATCCAGCAACAGTCCCACATCACAGCATGTCAGAAAAGAGGCAGCCCAGTATTTGTAATCACTGAATCACTTCAGAAAGAAGAATCTCCACTCAATCTGTGTAAATACGGTTATTTATTTTTTTTAAAACCAAGTCTATTTCTACATGCAAAGGGTTTCAGCTCTCCCACTGCAGAACACGTTATTGCTTTAGATCCTCAAATAAAGACACCATTTCACTCACCATTGAATCCAGCAGCTTGTAAACCTGCAGCAGAAATTAAGAGAAGACAGTTGCAGTGAAAACACACTGAGAAACCCTGAGGATGAGACTGACAAAGACAGTTTCTCATGCTGGAGTACATTATCATATGGGCACACACACAACCACACAGAAGTGGCAGCCTGCTAACAGAGCTCTAGTAATAACTTCTCTGGCTATGAAGTGTGTTTAACATTATCTGAGGTACAATTAATTCAGCTGATCCCTCAAGAGTCCACAAGCATGCTAAAGACATCCCAGATAGAAGTCCCGCATGTGGCTATGTGATGGCTGGATTTCTGCTAACAGATTCCGGGCTGGAATAAAGGGCATCTTAATTTGGATTTCACACTTACCTTGCTGCAGCATGAGGGACATATGTCTGTCAGCTTTCTGAGTTTAAAAAAACGTTTCCCTCTCCCCCTGAGCCTCAGTGTAACTTACAAGCAAAGAACAAACCCAAGAAACTACAGTACAAGCTTTGGTCAGACTCACTTCAATATAGAGTTTTTCCTGGTATATTCCAAATGCAACAGAGTCCACCTGCTCCTGAGGAGGTTCTACTCCCTCTGTAGTTACAGCTCCCTCTTTCTCCTTCAGTGAAGTGGCAGATATCCGCTTCTCATCTTTTACTTTTGGGGGCTCTGCTCCCTCTTTCAGCTTCACTGATGCAATGGAAGGTGTCCGCTTCTCATCTTTCAGCTTTCTGCTGCCTGGATGGTCCTAATCAGGGACAGACCAAGAAAAAAAGGGACATGGGGCAGAACACCGCTCAGACTGCTGCAAGATGCACCTCACAGGAGCAGCACCTCTCACTCAGGGTTAGAAATGAGCTCAAATTCAGGATACACAACCTCAGAATTGTTCACACTGTCCCCCACACTCAGGGCTCACCAGGCATCCCAACACATACCGCTTTCTCTTTTCCTGGTGTCGCTCTACTTTTTCTGCCTTCTTTATCCTTTTTCTCTTCTTTCTTAGTGGCTATTTTGTCTTCCTTTCCTCCTTTTTTTTCTCCTCCTTGCTTTACTTCCTCTGCTAAAGAAAAAATTTCAATTACCCAAAAGCATCCACACATCCAGAAAGACCAGCCCACTGCACTAACACAGTGGGAGTGTATTACTTTTGCAATGTACTTCCCTCTTTTTATTAATCTGAGCAGTACTGCACTGAAAAACAATACCTTGAGGAGTACTTTGTTTAAATAAGGAATGAAGAGGTCTCAGATGTGTATCAGAACCAGCCTGTAAGACAGCTAATAGTGAGGCAGTGTTTGCTGGGTCAGTCTGTGTGAAAACCACGGCTACACGTAGCTGAATTAAAAGGCTTTTTTGTGAGGTTTTTTTTTTACTGATGCCAAACCACAGATCACAATTAGTACTGTGACTGTCACACAATCTGCCTTTTTTGTCTAAAGCATTTTCTTATAAAAGCTTTGAGGGGGACCTGCTGAAAATGAAATTTCAGTTGAAATTCATCATGTTGTCTGGATTTCCAACAGTCAACAGAAAGCAGCTGCTGTGCTAAAACTACCATTTACCTGTTTCCTCTGGAACAACATCTGCATAGGTGTCCATCTTAAGCAAGCCATACAGGGATCTCAGCCTCAGAGCGTGACTCACCATATCATCAATCGCTCCCCGCCACAGCTGGAGGCTGAGAAAAGGATCAGGATCAGAAGGGACACAGTGTGACAACTGCCACCCTGTTTTAACCCTGTGCCCAGCAGTAGAGACACCTTACAGCTGAGAGATGCTCTATACAACTAAACCAACAGAACAACACCCACTGTCTAAATATCTGTGCAGAGAGATGATAAATTGCTTTCCTCATGTTAGTCCCTCCAAGGTCTCAAAGGTTTGCAAATCAACAGGCTCACAGGGACCCATAAATATTACTGTGAAACTAGGTCTGCTCCTCAACATGACACACGTTGATAAATCAGCATCAACCTGCTCTGTGTTTACCAAGAGGAACCTGCATCCTTCTAATTTAGAAGCAACGAGAAGCTGTTGATATGTTTACAGTCTGAAAGCCTGAGCAAAAAACAGAGACTGTATGAGGGAGGACACAGTTATCTGAGTAAAAGGGTACAGAAAATACCCAAAGGTTTCATAAATACAGACTAGAATAATCGTGCCAGAAATAATCTCGTACACTCTCCAAAATTACAAGCATTTAATATTCTAAACTTATCTCCAGAAAAAAAAAAAAAAGGCATTTGGGTCCTAGACAGCTGCTACAATTAAGCTATAAAAAAAACAGAGTGTAAAGATGACTTCTAGACCTCATATAATTATCTGCACTCTGAATCACAACACTTGCAACAGAGCTGGTTGAGGCTGTTGATCACACAGTGCTTTCACAAGCCTTTTCCTTGCAAAGGTAACACACCAGAGTGGATACAGAAGGTCTGACTGAGCTGGCCTCTGTTCAACACACAGCTCCAGAGCTGCCTTATTGAGCTGGGTCAGTGCTTCTTCCCGCTGCTCCTCCCTGGGGATTGACATTATGGCCTGTGAGAGAAAAGACAGAGGGTGTGTGGAGCACTTCTCAGGGTTCAATCCCAGTCCGTGGGCCCTGAGCTCAATGGAGCACACCACGGCTCTCTCCCTGGACACCAGCCTGGAACCAGGCTGCACTGGGCACTTACACACACACGTGGCTTCCTATATGGCTGGGATTTGGCCAAGGTCCCCAAGATCCAGGGAACAATCTCAGATTCCCCCATCAGACTGACAGTAAGCCCCTTTGCAACTTCACAGGTGTGCGAACAGGGATTCTAGCAAGCTGCAAGGCTCCCAAGTAAAGCTCAGTTATAAAAGAAGCAGAGAGATTTCCAAGAGAGCACTACAGAAAAACCGCTGACAGAATCCAAACCACTTCTGCTTTAATCTAGGGAGGTCTGTACTTTACCCACAGCCTGTCATGAGTGCCCCCTTAATTCTCTGATGAATAGGAAGGACTCTCCCAAGGCAAGGAGCCCTTGAGGGGAGCCACGGGAGGCTGTAAGACTAGCCTGCCCCCCCGCATTCAGTCCTGGGATGACAGAAAGCTAACGGGGGAAGAGCTTAAAATATCTTATTATGTTGTCTGGTTCTCTTTTCTTCTTCACACAACAGCCCACAAAGTCTCTCTTGGGAATCTCTTTACAAGAGCACTGAGGGTGTGGTCAGCAGAGCCAACACACATCATAAATCATCTCTAACTCCCAGCACATAGGCAGCAGACCTTTGGGTGGGCTCCACACTGGGGCAGGCTGGGCTGTTTGAAGGGAAATGAAAAGACCATCAGCTTGTCACAGCACCAGTGGGAACAGAGGTGACCACCTGTTTAAAGTCCTCAAGGGAAAGGTTCCATCCTGATGGGCCTGCTTCTTCCTCCTCAATGCTCATCTTTTGCCTCGGAGCCTCCTCTAGGGAGTTCTTCCCACCTGGGAGCTCTGTGGTGCTGCTCTGAGCAGGGAGAAGCTCCACAGTGCTCTCCTGGTCCTCTGTGTCTTCTTCTGCAGTGCTCCTCTGATCCAAGGGCACTTTCTCCTCAAAGGCTGAAGGCACAGTCATGTACTGTCTCCACAGTTTGTGCAGCTGCTTTACTACTTGATACTGATAATAAAACTGTGATAACAGGGAAAAAAGTAAACAGACATGAGCTCATGAGCTTTGCCTTCCCTCTTCAAACCCAACTGTTAAAGCCTCCATGGCAGACTGACAGCTCCAGAAACCCAGGGATGCACCAGCCCCATGGATCTGCCCTCCCTGTTACTTCAGTTACCCATCAAATAGCAAACATCACCCCGGGATTCTTCCTGTGGAACAACTCTTCCTCAGTGGCACAGGCATCCGCAGGAGATGGGGTGCGCTCTGGGGTCCGAACTCGGTCAAGAAGTTCACTGAGACTGTCTTTGACTATAGCAACACCTTCTCGAGCAGCCAGGTCACTCTGAGGCACCACAATGAGAGCAGCATGTGTGATTCCCCATTCCACATACAAACTCACAAACAAATTCACTCCCACGCCAGTAACCACACATATACATTACACAGGGTTACAAAGACAAGAATAACTGCAAACCCCACTGAGCACAGCAGTACTGCCAACAGCTTTCCAAATAAACCCTACAAATCCTCCCTCAAACTATGCTTTTCAAAGCGTAGTGTAATTTTCAATTTATACTTTAAATTATTGTAGTGCACAACACACAATCCCATCCCCACTAAGTAACTAATGAAATTAATTACCAACAGAAAATTCATTTTTAAAGGGCCAGCATGAACACTTTAGTAGACACAGTCATGTCTTTAGTAACAACACTACAAAAGACTGCAAAGTTCCTCCATGTTATTTAGCAAACCTGCTCAAGTATGTACAGACATTCTGTAAATCATCTCACTCTCAGCCCTAATTACACAGCAATAAAAATACCAGTTGTTCACTCCCACCCTTATCCTCTATTTGCATATGAAGTTCAAAGCTCACAGTTACCCAGTCACATGCTTGGTTACCTCCAGTTTCTCTCTGAAGTCAGCCAATTTATCCTCATACACAGCAATTCCCCAAAGGGTCACCTGCAGCAGAGCTCCTCCTAATAACAGAGGATGTGTCCTAAATTCCCAGGCCTCGCTGAAAATGCCTGCTCTCCTTGACTTGAAAAGAAAGGAAAACCTCAGAGTTTCTCCAGGCAAAATTACACCTGAAATAAGAGAGAAAATGCACTGGTCTGCAAGAAGCCACCTGGTTAACTTGAGCCTTTTCCAACCCCACCCCAAGTGTCCTTATCTCTGTAGGATCCTCTTTCCCCAGAGTTTAGCTGGTTATCACAGTTCATCCAGCTATTTTTCTCCTTCCAGATTTACTCCCAGTCCCCATGTTACTGAACTGGTGTTATTTCCACTGCATTCTCCTCCTATCGCAAGCTCAGCTCTCCAGCAGATGATGGTCCATTTGCCATCAGCAAATCATTCACTTCTCAACATTCCACCCATTTGCACTTAGAGTAGGAGCAACCTCCTTTCCTTTAGGTTTCATAAGAGGGATCTGCCTTGCACAGCTCTTTTGGGGTGAGTCAGCTCTGACACCCAGGAGCTCCCTCAGGAGCAGTGCTGTGCCATTAGTCAGACTCCATGTCTCAGGTAACTCCCGAGTACCTGCTCTCTGGCTGAGGTACAAAGGTCTTGTACCTGGTCTGGTATCAAAGTAAAAGCATGGCATCCTCCTCCCCTTGGTTTCTCTGGAGGGAATCTGCTGGGGAAGCCTCATCCAGCTGTACCAGATGGCAGCTGTGCCATCGTTGCTCACTGTCAGGAAGCTTTCGGCCTCCTCACCAGCCAGAGTCTCGAAGGTGAGCCGGGCAGCAACGCCAATTTCATTCTACAAGGAAGAAGAAAAAGCTAACAATTTCTGCTCTATCTGGCAGGATTTATCCTGCATGAAGTCATAGCTCAAATTAGGGGTTGAGCCTTGGTAGGAGAACTTGTAAGGCAGGTCCAGTGAAGTGGTCATTCATTATACAGAGAGAGACTGGGAATCTGAGCTCACATCACAGCCAGAGCAACCCCTTCTGTCTCCCTACATCTCTCCAGAGCAAACATAGGGATACTCTATTATGTTCAGAATAAATTCCCCATTCTGTGGCCTGGGAGTGACACTCATTGTACAGCTGTGACTTGGGAACTCAAACAGGCTTAGCTTGACTAAACAATTAAAATCTCACAATTACCCTGCTAGAAGTGATGCCCTTGATCCAACGAGCAGGCTGGCCACAGAAAACTATAGATAGATGCTTTTCTTCTTCTGGAACCACATTGCAGTAGTCACTGCTACAGAAAACAAGAGCCAGCATTTTCATGGAGTGAAATTCACTATCAGAGAGGGGACAACCTGTGATAATTTACAAGACCCTGTAAGAAATAATCCCAACTAATGCTTTTCCACACACTCATCTCCTTAAGGACAGAGCCTTGCTCCTTAGACAAAAGGCCTCAAGGCACAAAGATTCCTAAATCTGGTGATTATATTAAAATATGCCTTTTGTTGTGCCCAGTGGACGTTTCTCTCCATTCTGGCTAAAAACAGCTAAGGGTACCTTTATAGACTGGTGGTACATATCCAAAATTCTTGACTTCTGCCACAAAGTAAAGCTTACTCAATCTTTTCAGAAGGGGTGGAACATGGAGAAGCCTCTGCTGAGACAGACGTGAACGGCTGCCCTTTACCAATCACCTCCAGTCCTTCCAGATCCTGGACATACACAAAAATGATCAACTCAAGATTTCTCTTTTTATATAGAAAGGAAATTATAATACCAGCCAAATGCACCAACTCAGTCAAGTAAAGTGAAGTTGAGGTATCTTGCTCCTACAGTGGTTTTAGAGGTATACAAAGAATGCTCAAGAGACTTGGGAAGGAACCAATTCTGAGTTTCCCAAGAATCCTAGATGACTGCATTCTCCACTACAAATGATGCATGAATGGGAAAAGTCTCCCTCACACACATTTCTCATCCCCAGAGACAGGTTTCAAAGACAAAAAAAGGAAGATTTATTTTGTTTTTAGGAGGAAGGACTACCTGCCTTCAGATTATTTTAGATGTGTGTCTTCCACATGGGTAAAGGTGTCTTCCCTCTGTCCCGGGGCACTAAATCAAAGTCCTACACCATTATTTGGCAGTTTTTTTCATGGCCTAGGTCCTGGCAGCTTCATGCTGCTGGTTTGGGGTCCTATTCTGAGGCTCCTAGACCACTCCATGCAACACTTTGGGAGGCCAGACAACTCCTTCACGGGTGTGGCCCTCTGGAAATGTCAGAACTTCCAAGAAAAGTATTGTGAGGCTAAGTTTTAGATTCCTAATGCTTTTTCAGACCCAGTCCTTGGCAATTTTATGTTGCTCTACTGACAGGAAACAATAAACACAAAGAATGTCCCTGCTCCTCTGGTCTTACTGGCTTATAAAAACCCAGCTCCTCCAGGATGGATTTCAGCTCCTGCCGCCGATGTTTCAGGAAAAGACTCTTATCCCAGGTTAGATGGCAAGGAATCTTCACTGGGGGCTTCAGAGCTGTGGAAATACCCATACAAGAGCTCACTCTCTACATACTCACAAGCCTATTAAAATTCACTCTCTGCCCAACTTTGGCCTTGCGGTGCTTTAAAGTGGAGGCTCAAGAGATGACTGGGAAGTAGCTGCTCCCTCCACATCCATGCCCCATTCCTGTGGAAACACCTCTCTGCAGTGTTCCCTTACCCGTTTCCTTCTGGACAGTGCGGGGTTTGCCCACATGAGTGATTGGCTCTCGGTCCCCACGTTCTGTCCGAGTCAGTGTCAGCATCAGGCCGGTGAGTTCATCTCCAATACGGTCAGGCTGGCTCCAGAACTCGCTTCCTACTCGGAATCCCTGTGGTGGAAAACAAGGCTCCCACTGATATAGAGTTGCACAGCTACCTGCTATTTTCATAGGGACTAGAAAGGATCTGATCCTGCCTATATGAACATTTTAATAGTCCATGAACTATCCCTTTCTGCAGAGCAAGCCAAAATTTCTATCAGGCTGCTGTCAAAGACAAAAGAACTTTCTTCTATCTAGTGCTGTGTGAAGGTTGAACGATACTAAAATAAAACCTCACACAAACGCAAATTCTTTGATAGTGCTATAAATGTATAAAAATTATTTTAACACAGGATCCTCCCATAATCCTCCTGCATTACCCATACCCCTTTCTCCATGGCAATCACTAAAATCCAAGCCTGAATCAATCAGATCTTTCTGCCCCTGGAACATGTTCCCATGTCACCTCTCTGGGCAGGACAGACTTTGTTGAGAGTCCAGAAATGGCACTTGCTCATCCCCACTTTCCTCTGAGTGGTATGGATAGCACAGTTCATGTTTTTATTTTTAAAGTCCCTGAAAGCTCTGCTCACACACCAGGCTGAAGGACTCAGAGTGGCTTTGATAAACACCTACTGACAGCTCTTCAGGGACATTACTCATCACACCAGTGTCTGTGCTGTTTCACAAGAGCAGCACATTCAGGACACACAGGAAGTGGGGCTCTCACCTTTCCAGGATGGAGGTAGGGGAGACTCCGGTCAATGAGGTCACTTTCTTCCACGATTTGCCTGTAATTCTCTGCGATGTTCATTATCAATTCATTCTCTGGCTTCTGAAGTATTTCTGTAAAGAGGAAACATGACATCATTGGTGCTGCACTTCTGGGCACACCCTTTGACACT
Organism: Platyrinchus mystaceus; assembly: GCA_035041135.1. Classification (NCBI taxonomy): domain Eukaryota; kingdom Metazoa; phylum Chordata; class Aves; order Passeriformes; family Tyrannidae; genus Platyrinchus; species Platyrinchus mystaceus. The sequence continues at coordinate 6,039,520 of JAWWLV010000046.1, forward strand.
GTTGTTGTTCACCTGTAACCCACTTACACACTGGGCCCTGCCAAATCCACTGTCCCTGCGCCAGCCAGAGCCACCAGCTCACCCTCCCACCACATCCACAGCCAAGAGCATGTGTGGGAGCTCTGAGAACGTGGAATTAGACTGCAATGGCAATAGGATTAACCCTGGTAGGTGATGACCACTGCAGTTTGATGTGGGGCCATCAAACTCCCCCACCTACACACAGAATTTTACAGAATGAGGCCTCTGCAGCTTGTCTCACCTCCTAGGTGTTTCTCCTGCTTTTTCCTGATTGCCATATGATGGCTCCAGTTCTGGAGAGCTTTGTGCCCTGCTAGCTGGGCCTGAGGAGCCTTTTTCTTCTTCTCTCCTCCATGTTTCTCTTTTAAAGCTGCTGCAGTAACATGTGGACGAGGAACCTCAATAACATCTGCTGTCTGATGAGAAAGGAAACATTAAATGAACCTCTTCATGCACACCAAAACAAGAAGGGGACAGGGCAGGAGGAAAGAATTATTCAGATTGACTGTACTTTTACATTAGCACTCTGAGAAGAACAAAAGCAGGGCAATAGGAACACAGAGACAACGGAAGGATTTATCTGAGTAATTAGACTCCAGCAATGCCATTGCTGCAACACCAGCTCTTCCCTGACGCCTTCAGCAGAGCACAGAGGGAAGAGGAAGCCTGTGTAATTGTTCCCTCCGTGACCTGGTCCTGCACACAGCACTCCAAAACCTGCTGGTGCAGTTTCTCTGATGGCAAACCCTCCCCCCAGAGTGTGACGAGGCTGTGAAAACCACACCTCAGGCCTGACCTGCTCCTGATAGGTGCTGGAAAGCATCGAAAGGTACTGCTGGCACCACAGTCCACCTCTGGAAAAGTGCCACACAGCAGCATTTTCCTAACTTTACAAACCAACCTGAGTGCTTCTTCTGGCCTGGGCTTCCATCTTAAACTCCTGGACACTTCCCAAAATGTGATGAGGGAGAATCTCTTCGCAGCTGTCAGCAAACTCTTTTGGTCCTACAACACACACACACACACAAAAATACCCGGCCCCAGAGCCAGGTCAGTAAAATCTGGCTTAGCAAAACCAAAACCCAGAGATAAGATGGAAGTTGAACCCTACCAGGAAAAGCCAGTGGTTGCCTGGGTGCCGTGGGGGAAGCAGGATGTGCTACAAGATGTGTCACCTCCTTGGGTTGGTATTTTCGAACGAGGTAATTCTTCCTAACTGGAATTCTCCCAGCATCATGGGGAAGGCGTGGAGCATGAAGCTGCAGGAAATAAACAGTAACAGTGCAGTTAGGTACACACTGACTCACCTTTAATCCATCTGCTGGTTTTAGGATATGCAGAGGTCGTATCAGTACAGTTACTGTAAGAGTCCTGGAAAGGGACTTCTCACAAGGGCCTGGAAAGACATGACAAGGTGGAATGGATTCAAACTAAAAGAGTAGATTTAAACTAGATATTAGGAAGAAATTCTTCCCTCTGAAGGTGGTGAGGCCCTGGTACAGGTTGCCCAGAGAAGCTGTGGCTGCCCCATCCTTGGAAGTGTCCAAAGCCAGGTTAGACTGGGCTTGGAGCAAACTGGGATAGTGGAAGGTGTCCCTTCCCATGGCAGGGTGGTGGAACAAGATGAGCTTTAAGGTCCTTCCAACCCAAATCATTCTATGATTCTCTGATTCCTCCCTATGAGGCATGTTATACAGCTGCAGAGACACCAGCTCAGTTACTGTCTCATTCCTCTAAACTCTGGTTTATAACACAGGCAGGGAGAGTTTTAAATCACTTTCCTAAGAGATTTCTGCTGCTTTGTCACTCGATGTCAAATGCTTCCAATTCACACACTGGGACTCAAGTTTTGGAAGGAAAGCCATGAAAGCTACTAAACAACTTACAGGTCATATGAGACCATTAAGTTGGAGAGGCAGATGATTTATTCTTCCAGTTGAAAGTACCGTGTAAAGACTGATAATTCTTTATTTTTCACCACTGAACCTAATGATGTGACTTTTTATCATGATAAAGAGCATGATGGACAAAATGGAGTAAGAACTCAACTGCAAGAGTGAGTTTTGGCTTAAGTAAATAGGCAGCACCCTCTGTTAAACACACAAAAAGAGAGTGTCAGTTAAGGCAGCTTTTACTACCAGCAGAAATACTCATACATACTTTCTCCAGGTCCTCCTCCTTAATTGCAAGTGCCTGGATATCCTCTCCTTGCAGAACATATGAACTAGGCTCGGGCTCAGGCTCGGGCTCAGGCTTAGGCTCTTCTGAAATTGTTGAACTGGGCCGTTCAGAGATCTTTTCCTTCTTGCCTGAAAAATACATGAAGAGACCTCCTCTTCAGTCTCCCAAGGAAACACCATCTTTCTCTTTCAGCCTGCTTAATCATTTCCAGCTGACCACGTTTTGGTTTTTTGTGGTGGGTTTTTTTTTTTTTTTTAGGTTTCACAGAACAACTGAGTTCAGCATCTCTTGTAATTGGAAAAATCAAACTCTCAGAAGCAGCAAGTGGGTCAAGCAGGATTCAACTGTCTCACTATTCTAGATGAGATAAACACAGATAAACAGAGCTCCCTGCAGGAGGAACAACAAATTCCTGGGAAGCTTCCTGCTCCAGCTGCTAGTGCAAGGACACAGCCTTCCTGCACTCACCCAGCACAAATCTAATAACAAACTACTAGATTTACAGAAGCTCCTGAATAGCAAAACAGCTCTGAAATACCCAAACCCGGTCACAGCCGGGCCGGGCCAAGCCGAGGGGATCGCACCGGGGGCTGTTCCTCCCCTTAACCTGCGTGTCCCTCCCGCTGGGGAGGCTCATTTAAAAAACCCAAACGATAATCATAACGACACGGGGGTCCCTGGGTGGGAAGGGGCTGCTTGTGGCGGCTCCACCCCCGGCCTCGCTGAGGCCGCAGGCCCGGCCCGGCCCGGCCGCCGCTGCCCAGGCGCGCCCCGCCCCGGCCGTACCCGGGGGGCTCCGGTTGTGGGGCCGAGCGGCCCGCTGCGACGCCATGTCCCGCCGACCCCCCGGCCCCGACACAGCCCCGACAGAGCCCCCGACAGTCGCGACAGGTCGCGGAGCCCCCGCAGCGCCGGCAGGTACCGCCCCCTGCCGGGGCACCGCGGCGCCGCCCCGCGCGCCCCCTGCCGGCACGCATGCGCCGTGCGGCCGGGACACCCCGGGGTACCGGCACTGGGGGATACCGGGAGACACCGGGACACCCCGGGGTACCGGCACTGGGGGATACCGGGAGACACCGGGATACACCGGGATACCGGCACTGCGGGATACCGGGAGACACCGGGATACCCCGGGATACCGGCACTGCGGGATACCGGGAGACACCGGGATACCCCGGGGTACCGGCACTGCGGGATACCGGGAGACACCGGGATACACCGGGATACCGGCACTGCGGGATACCGGGATACACCGGGATACCGGGACTGCGGGACACCCGGACACACCGGGACATGCCAGGATACCTGGACACCGTGTCTCCAGGATACTGGGGGAACGGGACACCGGGGCTCAGGGACACGGAGACACTGGGGCTCCAAGAACTGGGAGACCAGGGATACTAGGACATCAGGCTCCAGGACACCGGGGACACCAAGCACCGGGACACTGGGGTGCTAGGACACCGGGGATACTGGGACCTGCCCTGCGGGAAACCCCCCCGGATGATGCCACTGTCCCAAGACCCCTCAGCCAGCACACAGCTCTTGTCTTTTATTATCCATTGTGGCCACTTACAGCCCCGACATTCTGGCCACCGTGTCCATCCCCCGTGTCCGTCCCCTGCTGGGTTCCCCCTCGGTGGGCACCGGGCAGTGCCCAGCGCCTCTGGAGCTGGCACAGCAGGTCTGGCAGCAGTGAGTCCAGCACGGCCAGGCCGGCCCAGGTGCACCGCAGGCCGCTGGGGGAGAGGTGGTGGTGGTGGTGGTGAGCTCTGGGGCACCAGGGGAGACCCCCCCTGCTCCCCACCGGGGTTCCTGGGGCTCACCTGCCATCCAGGAGCAGCCAGCCCTGCTCCTGCAGCGCCCGAGCCTCCCCCGGCACCCCAAACACGGCCTGCAGGCTGAGCTGGGGGGAGAAGTGCCCCCAGCGCTGTGTGCCCAGGGTGAGAGAGGGGTGTTAGTGATGGGGCATCAGTGATGGGCCACTAGTGATGGGGCATCAGCATCCCAGTGCCCCAAGGGGCTTCAGGAGAGCTGGAGAGGGACTTTGGACAAGGGGGACTGGATTCAAACTGGAGGATAGGTATTAGGGAGAAATTCTTCCCTGTGAGGCCCTGGCACAGGTGGCCCAGAGAAGCTGTGGCTGCCCCATCCCTGGAAGTGCTCAAAGCCAGTTTGGATGGGTCTTGTAGCATCTTGGTGTTGTGGAAGGTGGCCCTTCCCATGGCAGGGGGGTGGAATAAGATGGTCTTTAAGGTCCCTCCCAACCCAAACCATTCCATGATTCTATGATTAGTGGTAGGTTGATGTGAGAGACCCCCACAGGACTCCTCACCTCATGTGTGACACCCTCATCTGTGCGTAGTCCCAAGGTGAGCAGTTCCTCCAGCCTGTGGGGACACGGAAAGCTGTGGGGCAGCACAGACGGGGAGAGAGCATTGGGGGGGACCTTTTTACTCACTGCTCCAGGGGGCTCAGCACCACCCGACTCCTGGTGCCGTGTCCCTGGCTCTGCACTTCCCGCATCCAGGCAACAGGCTCCAGCGTCTGGACACGGGCTTCCCGGCTGCAGCTGCCCTGTGGCACAAAGCGCCCGTGCGCTCCTGCAGCAGTGAGGGAGGGGGACAACAGAGTTCAGGGGGCTCATGGCCATACACACACACCCCCCCGCTCCCCATCACCCCCTTACCTGGCCCCACGCCGATGTACTGGTCAGCCCGCCAGTACGACAGGTTGTGGTTGCTGAGGGCACCCTGGGGGGAGAGCGTGGCATGGGGTGAGATGGGGCCGAGCCTGCTTGGGGAGCAGCATGGCATGGGGAGGACACAGCATGGGGGGCATCCCACCTTGCGTGCAAAATTGGAGACCTCGTAGTGGCGGAAGCCGGCGGCCACCAGCACAGTGCGGGCTGTCTGGTACATGTCAGCCAGCAGGTCCTGGGGGGGCAAGGGCAGGGTCCCCTCCCGGACCTGTGCTGCCAGTGCCGTGCCCTGCTCCAGCGTCAGCTGGTACAGGGAGATGTGGTCGTCACAGAGCCCCAGCGCCGCCTCCAGCCCCTGGGCCCAGGCGTCCTGGCTCTGTCCCGGCAGCCCGAACATGAGGTCGATGGAGGTGCGGCCAGGGAAGAGCCCCCGTGCTGCCTCCACGGCCTTCCGCGCCTCTGCCGCCGTGTGCTCCCGGCCCAGCAACCGCAGCTCGGCGTCATCCAGTGACTGTGGAGGCAGCATGGTGACACTGGGGTCATGGGGGGCTGCAGGGCTTCGGGGGGAGAGCCCCTCTCACCTGGACGCCAATGGAGAGGCGGTTGACACCAGCTGCCCTGAAGCTGGTGAGCCGTGACGTGTCTGTGGAGCTGGGGTTGGCCTCCAGCGTGACCTCGGCACTGGCGGGCAGATGGGCAGCCCCTGCCACGGCCTCCAACACTGCTGTGATGGTGCGGGGGCTGGCCAGGCTGGGGGTGCCCCCGCCGAAGAACACAGAGGTGATGCTGTAGGGCAGAGGTGGGGAGTTGCAGGCGGGCACTGAAAGGCCCTGTACCCCGCTGTGAGCCCCTCGTGCACCCACCTGTGCACCTGGCTGAGGCGGAGCAGGGTGTGTGCCTCCCGCACCAGGCAGGCGCGCACGGCCGCCTCGTCCACCGCCGGCACCACGTAAGTGTTGAAGTTGCAGTAGGAGCAGCGTTTGCGGCAGTAGGGCCACTGTGGGCACAGGGTTTGTGGGGGTTGGCCGTGCCCCCACCCCCAGGCACCCCACTTTGAGGGGGGACAGCCCCAGTCCGGTGCACAGGCCCCAGTACCTCTGTCCTGCCCCGTGGGCACAAGGCACACGATCCACAGGTACGACCCTTCATGTGCACGGCTTGGGGACCCCCTCAGCAACCTGCACCAGTGCGTGGCTGGGGAGCCCCACCTGTGTCCCATGACATTGCATGGCCAGGCTGCCCCACCACTCGTGCAAGCCCCGGGGTCCCCAGGGTCCCATATGCACCCATGTGTGTGCAAGCCCCAAGCTCACACATTCACCTTCCACCAGTGCAGGCTCCGGGGTCCCATGTGTCCCCCCACGTGTTCAAGCCCCAGGACCCTCGCGCATCCCCACGTGTATAAACCCGGGGTCCCTCTATATCCCCGTTTGTGAACCCGCGGTCCCCGTGCACCCCCACGTGTGAAAGCCCCGGGGTCCCCGTACACCCCATTGTGTGTGAACACAGGGATTCCTCTCCCCAAGCGAACAAGGTCCTGGGGAGAGGAATCCCTTGCCTCACCCCCACGAGTGCAAGCCCGGGGTCCCCGCACATACAACAAGCCCCGGTGTCCCCGTGTCCCACCCCGTGTCCCCGCTCACGTGCACGTAGAGGGCGGCTGTGGCGGGGGCGGACGGTTCTGGGACCGGCTGCGGGGCCGGTCCCGCGGCAGGACCAGGACCCGGGCCTGGTCCCCGTCCCGGGCCGCCCCCGCCGGGCCGCGCCGCAGCGACGGCCACGGTCGCCCTTCGGTAACCCCGCACGGCCGCCATACGGCCCCCGGGCCGCGGCACCGCCCGCACCGGGCGGGCACTGAGCGGGGCCGCCCCCGACTGCGCGGGGCCGGGGCGTGGCGAGGGGGAAGGGGAGGGATCGGGAGTGAACCCTGTGCTCCCAACGGGGGATGCTCGGTGTGAGTGACGGGAATGTCGCGGTCGCTGTCCTCCTCCGTGCCGGACGTGCCGGGGTCAGTGTCCTCTCGCGGTGTCCTCCCCGGACACACGGTCCCGACGAGGCTCGGGCATTCCGTATTCTCCTGCCCCCGCATTCTCCCCAGGCTGCTCCCCAGGGCCGGGAAGGGTTTTCCAGCGTTTCGGCGGAGGAAGCCGTTGCTTACCCCCACGCAAGGTTGTGCAAAACCGCTGCTGACGAGCCCCAACGTTATTAGTTCTTAATTTGCTCTATTCATAGCCACGGGGAAGTCCATGACAAAGGCTGTGACTGCAGATTCCCGTTTCCCGGCCCGGAACGGGTAGTTTTGTGTAACCCACCCCTGATGTAATCTTTCCGGCTGCCCGGAGTTTCCGAGAAAGCAGAGAGGGATATAAGAGCAGTACCCAGGCACGGTAAGGACAGAAAGCCATGGATACTGCCTGGAGCCCCGCACACACCAGGGCCATACTGTCAGTCATGACGGCCAGCTCTTCCTCTACCGTGAGTACTTACAGCCGGGGCCGCATCATCCCAGAGGCTGGAATGGCCATGGAACATCTCGGTACGTGTCCTGGCTGACGAGGGCTGGATGGGCCCCAGGGAAGGGATGGGGATGGTAGGGGAAGCTTCCCCAGCATCAGGCTCTGCTGGGGCTCAGACCCCTGGATGGTGTTGCACCACTCATGGGACACGAATGGAACTGTGGGGTGCAGGGATGGGGTGGCAGGGGCTGTACCCCCTGTGCTGGCTGTGACTGGGGCTCACTGTGTTTCTTAGCACTGTGCCTGCCCTCGCCAGCCAGGGCTGACACCACCTTCATTTCTTACCCACTGCCCCCAAACTACAGAGAGCACGTGGGGCATCTCTGCGCAGTGCAGGGGCTGTGCCAAGGGAGGAGGCCTGTCCTGCACCTGGGTTAGTGCTGTGGGAAGCAAAGGAAGGTAAAAAATCCTTCCCTAGACACCAATCACAGGGGTCCACTGCATCCCCAAGGTCACTGGCTGCAGTTGCTGTCACAGAGGTAACAGTTCCTTGGGAAGGAATGTTACAAGGGTCCTAAAACCAGGTCAAGGAGGAGATCTGAGTGAAATATGGAGGATAGTGCTGACACCAGCCCCACGAGCAGTCTGGGATCAGGGGAGGAACTTGCTGGAAAGACACTGTATAGAAAGGGTCTGACACGAACCATCCATGCTTTTTTCTTTCAGGTAGCAGATACGAACAGTGGACTTGTCCACTCGGTCTGCTTCCATGGGTAGAGCCCACAGTCCAGCTGGGAGATTAAGGACGGAGACCTCGCTGATGCTTCCCCCTTCTCTCCCTGTTGCACCATTTCCCTCCACCCACTGGAGGAAGCTGCAGCATGGAGGAGGCCCAACCTTGCGTGCTCAGGGAGGAAACAGGAGGAAGACAGCCTTGGCGAGAGTTGTCAGCAACATTATCTGCTTTCCAGCTGGGGTGGGACACTTCTGCTGGCAAGGGAGAGGAGCTCTGCTCTTCCCCTTCTTGCAGGAGTGTTTCATGGTTGGGAGGTACCAAATAACTCCCGTAAAACGCTGTCCCAGGTATGCTCTGCTTTGCACTGCCAACAGGACAGGAATTTTGGTATTTCTACAATAACCTTACTGTCTGTCTTGCCCAAAACAACAAAATAAACCATGCCAAGTCTACCTCCGAGAATTTTTTTGGGGGGAACATCGGGGGGAGGTGTGGGAGCAGGGTAAGCTTTTCCAGCCAGCTTTAGGGAGCCCCTTCTCATGCGAAGTTTCATTCTCTGAACCCCCTGCCCCTCATTTCAAGTTCAGTAGCTGTTACATGACCCAGGAGTCTCACAACACCCAAGCAGAAAAGGCATCACCTACCCTGGGAAGCCAGGCCAGGGTGTTGGGACTTAAAAAAAATATCAGTGAAATACCTACCAGCATCTGTTCAACTCCTCTGAAATGGCTGCAGCCAAACTGCTCAGAGACACACAAGATTTTTAAATCTTCATAAGGTCTTTCAGTAACCGGACAGAATTCGAGAAATAAGCATCTCTTCCTCACACCACAGTATTTGTCCTGGCAAAGAATCAAACCCAACTGGGAAAAAAAGGCGCTCTGTTTTATTGACTAAAAGTGCCATCAGCCTGATGTCAGGGAGGGAAGGTCTCCACCGCGTAGCCCAAGGCACAGGTGAAAAGCAGACTCAGAGCTGCTGGTCCTCCAGTTGATTTATCCCGGTTTTTGCTCTGCCTTTCCAGTCTCAGAGCTGAAGGTGCTTCTCCATCTGCTCCCTCAACTTGTATTTCTGAATCTGGATTAAAGTGCAGAGAGGAGGAGGGAGAGAGACTCGGGCAGCAGCTGGGACAGGAGGCCAGAGATCCTCCCCTGCCCCAGCCCCCTCTTACCTTGCCTGAGACAGTAAGTGGGTACTGGCTCACAAACACAACATAACGTGGGATCTTGAAATGGGAAATCTGGAAAGAGAAGAACAATGGCTACACAACCCCCCAGGAACAGCACAGCCAGCCCAACTGGCACTGCTCTAAATCCATGGGTTTTCATCTGCCAGTCCCCTGCAGCCGCTGGGTGTACTGGTCTGTCAGGGAACTGAGAATGGGAGACCTACCTTCCCTTTGCAGAAAGCCTTAATCTCTTCCTCAGTGCAGTCCTGCCCAGCCCTCAGTCGGATGCAGGCACAGACCTCTTCTCCCATCCTTGAATCCTTCACACCAACCACCTGGTTGGGACAGATGGACAGTGTGACCCCTGGGGACAGCCCTGTCCCTTGGCAGGGTGTGTGTGCTGCCCCATACCACTGGATGCTGGAGTCATGGTGTGGGGCTGTGTAAAGGCAGTTTGAACTGCTTGACCATCCCACTGGGGATTTCTACACAACACTGAGCCCTCCTGGAAGGAGTTCTCAACCATTTGCCAGAGGAAAGGTGGCAGAGCAAGCTGAGCATCTGATGCCAGCACTTTCCTCCTCTGGTTTTGCAAAGTGACTGGAGCGAGGGCTGAGTCAGACCAGACCAGCTCATCGTGCCTGCAACACGGACCTGTTTTCCCTCCACTTCCCAAAAAATGGGGCAAGAGGTTTCACAACCAATAGAGAGACTTGGTAGACTGCCATGAGTGCTTTGGGATCTCCAGATGGAGTAGCAGGGGAGGGAAGAAGTCGAATTAAAGGATTATTTGAAACCTTTATAATCAGTGATCTTAGTGGACCCCTGCCCATGACACCAGGAGATGGGCTTCCCAAGCCTGAGCTCTCTCCAAAGTTTGCTCACACTATTCCACAACAATCCTACTGTCATTCCCTGCCTTGAACCAGTATCTCTAAATCCTAGAGACACGTCGATCCTTTTGAGTCCAGAGCAGTGACACAAAGCCCTAGAAACCACATAAACAGGGCTGGTTTGCAACCCATCTGCACTGGGACTGTTCCAAGGAGAGATGCTCGCCTGGCACAGGCACAACACTGACTAAATAACCAGTTTATTTATGGGGAAACTTGTCTGGCACAAAACCTGGAGGAGAACAATCCCAGCAGACTGAGAGCAGCTGCTCAGTGCTGCAAATCATCGCTGTCTTGAGAAGGGGTGAAACAAAGTCTCACTCCTCATCTCCAGGGACTCACTGGAGTAGTCTTTTTGGATGTCAGAGTTGAGTAATTACTAGTAAAAACTGTCCTTCCAGACTGCTTTCCAAGTAAGAATTTCAGAGGGATCTCAGTGGACAGGCAGTTTAAAACTAAGGAATGACAGGCACTTCGCAGATGTGCAGCTGGTGCATGAGGGGATTGCCCAAATCGATGTGCCCCACTTCAGGAGCTCTGCCTGCCCCTCCCATGCCATGAGCCTCTCCCTCCTCCTTGCCAACCAATATTACACAGCAGTTGATGCTGAAAACGGGAAGACAACCAGATGCCAAGCAGCAATTCCAGAATCTCTCCGTACAGGTTTCCCAAAAAACAGCTGCTCACCTATCTCACCTCCCACTCACCTGGACCTCCTCAACCTTGGGATGGGTGTGGAGAAACTGCTCAAGTTCTGCTGGGTAGATATTCTCTCCGCCACGAATAATCATGTCCTTGCAGCGGCCTATAATTCTGCAGTAGCCGTGCTCATCCAGGCTCCCGAGGTCCCTGCAACGACACCACTCTCCTAATCCTGTCCCAGCTGGGTGGAAGAATGGCTGATGCTCCCACCCAGTCAGGCTATCCAGAGGGTAAAGGCTGAGGTGCCAGATGAAAATATGGAAGAGATTAAAGACTCCTGCTCCAGTCACTGGCAGCATCCACACCGCATCAGGGTTTAGGGGGAGGTAGTTCTTGCCCCTGCACTGTGCCCCCACAGTCCTTCCATCCACCAGGGGCCAAGTGATGATCCTCTTCTCCAGGTACACTCAGCACCAAGGGATAAATTAGGTCAGTTTTCCTTGCTTTGGAAATCCCAGCCAAGCACTCCTATACACACCCATGCATCCCTTTCCAGTGTGGACAGTCTGGGAGGAGTGGGGCTGTTCCCAGACTCACCCTGTCTTGTACCACCTCTCAGGAGTGATCACTTCACTCGTCTTGGCAGGGTCATTCCAGTAGCCCAACATGACGCAGTAGCCGCGGATCTGAAGCTCCCCAGGAGTGTTCAGAGGCACAGACTGCCCTGTTTCCGGATCCTCAATTTTTGCCTGGAAGAGAAGAAGGGCTTAGTCAGAGCCCAGGGCGGTGGCATGTCCCAGCTCCAGCACCAGACAGGGAGGTCTGCTGCAGGCAGAGGACATGGGGTGGGTGGAGAGGGTGATGGTCACCTCTGTGTGGGGGAAGATATATCCCACTGTCTTGGTTCTCCGGTCCATGCTGTCATTGGGGAACCCCATGAAGGTGACAGGGCTGTTTTCTGTGGTCCCATAGGCAACCTGCAATCCCAGGAGAGGAAACGTGTCTCAAGGGGAAAGGAGACCACACAGGTCCAAGCACAGGAAGGAAAAAACCAGTGATGAGTGCAGGGGAGAGTGGGATGGGAGGAGTCACAAGTCATTCAGGTCACAGGCAAGCTCTGCTCTCCTGGCTATGGATGGGGCTCCCCAGACACTCCTGCCAGAGTCTTGGAGAAATAGGAGCTAAAGCAGCACTGTACCTGCCCACCACGGCCTTCCTCACCTCCATGGCAGTGCTCCAGACCCAACCACACTTGGAGTGTCATGTTTGACACCCCAACTACTATTCTTGGAGGATTTCTCCCTCCTCTTTTTTAACCCTTGTTTCTCCAAGCCCTGTCCTGTTGACTCCACACCATTTCTGCCAGCCCCTGACTTTGCCTTCGTGTCCTTGCAGCCGAGGTGTTGAGTTCACCTTGCATCTTCCACAGCTCAGGGCACGTAGGACATCACTTTGGAAAAACCCTGGAGCCAGCAGCAGGCTCCTGTGGGAGACGGCTCATCCCACAGCTCAGCTGCTTGCTCCAGATCCTTTTGTGCAGACATCAGCCCCTCTAACCCTCGTAAGGGCATCACGAGGCTGCACAGTGCTCAGCACAGCTGCCCTTACAGACCAAAAGCCTCACAGCAGGACAAAACCTTCTCGCTGCTAAACCTCCCTCGCTGTTAATCCCAACAGCAGGCTCCGAGTCACCTCAGCTGAAGGTCACTTCTCCTCAGAGGAAAATTCCAGCGCTTTATGCCCAGCTCAGTGGCCCACTGAGACAGCAGGAGCCGTGCAGGAGGTGCTCTGGGCAGCTCTGAGCTGCACCAACAGCACCATCGCTGGGACTGCCGCTTCAGCTCTCAGGAGCTGCGTTTCTGCAGTGTGACATTCTGGAGCACTGCTCTGGTGTCTCTAACCTGCTCCATGCCTTGTGTGCCACCAGGCAGGGTGACATCAGTGATGTCACCCCGGTAATGTCACCTGGTGGCTGCTTTGCTGGGAGAGCACGGCTGGGAAAGGGCTGATGCAGGAAGCATTCGCTCCTTTCTCCTCCACATCTCCAGACTGACATGTGAGCAGCTCTGACCTGCTGAATCACAAGGCCAAACCATATTCCTGCCGCCTTGGCACCCAGATCTGGTCAGCTCCTTCCAAGCAAATACCCGGGCATGCCTGCATCGTTATGGCTTCTGCATGGTGCTCACCAAGCTCCAGGAACTGAGCCCCAAATTAACAAGGGGCTTCGCAAAGGACTGTGATGAGGCATTTGAACTAGCATGGAGATGTCCTGAAGGAGCTGAACATAACACTGGTATAATGTACAGCCCTGTGTAATAACACTGGAGCACTTGGCACTTTCCATGGCTCAGGGCTGCTGAAGGATCTCGTGTTGGGCACAGTTTATCACGACGGTTGATGCTCTTGCTGACTGCACCAGGGTCAGTGTGAATGTGAGCTGGAGCCTGCTCTCAGCCAGGAATCTGCGGGAGAACGTCTCCAGGATGCTGCAGGGACCATCTGGTGCAAACTGCTCTGCTAGGAGCCTGGCAGCCCCCAGGGAGCGACTGTGAATAGGCTTCTCCTACCAGACACAAGGACAGCTTCCCAGTCGGGTGGAAACCCACAGCGTCTCACGCTCAGACAGGATTTCTCTCCCACCCACTAATACGAGTCCTGTGGCTGGATCAAATGACTGACGAGACACAAATCCAAGACCTTAAGCACTTATTAAAAATCCCAGCGCCTTTGTTTTTTTGTTTTACTCTGCTGGATGAATTGCAGTGTTGGTCCCAGGATCCCAGCCAAGCCCTGAGTCAACCCTTGCTGCCTCTCCGGGTCGCTCCAGCAGTTTAATTGGACACAGGAGCAGGCAGCTCCCTGGCAGGATGATGCTGCGGGTGCCGTGGCTCACCAGGCTCCTCCAGATGCCTGGCAGTGTGCCGTGCCCGCCAAGCACCGGCTGTCACTGCCTTGGCTTGTGCCTTGTCCCCATAAACACCCTCACGCCCTCAGGAACTCGATTCCTGACTGGCCCAGAGGGCATTGTGGGTCTGAACCTCCAGCCCCAATCTGCTGCCCCATCCCTGCCTTCCTCTGCCTGCACCAGCCCCCTATTCTGCAGCCAGATGTTGCTCCAGATCTTTCCAAGGTGCTATTTCTCTCCTGAGATGGTTTTCCCCAGCTGTATTCCCAAGATGGAGGCTGGAGCAAACCCTTGTGCCAGCACTGCTGTCCTCCCCAACCCTTATCTGACACGTGGAGCATCCTCCAACATCTCCATTGTCAGCAGCAGATGGAACAGTACTTTCACAGAACCCCACATACCAATTTAAACTTGGAGATATCCATGAAGATTCCTAGCTCGCATGACCCAAAGGGACACTTAGCATCATCTAGCCTTGTCATCTGGTGCAATTCAGTCCAGAAAACCTCACCCAATAATTTCAGCATCAGCTCCATAATTTCCACTGGAGCTGTATCTAGTGTCAAAGCAAAGCTTTCCGGAGGCAAGGGTCCAGCTCAGACCCTTGGCTTCCAGAGGAGCTACAAGAGTACAGAATATAATTAACTGTAAAGCCTTTTTTTACTGTAGGACCACAAGTGACCCCCCACCACCCAGATCAGTCCTGCCTTCAGTCATGACAAGGACAGCTCCAAAACAAACCACTGCCTAACTTGCACTGCCTAACCAACAAGAGATTCATTCTTTGTGAATCCTAAGCCTCTGTCTAAACCAGGAATAAAAAGAACATCTTAGCAGGACTGTGTTTTTTGAGGCACATTTCACAAACATTTCCTGCTAGTGCTGTTTAAACACTGGCCACTGCGGAACAGGCAAAACAACCTGAAGAGGGAAGCGTCTAAAAATTAAAAATAAAGTAAAAACAATCAGACTCCAGTCTCTTTAGTAAACATTTGGGAGGCAGGCTGATCTGGGGACAGTGGGGACTCTGAAGATCCTGGGTTTTTCCCAACTGTGCCGCTTATTTACTGCATAATTTGGAACAAGCCACATTAGCCCTCTGCTCCTTGGTTTTCCCCTGCATTCAACACCAATAAAAACACCCACTGCCCTCTGTGTTCAACTGCTCCTGAAAGGCTGTGATGAAAAGGCTGGATCTGGTACTACCAGGACCCAGAGTGGGGTTACACCAGCAGAAGGTCAGGGGTGCAGGAAGGCATGAGGTCCCTGGAGGACACTCACCCCTGGACCTGAGAGATGCTCAGGGAGGATCTTCGAGTCCCTCGTCACCACCCCCTGGATGTGCCACGCTGGAGGATGGTGATGGCAGGGCTTGAACTGCCAAACTAAAACCTACAGAAATGGAGTTTTGCTGGAGACAATGTTGGCCTTGGAAAAAAGCAGCAAATTGACCGTGAAATAATAGGGATTTTCAGACTTCAAAGAGGGCGTAATGAACAACAGAAAGCAGGCTGGCAACCCAAGAGATGTGCTCAGGGACCTCGAAGAGGCCCTTTGAACCCCTCTCAGTGTGGATGGATCTAATTATCCCTAAACCCGTGCTGAGTGCATGTCTGTCTCGGATATCTCCACCAACGTCAGCCCCAGCCCATCCCATCACAGCCAGCTCCAAATTGTTCTCAACTGAGCCACGACCTTTCCTCATTCAGCTGCTCACTACCAAGATCACCCTAAAATTTCGGTCCTCTGGGCACACGTGTCTCCTTGCTTTGGAGATATCCCACCATCCCAAATTGTATTGGAATATTCCTGAACCTTCAAGTCAACTTTGCTGCTGCACAAAACAAAGTCTGATCACATCCAGCCTGTGTCACACCAAGATTTCATTTCCTTTCCCGGCAACAGTACCATCTTTGTGTCAAAAACGTCAGGACACAAACAAGTAGGTCTTGTAGGACAAACCTCCAACAGTGGCCACCCTGTTGGCATCTCTCCCTATGGAGAGAGCTGCCAGACAGTCCCAGTTTGGATGGGGCTTAAAAGAGTTCCCAAAAACATTAGGTGCCCAAAGCACCCTCTTTGTGCTGTGGCACACAACGGCTTTGCCCCAGGAGGAGACCCCTGCAAAAAGGACAACCCAGCTCGCCCAGGCTGAGGCTGCACTGGGAATGAACCTCCCGTTATTGCCCAGTGAGGACAAGCTGCTCCTCATGGTCTGGAGTTAAAGCTGCCTCTCTTCCCTCCAGGCCAAGCAGAAGCCTTGAGGCTTGCAAGTATTTTCCTGCCAGCGTTGCAGAAGTGGCTGCCCAGTGGCAACCAGCAAAGGCATGGGCAGTTGCTTACTGGTTTATCCACAGCATGATAAAAGATCTTTGCTGTGGAATTAACTCCATCCGTCCTGGCACTAGTGCCAATGCATTTGGGAAAAGTGGAATTAAAAGGAAAAAGTGAGAGGAAATGTGCAGAGAAAAAGTGTCTTTTGAAGGGAGAAAACCACCAGTTTGGGGGTACCTGAATGCTCAAAGCTGTCAGAGAAGGAAACTTAACAAAAATCTAGGGTCAAAGGTAACATCCCTATGGATTTGGAGAGCTCAGCTACCACCAAAGACATGGCTGGAAGTCCAGGATCTTGTTGCCTTCATGCTGCATTTTCAGTGTTCTCACATCCCATTCTCACAGATTCTGCAGCCACTGAAACCACCTACTCACCAGGTCCCCCCCAAAATCAAGGTGGGGTGGGACAGGGAGGCCATGGACAAGCAGGGAAATTGTCTCCATGGGGAGTACATTTTCGATTTTGTGAATAGGTGGGACTCAAGGCTCAGGATCATTTGGGAAAGCCAGAAATCTCTGATGGATGTTCCTCAAGGGAAGGAGGCTCCGCTCTCCTTCAGAGCCTTCAAGCTCTGCAGAGAGGACAAGAGCCTTGGCCAGAGCAGTGGGATGCTAGGGAATGCCTGGTGCCTTGCAGGGTGAACACAGCAGTGCTGGGAGAGGCAGCAGGGGCTGGGTGAGCTTCACAGGAGAGGCCAAGAGCATCACTCAGCAGCTGCTGGGATCAGCAGAAGGGAAGGGTGGGTGGACATTACTGGGAGCCAAACTGGCAACAGATTGATGGGTGGAGGCCATGCTACAGTGGAAGAAAACCATCAGAAGGAAGGAGGTGGACCCACCACCACCTCGTCCAGCTCAACAAGCAGCCTGGGCCCCCACACTGCAGTGACAGGGACCCTTCAAGCACATCAAATAGAAGTGGAATCTCAGGTCTGAACTCAGAGTCCCAGATGCCACTGTCACTGATGGGACCTTCAAGTACTGCTGGGAAGAGGAGGGAACATGGAGACCCTCTGGGGTTCCCCACTGCCCACCCACCAGTGCTCCTCAAACACTCCTGGAATGTGCTCCGTGCTTTGGACAAACCCCTGGAACACTGCAGAGCTTCTGCCTTCTCCCACCCCACTCCCTCCCCAGCACCCAGTGCCAGGCAGAGGCTCCACAAGATCTGGGGCACCTCAGGACATCCCCTAAAGCTCCCTGAGCCCTCACCTCCAGCCAAAAACGAGGAAGGCTGCATCCCAAGGCCAGCTACACTGGTGTCACTTCAAGAAGGTGGCTGACAGTGTGCACTGACACACAAAACCAGATATAGAACCCCTAAAAGCTATGGAATCAGGCTGAAAAGACAATGGAATATTTTAACATGAAGCTATCTTGATATGCCAGAACTGTTAATACTAACAAAAATAAAGATTAGACATGGAAAAGACCATCTCCAATGTTGCATCAAAACAGCTCAGACCAGCAGCACCGAAGAAACATCCTGAACCTACACTTATACAGTTTCAAAAACTGTATTTATTTGCTTATCCCACAAGGCTTCCAAGAAGAAAAGGAGGGGAGTCCAGCATCTACAAATCACCAGGAATATTTGCAGAACTGTTAATCAATTAAGAAAGAGAGGATGGCAGGATAATCCTGCCTCTTCTGCGATGTCCTCGCAGTGCCGGTCCCAGGGGACGTGCGAGGTCGGGGCTGGCCAGGACCCAGCTCCTTGAGGTCTCCCACCGCAGCCCAGGAACACGGACACTGCTCCATTGTCACCTCCAGACTGTGAGCCACCCACGAGTGGGACCCAGGCAGGCTTTTGAGGATCCCTGGATGTTTGCTGGCCAGTCGAGGGCTGCAAAACCCGGTGTGGGAAGACCAGAGAGCAGCTCAAAACACAAACAGCCGGGAGGGAGCCCGGGGCGAGGTGCCAGCGCTGCGGCAGATGCCAGCCAGCTCCCACCACAGGAATGTGCTCACCAAGGCTTGGAAATCAAAAAATATTAGGGGAAAGAACTTCCTTTTATTCACCATTTGTGCCTGGAGAAATGGAGCTGAGGAGCAAACGCCTTTTCCCTGCTGCCACTCCACCGTGGCACCAAAAGTAACCCAGCATCCACATAACCTCTGCTGCAGGCATGGGGCTGGAGGGAGTGCTGGGGCAGGGACAGCTTCCCACCTCACACCAGCATGGTGGCAGCTAATTCCCAGATTTCCACGAGGAAGCTACAGGTGTCACTGGTGTTCACAGCACAAGCATCCCTGCAGGGAGAGGACAGTGTCCCTCTTCCCCAAAATTTGCAGCCTCAGCCAGTAAGTAGATAAGGGTCGAAGAAAGGGAATTTTATCTTCAGAGGAAGAAAGAAGAGAAGGAGGTTTGAGCAGTTTAACTTCTGAAAAAGGTCTTGTTCCAGAAATACACGTGGGTAAGGATGTATTTATGGACGGGGTTTGAAAGGCCCTCACCAGCTTTTTGCTCCAATCTGACCCGCACTGGTCAGATTTCTGGCCAAAATCTCTGGAGAAGTAGTAAGCTGTTAGCTGGCATTTTCCACAAGGGAATGGGAAAACCAAGTACCAGACACTCAGGGAGGGAGCACAGATACACTCCCCAGACTCAGTGCCCAGCAGAAACAGGCTGGGTTTTAAATTTCACCCACCAGTTGCTCTTGCACAGAACAGCTGGTATGTAACCACAGGAATTGTTCATCAAATGATTACAGGTAAGATTAGAGGGGCTGAACATGCTCAGAGGAAAAAAATAAAATCAATGAGTGGATGGAAGATGATTCCTTAAAGGTGAATTTCTTTCCTTTTCCAATCATTCACCCAGCTCCCTGCCTGAGCTTTACGAGCAGCACACACTCAGGGGCACTCTTAGCCATAGGATCATGGAACAGCAAACTGGAGAGGCAAAGAAGGAAAACACAGAGGGCTCTGTCTACCTCCTCTTTTTCTGTCTCAAAGGTCCTGACCAAGACACTCAAAGAGCTCCTCCAGAGACCAAAGCCTGTGCATGATCATTGTGGTGCCTACAGAATCAGGCACAAGCCAAAATACTACTGTTTTTACCACAGAGTTTTAAGTCCTACAGTAACCAGGAGGTCCCTACAGCAGGAACCTGGAGGTCCTATGGTCAGACCATCTCTCTGGAGATGACAAGCCCTTGGTGCTGAGGTTTCCTGCTCAACGTCAGGGCATTGTACCCTGACAGACACTGGAAGCCTGACATGGCCTGGTTTGCACCAAGGTTCCACATTACATCATCGTTTGGCCAACACCATCTGTCCCACAGGCTCACCAGAACCACAATCACACCCCAGAAGCCCATTTTCTCCCCCAAATTAGTCCTGCAATGAAAACACAGCTCAGACTGACAGCTGCTGACCAGAGCAGGGCTGTCAGGCAGTTTGCATAACACGGTCCGGAGCATGCTCAGCGGTGCTGGCTAATTCCTCACTGCAACAATGGAAAAACCCAGAAATCTTGGTGAATAAGTCAGTCTGTGTCCTAAGTCAGCCCTTGGATTTCCTCCCTTTCTTGAGCCTGTCTCGCCTCTGCACAGGCTCCGCTGAGGCTCTGCAGCCAACCCCAGGAGCAGAAATCTCAACAAGCTCACAGTTATGTGCTCGTCTCTCAGCTGCCTGCTGCAGCCAGGAACTGGCTGGAAATCAGTTCAAAATGTTCCAGTTCCAAACCCCACCCCACAGCCCCTGGATCTCTCTCTTCACACTCACAGAAGCAGGCGCTGGGGCTTTTAACCACTTTGCTTTAGCCTTCTCTAATTGGGAGAGTAGAGGACATCCCCTGCGTTGTTAATTCATCTTTGCCACTGCTACCCCAAGACAGAAGCCAAGGCAAATCCCAGTCCCAGCTCTAGCAGTGATTTCCTTGCTCTGCCAGCTCTCCATCCCTTTACCAATGCCCACACCTTTCCCTGTCCACAGTTCTGTCTCAAGAGCCACAGGCATTGCCACCCACCTCATCCAAGCCAGGCACGCAGCACATCACTGCCTGGCATTTCATACCCACCAGCCCCTGTCACACCACTTCCCCACCGGCTCTGCTGCTGCTCCATCCCTTGTTGGAAGGCATCAGCCACTCACACAGGTGCCCTGACAATGACCATGGTTGTGTCACGCTCAACTGCTCATAAGACACAGCAGAAATTAAGACTTCCTCCCTTTCTTGGCCAGCTCTTCAGTGGAGTCTAGACCTGGAAGTCTGCAACCAAAAATCTGCATTACAAGAGCAACTGCAGCACTGTTGGCCTTTGGCATGAGCCCATATCACTCCCATCTTCTCCCATCCCTGGCAAACTCCTTTTGAATCAGTGAGACAAGACCCCCGCTCACCGAAATCCTTCCTCTGTGAGAACAGGCCAAGGTGCTTCTCCCCAAACCAGCTGAGGCTAAACAGAACTCAGGAGTCTGCTGAAAGCTCCGGCACAAGGTGGCTGTGGAGCACAGCAGCGCTCCCTGCTATGCTGGTCAACCAAAACAGGTTGTTTTCCCCCCACTGATGAAACTGGACCCCACTTGGCTCAGCAGGGATCAGAGAGGTTCCCCACTGAGCAGGTCTGCATTGGTTCTTCCTGACTATTTGCCTCCCATTTTCCTCCAGAGAGGAAAACTACCTCTGCACATCACTCAGCAGAGGGCCAGGCAGGGCTGTGGACACTCCTCTGCCTGGTGCCAAGGGGTTAAGCTCACAGTAAGTTCCCAGAGCCAGTTGCTTCCAACTGGCTGCTGCCTGCGGTTTGTGGGAAGGGATTTTGCTTTTTAATAACATTATAAATAGGGCTGTGTTCAGTATGCTGCAAACCCAGTTACTCTCTCTCTCTCCCACCCATCTCCCTCCTCCTCCTGCTCCTCTTCCCACCACTCTTATTTCCAGATCTGACCATGAATGGGTCAGGCTTCTTCCTCGGTGTCCTCAGCCTACTGGCATGTCTTGCCCCCACCATGCAGGCTTGTCCCCCAAGCTGCCACTGCCACGGGGGAGACCTGCAGCACGTCATCTGTGACAACGTGGGGCTGAAGAAGATCCCCAAAGTGCCTGAGCAAACACGTCTTCTCAACCTGCAGAGGAACAACTTCCCCGTCCTGCCGACCAATGGCTTCCGTGACATGAAAAAGCTGGTGTCTCTGCACCTCCAGAGCTCACGGATCAAGGAGGTCTCAACTGGAGCCTTCCGGGGGCTCAAGAGCCTGGTCTACCTCTATCTCACCGACAACCAGATCAGTGTCATAAAGCCAGGAGCCTTCGATGACCTCTCTGATCTCACCTACCTGTACCTGGACAAGAACAAGATCCCAGACCTACCCAAAGGGCTCCTCTCCCCTCTTGTCAACCTCTTCATCCTGCACTTAGGCAGCAATAAAATCCGGGAGCTGAAACCAGGGGTCTTCAATGGGGCTAAAGATCTGCGCTGGCTCTTCCTCTCTGACAACTCCCTCACCAACCTCCTACCTGGGGCCATGGAGGATGTAGAAAACCTTGCTGTCCTCCACCTGGACAAGAACCAGCTGAGCAGCTACCCTGTGAATGCAATGAGTAAGCTGAGAGTGCTGGAGGAACTGAAACTTTCTCATAACCCAATTGAGGTCATCCCTGACAATGCCTTCCAGTCCTTCGGGCGATACCTGCAGACACTCAACCTGGACAACATGAAACTGAAGAAGGTGAGCCCTTTCTCTTTCCATTTGCTCCAGATAAGAAACACAGGTCTTGGTTTTCTTCCCCTTTGCAAAGCCCTCTATTTGCTGTCTTTCCCTTGCAGAGGAGAGGGGAGATACAGGTCTGCAGGCTCTGCAGGCAGCGAGGCACTGGCCAGCTGACAACACCCTGACATGGCTCTAGCAAGGGATGAGAGAGTACTCCACCCTTCTGTTATTTTATGCAAAACCAAGTTATCTGGAGCTGATTAAACCCCTTGGAAAGGCAGCACATTCCCTCCCAAGCTGGAGGTGACACAAGACATTGACAAAGGTATTTGAGATACTCCAGGACAATGAGCAACCTTTCATCCTCCCAGAAACAAGATGTGAGATGAGAGGTGAACATCTGCCTTATACTGGAGGGACTGGAGGGCACTGCCTCCTTGCAGAGCTGAACTGCTCTGCCTCCTTTGCTCAGCCCCAGTACCTGCTGTAGGTTGGGAGGGAGAGACTCCTCAGATGGGCCATGAATAGCCATGGCTTCTTACCCACGCCCTGCAGGCAGGTAGACATAGGGACCTTCACCTTCACCTCCCCCCTGCCTCCCAACCCGACACGTTATAAAGAAAGGTTTGTTTATTGATGCTCTCTCAAAAGGAACTCTCGCAGCATCTTACAAAGGGGCCCTGTTCCCACTGGGGAGGAGGAGGGATGTTCAGGTATCCCGGATGGCAAAACAACCCCCTCCTTTTTCTGTAAGAACGCAGGATCCATAGGCAGGAACATCACACTCACAGAATCACTGGTGTTAGGACCTCTGAAATGCCAGGCAGTGCAGGAACAGAAGCCAACACCACTGCAAGAGCAGCAGCACCCTGAGGCAGCCTGGTGTCCCAGGTGAATCCTCCACGGGTAGAAAGGGAGGGCAGAGCAGAACAGTTCTCCCTGGGATGATGCTTTGCCAGGAAGCCCAAGGACAAAGAGCATCCAGGCAGGCTGGGACTTCATGGCAAAGCAACACCCACCACGTTCAGGAAGATGTGATGAGAAAGAGAATCTCTTTGCAACAAAAATTAACTCAGAACGTCTCACAGAGACGAGCAGATCACAGGAAAGGTACCAGGAATGCAGCACACCACAATTTTCAAGGGGATATAGCATCCCCAAAACCTCAAAAACTGGAATTACAGCTTGCCCGGGTGGAGAACAACACCACCTAGCCAGCTTGGTAGCACTCAGTCAGTATTTAAGCCCTTGTCCACTCTCAGCATTAACCTCTACAGGATGGGACTGAGCAAACTCGAAACTTGAAAATATCTACTGACCTCACTAGGCAAGACCTTAGACATGATGTCACAGCAGTTTTGCAGACTCAGTTGTAAGGCACTTTCAATCAAATTTTATAGGTTAAGTGTTGTATCAGCTGCAGAGATGTCAGAATCCCAAGTTACACATTGAAGGAATTAGACTAACCCATGATGCTGGGATGCTCCTGGTAGTTAAGTGTCCTCAGGTTGACCAAAGAGCAAAGGTTAAAAATTCTAGCCAGAAAAAAAAATACTTTGTTTTCTACAGTGACCACCTGTGGAGAGGATCTTTAAAGATTCTTCTGCAGTCAATGGCTCCTTTCCTCCCACACAGCCCAACAGGACACCAGTTCAGGGGACCAGCACTGACAGGGGTGGCTTCTGCAGCTTTAGGGCTTGAGAAAACAAAGCTCCCCGTTCAGCATTGTCTCTTTAAATCCTCAAAGGCCTCATACCCAAACGGCCCACACATGAACTTTGCACTGCTAAGAGACATCTAATCACAGAGGCCGCGTGATCTAGGAAATCACCTCCAAATACTCTGAGTGCTGCTGGCACTGGACTGCAGCTCTTTCTCTTTAACAAACATACTGTCCTCAGCTGTTCCCTGCATGGCTGCAAGATTTTTGAGCTGATCAAGTGTAAAACCCTTCCACACAAATCTATCCCAGCCTAAATGGCACTTGAGCAGAAGGAAGGGGGGCCCTCAAGCTCCAGCACAGAGCTCCACCTTCCCACCAGCATCATGGACCCACACCAGACCGCCACAGGGCTGCATCCCACAGGCCGGGACCCACCATGTACCTCAACATGAGACCTGGCAATGCAGATCCTGGGAGCTTTACATACACCCATCTTTGCATATTTTAGTGTAAAATAAATTAACAGCAGCAATGCTCCGTGTAAATAAGGGAAAAATCACCCATTTCTTCACAAAAACACGCTCTGGCAGGCAGCAAGGCAGCTGTTAGCAGCAGATGCAAACTCTTCTCAGGGGGCTGGGAGAGGAATGAGCAGCTGAGACAGTAACACCACTGTCCAAACCTACCGCCCCACTGCATGGCGTGCCAGCATCCCTCTGAGCAGCTCCACTATCAGCACAGTAAAACCTCCCAAGGTCAGCTCAGCTTTGGACTGCAGAGGCCAGTACCACTGGCTGTCCAACAGTTACAGGGATCTGGGAGTCCCTTAGCTAAGCTCTAATCCCATCCAGCATTGCTTAATTTGGAAGATGACAAAAGTTCACAGCTTAAAATAGTGCATTTCCTCCGTCAAGCTTTTCAGCTCAGAGAGCATGAACACACACTGATGGTCCATCTGAAGTACAAGCTTCTGGTCAGAAATGGGAGCACAGATCCTTGGCTGGGGGGCTTCAGGTAAACCCAGTGAGTCTCCTCTCCAAACTTCAGAGACAGCTTTCCCCTCACTTTGAGAAGGGGGAAAAATGGTTTGTCACACCCAACAAGAGCTTTGTGCTTTGTCAATAAGCCCCTCTCCAATCCATCACTGCCAAGGAAGTTTGTGTTGAGGGGTCTGCTATCAAGAACTTTCCAACCTGAGTAACCATGGGCTGAAAGATGCCAGGGATGAGGCCTCAGGGAAGAGAGGACAGGGCTGCAGAGCCAGGTCCACAGCCTCTCTCTGCTTTTCAGCAGCTTTTTAAAAGGAGGCTCTACCTTAAAGCCTCTCCATTAATAATTAAAAAAAAGACAAATCTTGCAGCAGCCCCTGCAAAAAAAAACCTGGAAATGAGAAAAAATGGAGGAGGCTGAGGTGCTGGAAACCTGCCTGTATATCTACACTGCTCAGATGCCAAGTGTAACTTTCCACTCTGAGACCCTGGGCACTGCCAAAGTCTACAGCCCCTTCAGACGCCACAAACACTCCCTCCTTCAGTCGCTCCAGGACAGGCAAGGCAACAGGCCTTAGGAGGACTTCCAGCCTTGGATAGGAATTCACCCAGAAAATATCTTCATTTAGCATGGCTCACAAATAAAGAGGGCTGCCAGACTTCACTTTATTTAGTGATGTGGCTGCACAGACAATCCCACATGGATTTGGGACATAGGTCTCTTTGTAGGAGACTCCATCCTCCTTGAGCCCACCAGCCTGTTGCCTCTCTTAGGTGGACAGAGCTTCCAGCAAGCCAGGACCTTCTCCTGCTTTCTCCATGCTTCATAATATCACAGAATGGCTTGGGTTGGAAAGGACCTTAAAGATCATCTCTTTCCAACTCCCTACCATGGGCAGGGACATCTTTCACTAGACCAGGTTGCTCCAAGCCCTGTCCAACCCGGCCTTGAACACTTCCAGGGATGGGGCATTCACAACTTCTCTGGGCAACCTGTGCCAGGGCCTCATGTCCATGCCACTGAAAGCCTTGAAGAGAGGCGCTCAGGTTTGAAGTCCCCACCCCCAGCTCCTCGTTCCTCTCCAGAAAACCTTTGTGCTTCAGTTTGCAGACAACGCGTTCTCCGGCGTGACCGTGCTGAAGACGGCCCACCTGGAGAACAACCGGCTCACCCAGCTGCCCCGAAACTTCCCCTTCGACAAAATGGAGACGCTGACCCTCTCCAGGAACCCCTGGCACTGCAACTGCCAGCTGGCAAATCTGCGCAAGTACGGCACCGCGCGCCCCGTCCCTCCCCGGGGTCCCCTTGGGGGTGGGTCCCCCCTGGGCTGTGCCAGGCAAGAAGAGGCTGCTCTCCTGCTCGGCAACTCTCTCCTCCGCTTACCCTCTGATGTCCATGGTTTGTGCCTCTTGTAAGTTCCTGGTTTTCCCCGTCCCTGTGTCCCAGGTGGCTGAAGGGGAATCGCACCCGCGCCGAGGACACGTGCTCCACGCCCGCGCAGTACCGGGGACAGTCCATCAGGGACACCCCCGCCCTCCGCACCTGCAAGCTGCCCACCAAGAGGTCCAGGAAGGGAAGCCGCCATTGAACACGTAAGATGGTTCCCTTTTAAGGTGATTCCCTCTCAGTCACACCTGCAGCAAACCCTGATGCCACCAAAGGCGCCAGGAACTCTGTCTGAAAATGACACCAGGTCACGTTCACAACAGCTCATCCATTCCCCAGCTGATGCCTCCATCTCCTGGCAATGCTGAGCTCCATGAGCTCCCAGAGCAGAGAACCTGCCTGGAACATCAGGGATGGAGTGAACTCTGTAAAGCAAACACAGGGATAAAGACAGGCCTGGGGTGGAATGTAAGGGCAAAGCATGTAAACAAATATAAAACAGAGAAGCAAGGACTCTGAAAATAACACAGAATAGCAATCAGCTTTGAAATCTTCAGAGTTCCTATTGCAACATGTGAAAAATCCAATCTCTTTTTGTAGTAATTTTTGTACTTTAGGAAAACAAACAAAAGCCCTACACTGTAACAAGGTTTAAGCCTCAATCATGCCTCAGGAACCACGGTGACATGCACCCTGTACAATGCAATGAAGCCCCATACCAAGTCAAGATGTAATTGTTGGGCACTGATAAACATGATAAAAAACAAGGGTGGACTTAGCCCACCCTTGCCCTGAGCTGGGATCACACAGGCTTTGGTTTTCCAACCAATTGGAAATGCTCAGCCTTTTGCCCTAGTAAAGGTCCTCCAGGTCTGGTGTGAAATCCAGGGCAGGACATTGCTGGGAAATCTGGCCCCAGACTGCCCAGCCCAAAGGAAAATAGATACCTTCCATAAGGAGCAGTTCTTGATCCAGCTCTTGCCTTTCAGCAAATACAATTCCCATCCAAGACAGTCAGGTATTTAAAAATAAGGGCTGATGCCTTCAAATGAGTGTCCCAGCAGAGGGAGGTTTGAGACAGCAAATATTTTTTGGTAAGGTGTCTTGGGCCAGAAGGTGAGTCAGACACAGGGCTGCCTCTCCCTCCAGCAACGAGCTTGCTGACAGCCACCAATCCAAACACTGATCCCACAAACACCTTCCACAGCTGGAAACTACCAAGAGTATTAAATTCAGCCCACAGAGGAGCAAAAAAGCCACAACTGTCATCACTCCATCCCAAGTATTTTAATTTTTCCCATCCCGGGAATAGGTCTGAAGCCTGTACGGATTCCAGAGGACCTCGAATGAGCCTGCATTTGTAAGCTCTTAGGAAAAGGGAACTCAGCTCATTTGTTAAGGAAACTGCAGTGACCCTGCACTGTGCCCTTTCAGAACAGAGAGGACAGGGCAGAAGCCCTAAGGCCAGTCATGGCCATTTGGCCCCCAGTTCACTAAGGATATGCACAACAGGATGGAGAAAGGAAATTTATGATCAAAATTTCAGGGATTATGCCAGCTGCTCCGTGCCTTTCTAAAGTGGTTATTTCTCTTGTAGTGCCAGAGATTTTATGGATTAGAGATGGAAATACCAATCATTCCATATGGGGCGGGTAAAGTTCCGCTCTAAGGATGGAAAAACTTCAGTTTTCTAAACCACAATACTTAAATATTTTTTATTTACAGGTCTAACCCTTCTTAACCTTCTTTTCTCCCTGCCTGAGCTCAATCCCAGCTCACTCCTCTATGATGAGAGTAAGAAAACCATGAAACAACAAAAAAACCCACCAATAATGCCTGTTTTTTTTCTGTAGCACCTTCCATCCAGCTCCCTCTAACAGGTTTATAAGTGTTAATGAAATAGAAAACTACTTATTCCAGTCTTGCAGAAGACAAAGCTCAGTGCCTTCAGCTGTCAGTGCCAAAATGCAGGTACACAAACCCACTGCAGTGTGGCGAGCACAAATTTTAAGGAATATTAAGTACCTCTGACTTCCTCTTGCACCTCTTGAGAGCCAGGCAACTTTCTGTCAGTCATAGGGGGTCTGCATTTCAGGGATGAGCAGTGACTTGGATCACTGACCACATCTGAGATGAAAAGCTGCTTGGTAGTTTATAAAATTCTACCTGTCCTGGATTTTCAGAACTGGGGCACCAAAGCAATTCACTAGTCTTGAAAATTTTGCTCTGGGTTTCCTTCCTTTACCAAGAAATTGCTCTTTGACCATCAACACTTTGGGGTCACACAGCAACCTGGCAGAAGAGCTCAGAGACAGGGCTAACCCATTTCCTCTACTGTGGAAACCTGCAACAGCTCCTTGACTCCCAGCTCCGCACTTTCAAGTATGGGCTTCATTGGTTGATTTAAAAATAAACAGACAAATGCTACAAGTTTATTGCTGTGCTTGAAAAATCTCCTTAAAGATGTGGCCTTCTCTCTTTTTTCACCCCAGCAGGTCCCGGTACGGCCCGTCCTGGTGACCGGTCACTTCAACCATCAGAGAACTACTGACTTCTGAGTCCTTCCTTGAGCTTCTCCTACCTGTCAGGAAACATTTCTGACATATCCAAACACCTCCAGCCTCCTCCGACTCCCCGCTTCTCTGCTGATCGCAGGATGGAATCCACCTTTTCAATCTTTTCCGACATCTATGTATTTTAAAAGAGGCGTTTTTAAAAACTAAACTATGCATGACCATACTAAGACAAGCTAACCTAGATCCTGCCGGTAAAACACAGTCATCTCTCCCAGAGGAAACACAACCCACGTCCCCCATCAACCAGTTGGTCGCTGTCTCTCCCATTCCAGCGGAGTGGAAGCAAGTGGGAAGGTAGGAGCATCCCTCCCCCAGCTGCTTGATCAGGAAAATTGGTCTCAACCCACGCAAACAGACTCCTCTGCCTTCCCACGGAGGGGATCCCTGCAGGCCAGGGCTGAGGGGACAGTGAAGCAGTGACCAAGAACCAGAGGCCCCGAGGCCGAGCTGCCTTTCACACCAAAAGGCAAAAATCTCCCTAAGTCAGCCAGAAATCCATTAAGGGAAGCAGTACTGGGAATCCCCAAAACTGGAGCCATCTGAAGACTGGATTCCCTCCCACTCTGTGGGGTCTACCAAGATGTACATCCAAGAGGAGAAGGTGTGCACCATGCAGCTGGCTCAGGCAGCCCTCCTCTCCTCCCTGCCCATACCCCAGAGGATCTAGCAGGACACCAGGATGACTGTGGTTTATTGTCATGGCTATTACAACACCCACAGTTTCAATTTAACTACGTTTTTTTAATCCTAAAGAGTTATATAAATATCTGTATATTTATTCCTCTGTAACTGAGTGTAAATGACCTTTAAGAGGGTGAAAACTCCTCTGTCTCCTATATGGAAATCAAATTGTATATTTTCTTATGTACATCTTCTGTATAAAGCTCTTGCTGCAAAGATGAATTCAACAAGTCTCTCTGTGTCTGTCTGAGGGCTGGAGGGATCAGGAGTAACATGAGACCCGTGGCACAAATATAGACTTAATCCTCTTTATCCCATGGGCAGAACAACTGTTTGGGAGGGTTTTATTATTTCTCTCTCTACAAAACAGGAACATGTGACACCTAATGAGTCCTGGGCATTTGCAGTAATGCCTGAAAATATTTTGTGAGGCCAAACTCAAGCCTATTATAAAAATAGGTAGCTGTCACCTGACAGAGTTCAAGCAGCAGCGCCAGGGTTGTCCCTGGTGTTATCAGATTGGCATTAAGAGCATCATATCCAGGAAAAAACCCTGGCTGCCTCCGAGGCGGCTCCAGGACAGATGCCCTGGATTCCCCTGGTCCGTGGCAGGACACACAGTCGTCCCTGCAAAACCCTGGTGCAGCTGAGGTCTGCCAAGAACAACGCGCCTAATCTGACTCCCAGCCCCACGTGTTTGTCCATCACATCAGCCTGCTTCCTCAGCCTTCAGAAGCAGTGTGGTGCTGAACTAACTTCCTTTAGAGTAAAACAAAACAAACAAACAAAACAAAAAAAACCCTTTTTTGGCTCAGCCATTCCCATGCAGATGGCAGGACCTGCCTAGGAAATGTGTCACCTGGAGTGCCACCGGCCGCCTCGCTGGTGGCCCGTTCCCCTCCACGTGCAGGACGTGCTGATGCTCTTGTACAGGCCCAGGGTGTCAGGACATGCAGTGGAGCAGCAGAACACATGGCCCAACATGTGCTGCCCCTCTGGCAACAACACCTGGTGCTGTGCATGTGGATGGCACCGTTCCCACGATCCAGTGACAAAAAACATGCAACGAGGTTTTACGTCCACTTGCAACCCGGGATGGTGAAACAAACTCAACGGCCCTGCAGCAAGGGGGACACGTGCACCCACCCACACCAACACAAACCAGCAATGCCTCTTCCATCACCATCCTTGCAGCGTGGACAACAGAATGTTTATAAAAGTTTTGAAATGCACCAGCAGAATTTCAGTTTATGGCCCTGAATGCAATGTCTCCTCTTCTTACAAAGATTTCTCCCCAGATCCCCAAGAGCAACCAAGCAGAACCGCTCTTCTGCCTCCCAGCCCCTCTGCACCTTCTTTCCTCAGCCTGGCCTTTCATCCAGGGTCCCATCACGCTGATCCCAGAAACTGTGGCACCAACAGGTACAACTGTGTCGTCCAGACACACCCAAAATCGGGGTCTCACCATGGCAAACACCCCTTGTAGGTCTGGTCCCAGCAGCCACAACTCACCACGAGCTCCGGCATGTGCATCTTGGTCATAATCATGTTCATGATCTCAGGGGGAACAGGAGAACCTGCAATGATTCCTGGAAGAAAGAGGAAAAGACCTTGGAAACCATCTATTTATTCCCAGGAGCAGTCCCTCAAATGGTTCTGCACTCCCAGAGTTCAAAGCTGGCAAGATATTTGGGATACAATGGCTCATGTAAAAAAACTTTCTATATTTATAGTTCCTTTGTTTCATAGTTATTTATAGTTATTCTAGAAGCAAAGGCTGCAGCAAGGCCAGTTTGCCTGAATGAATTAAGGGTCGGCAGAGTTCACTCGTTAGGAAGATAAACTCTACAGCACAAACCCAGTCCAAGCTGCAATTCCCAAAAAAGGAAAGATTCAGAGGAGAAAGAGGCACAGATTTTTAGCAGGACAAATCCTCCCATCAATCCTCACCATAAACCTGAAAACCTTTCCTCCTGCCTTGCACAGAGCAGCCCTTTTGGGAGAGGGCAGGTCCCATTGCCACCTGTTTCATCCCAGGATGACAGAGCAGAAGAGTGGAGTAATATATGGGCTTTTCTGGGGAACAGGATGAGACAGGATCATTTTTCACATAGCAGGGATGATTAGGTAACTGCTTAAATATTTCTTTATGCTCCAGCACTATCTTCTCTCTGTGCTGTTACTGCCTCAAAAGGGCTGGTGGTCTCCTTGTTTTGGCTCAGCTATTTTCAAGGCTGGCTGCAACAAGAGAGGAAGCTCCAGCACAGTGTATCACACCCTCTCCAATACTTGGGTCAATGACTTCAGAAACTGGCAGGAAACTTTAGGTCAAGAGAGAAATCCCAGCGTGGCTCTGCTTTAGGGACTGCACCAGCTTGAAGCACAGAAAGCATCTGCTGCCACACGGTGGTGGCTGGTGAGACGGGAACTGAGGAAAATCAAGCTATTCCTGATACCTCCCCTTGTAGCTAAAACAGAAAGGTCCTTTCCTAGACTGCCTTAAGATGAGAGAAGAGTCCTAAAATACATAATGATCTAAGGATTCCCCAGGGAAAGGAAATGTAGCATCAAATTAACAGGGGAAACACAAGGCTCGCATAACTAAACTCTTCCCACCAGAAGAGCCATTTGCTCACAAAACTTAACACAGCCCCCCCAGCAGGGAACCAGGAATAGCCTGTTTCTCAGGATTTTTTCCATCTGGGTTCTGAGACTTACCTCCCCGCAGAGATGACAGGTCGTAGGAGTCAAAGTCTGGCTGGGAGAGCATGTCTATGAACATGGTCGGTGTGCCGAGGAGGAAGGAGCACCTTGAGCAGGAGCGGGGAAAAAAGGCAAAGCTGCAGAGCCAGAACTGGGGGCAGCCCCAGCTCAGCACCCCAGCTCAGCACCCATCCCTTCCCACCCCACCCAGGGCTGCAGAACAGCAGGAGGTAGGCACAGCAGATGTGCTACTCATCAGCACACAGATATATATATATATATATATATATAAAATATATAAACATAGACATATATGCATGTATGATGCAGACACAGCAACAGCTCTTTTGTTTCACAAGTTACACTTGAGGAACAAACTGGAAACACAACTATATCAGCAGCAGAGCTGGACTTAGAGAAGAAGGGCAGGCATGTGAAAACATACCAGCCACAGCAAGCCAAGACACCCCTACATTTTCCAGCCAATCCTATGGTGACCTGAAGGATCCTTTAATTTTGGGAGAAGTGTGACACACTCCCAAGCACAGTTGGAAAGGCAGATTTCGGCTCCTGAAGTGCCTGTGCACCAGCAAACCCAACCCTCCCACCACTGGAAGGAAGGGTGTGAGCAACGCCCTGGCAGGTGAGGCGAGGGCAGAAGCACAGCCACAGCCATGAACTGCTCTGCAACAAGACACAAACGAGCTCTCACTTCTCTCGAGACACAGCCTCCAGCGCAGCCTTCCCCTCGAAGCTGGGAGATGAGAAGATGCAGCAGGTCCCATGCAGGGCCATCACCATGCAGCCTCCCACCGACGCCAGGCAGTGATAGAGGGGTGCAGGGAGGCAACAGCGACGGTCCTGGGATCAGCCAGAGACAACAGTGAGGAGAGGAGATTCCCCCCAGCCCGTGTCCAGCCCATCTCACTGCTGAACAGCAAAGATCCGAGCAGAGAGACATTTTTTTCCTGATCCGCTTGTTGGAAATCTGACATTCAGCTGTGCTCCTGTTAGGGGGGAACACGACTCTTGACACCTCCTGCCATTAATAAAAATCACCTTGGGAAGTATTTTCATGTCAAAATTTCATTCTGTGATTTTGCAATGTCTTTTTTTTTTTTTTTATGCTGGATTCTTTAGTCTGTGTTTCTTACACATTAAATGCCAAAAGAGAAGAGTGGGAGTGCTCTGACAGGCATGAAATATTCAGGACTTGGCACATGCCAATAATTTTATTTTGGGTTTTTTTCTTAAACATCAAAGGCTCTGAAGACTGATTGAAATAACTCATCTATTTTCTGGATCAAGGCTGATATGTTAGAAATAAATACTTAAGAACTTCAAAAGAAAATATTTGCCTGTAACAATTTTTAAAAGAAACTACAAATAGAGAGGTCGTACCCTGATAAGAGTTATGAGACTGTAAACATGACATTAAATGAAGTCATGTAAACTAAATTAAAACCTCATTCAACAGAATTCAAAGCTAACACCCAGAGTCTTGTAATTATTTGAAATGAGTATTTACCAAAATGAAAAGTGAATAATTTCATGATTTTTCCCCCACAAAATGATAGCTCTTTTTTTTTCCCAAAAAAAAGCTTCACACAAAACTAAAATGAAACATCAATGAACTCCATTGAAATGCAAAATGCTGTGCATTAATATCCCTCAATGTCATTTGCAGCAAAACATCCTGCCCTGTCTCTGAGCAAGCACCAACACTCTGCACACACCTGGTCTCTCTGTGGCAGTGGAGACCACCCCAAACTGTGTTCCCACCAAAACCCACCTGCTGTGTGATCCTCAGCCTCAGACCAACCAGACGGGCATTATTCACAATGTTCCTGTGGGAGAGGGTGGCTCCTTTGGGGCTTCCCGTTGTCCCCTGGAAGACACAGGGCATTATGCAGTGATGCCACCTTTTCTGAGGATGAGCTACACGTGCTCTGCAGAGATTTCCCAGGCAGACCCTGGGGTGATCTTGCACTTCATTCTCCAATCAGACATGGAAGACTATTTTTTCTTCTTTAACAGAATCTGAAACCCAAACCACACCAAAAAACAACCCAACTTCAGCTGAACAGAATCCACCTGACACCTTCTCATTTCCATCAGCCCTTGACAGGGGGCTGAGCAGCAAGAATGGAAGAAGTAAGGGGAAATGCTAGAACACTTCTTCCATCCTACAGCAGAAGCTGGAAGCTTGTTTTCAGAGAGCAGAAGGCAAAGGAAATGGGATGCTCAGCACCACATACATCTTTTCCCATGTCCACAGTAAGAAACTCAACCACATGGAGCAGGCAGGGCACCTACTGAGGTGAACTGGATGTTGATGGGGTCATTGCAGGACAGGGTCTGCTCCACTGCTCTTAACTGCT
Organism: Platyrinchus mystaceus; assembly: GCA_035041135.1. Classification (NCBI taxonomy): domain Eukaryota; kingdom Metazoa; phylum Chordata; class Aves; order Passeriformes; family Tyrannidae; genus Platyrinchus; species Platyrinchus mystaceus. Next base: position 6,073,597 of record JAWWLV010000046.1, read on the forward strand.
TTACATGGCTGCTGTCCCCAGCCTGCATCACTTCATCCATGTGGAAGGTGCCAGGCAGCTTGGAGTCCAACATGATAACAGTGGATAAGTCAGGTAGCCTGGCAGAGAGAAAAACAGCATCTACAATAACAGAACAAGAAGAAAACTGCCCACACAGGTGCACACTGGTCAGGGCAAACCTCCAGGCCAGCCTAACTTCTCTTCAGATGAGACCAGTTACGGGTCCTCCTTCCACCAAAGCCTGAGTTGTGCAGCTGAGGGGACACAAGGCAGGACAGGGCTGTGGGGTCAGTGCAAAGACACCAGATGTTCCTAACTCACCTTTTGCTCTTTATTCCCCCTGGACTGGATTTTTCTATCTCAGGACATGACTGCTTTAGAATATCATAGTATTTCTGTGTTTTAAATTGAGTGGGGAACACCAGTGCCTTACAGCCAACCTGTGGAGGGAGACAGAAACTCATGAGAAGTTGCACTGGGTTGATGGTCAGGACATGATAAAGAGCAGCCACCACCAACACAGGAACCACAGGGAGGTTCACTGAGGACAAAAGCAAACAGAGCCCTTAGGTCTGTGCATTCATAAAAGCCGCCAAGGGCAGGGCAGGGTGCTGTCAGTGCACACCCAGCACTCCAAGCCTGGATCCAGGCATGCAGCCAGTGCTTTGCTCCTCCCCGGTGCCGGGATCGGGATGGGCTGGTTGATTTTTGCTGGGCAAGAGAGCAGAGCTGCAGCCTGAGGTTCCCTCTTCGCCCAGGATCAACACTCCTTTCTGTGACCACAAGGCAAGCAGCTGATTTTTCAGATTACGAGTCTCAACACGAACAAAAAAACCCAGTCCCAAAAATATGAATAAATAAATAAAGTTAAAACAAATTAATTTGTGTCAGTCTGAAATGGGGAATTTTGAGGAACTCTGGAAAAACAAGGAAACCTAAAGCCTGCCTCTAAGGCTAAGCCAAGATTTTATTGTGGGAGTTTTTTCATAAGGTGTTCCTTTTCCTAAGATTTTTTTCACATCTTTTTAAAGTGTTAGCTATTCTGAAAATTAAAACATTTTTCATTCAACCCTTACATTTACATAATCCCAAAACAAAACGCCTTAATTACTCCAAGAATTCTCATTTCTTTTTCAGCAGAGGAGATTTGCTGAATTTGACCCAGATTTGCAAACTGCTTTCATCTTCCAAAAAAATGCATTCTTGAGAAATAAACTATTTACAGAAATGATTTACTTGGCTGTTTTCATTATTTCCCAAAGTCTGGGAAATGAGGAGACCAAGGCTATGCCAATAAATTATCTGTAAGTACCCTCTGGGCTTTGTCAGAAAGGAAGATAAACATTTGCTCTGTTTTCTGGAACAGGCTGACCAGAACCCAGGGAACTGAGTCTGTTTGGGGCCTTTGTAACTTTTTACTATTAATTCCTTCAAACTACAGTTCTGGCTGAACCAGCTCTGAAAAACAGATACTACATGAGGGCTGATGCTGTAAGAGATAAGGGTCAATGGTTGGGCACCTCCCACTTGGTTTCAACCTGAATGGCAGTGGACCTGTCTTCAAAAAACCTAGAACATGAAATCTGTCATCAGTTTGGTTTTGCAAAGCTCTGGAAATAGAGTAGGACTGCAAGGAATTGTTATTCTGCATATATTTCCATGTACACCAAAGCGAGGGAACCTGATGGAGCAACAGTGGGACCACACAGGAGGACAGGATCCAACAGGCAAAGCCCTAATCCCTTCAGGAATTTTGTTGTGCAAATTAACAAACACAAACAAGTCATTAGGGGGGTGAGGAAAATGAGAGATCCCAGTGCCAAAGGTGCACAGGAATGTTGGCAAACCCGGGAAGGCAAGACAGGAGCAATCCCCAATGGAGCTGAAGCACATTTCTGCTCTTACCCCATCAACACTCCAGATTTACACCAGGGGAGAAAATCAGAGCAGACTCTGACACAGGGAGATGGAAAGGAAAACAAAAGCCAAGTCTTGCTGGGGAAAAAGGGAAGTACTGAGTTGCACCTTCCAGAGGGTGAGAGAAGCAGGAGGACATCCACCCTGGAAGAGATGTGCTCCACTGCAGCACTGGGTCCAGCCCCTACACACAAGAACAGGAGTGACACCAGCGAGAGCTGTGAGAGGGTTAAACAAAGGATGAAATGAGAATTCAAATTGCAGCCCCACAACCCAAGTAGAGAGTTATTGACACAAGAGAAAAGTCTCCCTCAGTTGCTAGAAATTACCCACTTTCTGAGTAAAACAATAAATTTGGATGGTGCTGGGAACACCCGGAAGTGTTCCCTCCCCTGTGATTTAAAGCTGAACAAACAACAGATGAACAAATTAGCTTCTTAATCTTAATTTTTTAGCTATCAAATGTCTAATAACCTGAATTTATTTGAACTAAGGAGCCTGAGCAGCTCAAATTGATTGGTGCTCTGCATATTGCAGGCTCTAATTCAGCCAGGTGTACGAGGGCAGCTGAGGTGGCCAGGATCAGACAGCAGAGAGATGTTAAGCTGTGGCAATACCTAGGACTTAAACCAGCTTAAACCCAGGACCAGCCAGACCTCAGACAAACCTGGGAAAGAGAAATCAAGCTACCAAGTACACTGGTCCTTTCTGAGGTTAAAAGGAGGTCCTTTCTGATGTTCTACTTTCAAGGTGATTTTTGCCCTGAGCAGGAGGGGCAAAGAGGAGATATCTAGTTTTGCATTTTTTATCTCATTCCCTAGAAAATAACTGCTGACAGATATGGTTGGGTTGGGGTAATATAGGCAATACATGGCTGTTAGCAGGGAGGGGGGGGCATGAGAAGGATGCAGAGGTGTCCATCAAACAGACAGGGTGGCAGTCACAGGGAACAGCAACATCCGTGACCACTGAACTGCAGCTTTGTCCCCTTGGTCACCATGTGGTGGTGTCCCCTCTGCACATCCACCTCCAGCCCTGATCTTCAGCCAGTTATCCCTGATATGCCCAAGCAGAAGCTCATCTCTACCATGTCCCCACTCTCCCAGACGCTGCTTGTAGGACTTTTCACAACAAATCAATTAGTGAGTGCCATACAAACCTTCCTGAGGACAAACTCCAGCTCAGAGGCCTGGTAGGCTGGATTCACAGATACCTGAGGAGGGAGAAACAAGGAGGCTGATCAGAGTTACCCTTGCCTTGAAAATCCTCCCTCCAACACATATTCCAACAGAAAAGTTCTCCCAGGGATAAGCCACACTCCAAGCCTCTCCTCCAACACACAAAACTAAGAGCTCACCACCAGAGGGATTCCACACCCACAGAAAAAAAATATCCAGATACTGCGATTGCACAAAAGAAAACAGTCCCAAAAGAGATTTACGTGAGGGAGGTCACACAGTCAAAACAGAGCTTGAGAAACAGAAACCAGACCTCCTGTCCCACTGGCAGACATTTAATCCACTAAACTAGATCAAAACTCAAGTGCAAGTCAGGATTCTTGATGGACAACCAGGAAAATACTTCCTCCAGTCCACCTCTCCACAGAAGCAGTATTGGCTGCTGGAACTGAGTTCACCCCCAGGTTCATACTGAGCCACACTCCTCCACCCTGTTCCTGCAGACTCTGGGCTAAACCAGGATGAAGAGAACAGACCAGAAGGCTGGGTTTAGACCATACTGCCCAAATAAGGTGAATTTTGGTGAATATGCCAGGTCATATTATCAAATTAAAACTGTCTTTGGGGATATGCAGCTTGGACTAGATTTTTAAGTGTGCATTTGTGCCTCGGAGCAATACATTTGGAAGGGACCTAACCAGGTGGTAATGGGTTGGGACAGCAGCATCCCACAAAAAGTGGTCCTGCAGGCAAAAGCACATCTCCTTCTGTCATCAGCTGCTGCAAGTTAGTTCACAGTAGTTTCTTGCTGCTCCATCCTCTGCAGTGTGCTTCCCTACAGAGTGGAGGACAAAGATGCAGAGAGCTGCACAGATCTTGTTTAAATACCACATTCAGTTATAGACAACGTGCCAGGTAAGAGCAGGAAAAAAGAGACAACAAACTTCATTCTGCAGTATCTCCTATTGCTTCTTTGTTTCCTTTCCCAACAGACTACTAAAAACTCAGACACAGCAAACTCCTTACCAGGATGATTCCTGCCTGGGCAGTTGCAAACTGCATGAGAACCCACTCGTATTTATTGGGTCCCCACATCCCCAGCCGGTCTCCTTTCTTCAGGCCAAGAGCCAGAAGCCCAGCTGCTGCTTGGTCCACCTGTAGAACACAGGACAAGAGCCTGAGGATCACACATGGGATGCAGTGGGGCACATTTGTCTCCAGGCACTGCTTTCTGGGGAAAAAGTATCATCTTTGTGACTGAAATTGGACAGAATGTCCCATGAGAGGCTGCAGCAGCTTCTGAGCCTCAGAGCACAGAACAGCTCAGCAGGTTTACTGAAAGCACAGAAATAACAAACCTGGAACAATAACACAAAGCAGGAAGGAAGCCAAAATAGGCAATTAGGTACAAATTGTTGTAAGTTAATTCTTGCTCTAGGACTACTTAGTGCCTGGCTCCTCATCAACTACACTGAGGACTAAGCCTTACCCACATGCTGGGCTCATCCACACTGTTGGATCTGCCTCCCTTTTGGGATATCACTTACTTTGAAAAGGTCTCAAGTAAAGAAAATTGTATAGTGGGATTTTTGACCAGTTTGGGGTTCCTATCTTCATAAGTCCTATGAGGAATAGCTGAGGGAGCTGGGAGTGCTCAGCCTGGAGAAAAGGAGGCTCAGGGGGGACCTTCTCACTCTGCCAATCCCTGACAGGAGGGTAAAGCCAGGTGGGGGTCGGGCTCTGCTCCCAGGGAACAAGGAACTGGACAAGAGGAAAACTGTACCAGGGAAAGGTCAGGTTGGACATCAGGAGCAATTTCTTCACTGGAAAGGACTTCCCAGGGAGGTGATGGAGTCACCATCCCTGGAGGAGTTCAAGAAATGACTGGACATGGCATACAGTGCTCTGGTCTAGTTAACAAGGTCAAAGACTGGACTCAATGATCTTGGAGAACTTTTCCAATCCTAATCATTCTGTGATTTGGTGATTCATTAACTTGAATTCAGTCACTATATTAACAACTATTTTTTTTGTGTGATTGTAAGTGTGTGTCAGGTGTGCAGATGTATGAATAAATATTCTGAGGTATTCAGGAAAGTTTTTATAGTTTTGTTGTGTTCTCAAATGAGTCGATGAAATTTACCTTGTAGAAGATATGAATTTGAAGAAAAGCTATGCTCTGATTTAGTTCAGAATTACAGCCTATTTCTTAAAATCAGGGTGAACACAGCTAATCTTGTTTATCCAAATGAATGTGACCCAAACCATACTAAGCCTAAAAAAACCCTCAGAAAAAAAAAACAACAAGTCCTCCTATCCAAGATCATATCATACACTTAGTAGAAAATTTCCAGGTAGTTAGCCTTGAAATATTGTCCCTCGATTTCAAAAACAGCTAAACATATATTTGTAAGCAATACGTACACACACACACATAGACACACCCACACACATCTGTGCATGTAATATTGAGCCCTAATCCTTGACTTTGCTCCACTGCCTTTAGGCTTAGATAAAAAACCTTCCACACACCCAGGATCTCTGATAGTCAGAATGACTAACACAGAAGATGGAGTCTACTCCAGTGGAGAAAACACTGACTCAGCCCACAGCCTATCAGATAGAGGTGATAATTTTACAGTATGAAAGTTCATTTTGGGATTTTCAACATGCATTTTGTATATGCTGCCTCCTCCATTTCATCTCCAGGTTCTAAGGAGGACAAAGGCAGCACGTGCCCGTTGGTGCGTGCTGGGGACACGATGCTCCCTCTCCACACACAACACACCTCAGTCCTGAGCTGAGCAATGAAATCGTTTTCCATTTATCCATCGTGTCTGCTGAGGTTTCCCACCCACCTGTGCTCCCTGAGGGGGGAACCAGGCACTCACCTCCTCTTTGAACCGGGCAAACGTCCTCCGAACCCCATCCTGGAAGAACACCAAGGCCTCGTGATCGGGGAACTGCTCGACGGTCTCCTCCAGGCACTGGCCCACGGTTTTGTCGAGAAGGGGAATGTCTAAGGGTCCCTGGACATAGCTGTTGGTCACTCTGGGGGAGACAGAGGGCACCCTTGTATGCAGGGCACTGTGAAAGCAATGGAGAAGAGTCTATTTAATACAACCTATCCACACAATTCTCTCCACCTGGAGGGATTATCCGCCTGCCGATGGCATCAGGAGTACACAAAGCACATTCCTGCAGAGCCTCCATCCCTTTGTGGGAAACCAGGACCCTGCTCCCTGGTGGGGAAGGAGCCTCCACCAGCCCTGCAGACTGGGCACAGCCTGGTCCTACCATTATCCACCTGCAGTGAAAACTACACGGACAAGTTGGGAGATCTGCACAGACCACGGACTCTCCAGTTTACTGAGAGATGGCAACGGGGCTGGGTCTTTCAGCAACATAATTAACTGGGAGGGAACACAACCAAACCAGTTTGTAGATAAATTCCCTCAACTGGCTGAAAAGAGCAGACAACTGAGAAAGAGAAAATTAAAATTAAAGTCAGAGATCAGTCTCCAAAATAGTCAGCGGGGAAGAGTCTAATCCTGCAGAATAAAGACTGTTTAAAAGAGTTCAGAGAAGCTGAGCTGTGACTGAGGCATCTGCAAAGGGATGGTCTGTGTATACAACAGCAAGCACTGTACGTGCTCCATCTCTGCCAGCTGGAACACAAGAAGTTTATAGAACTGCAAACAGCATCCGTAAAATGAGGAGCTACCAGGGAGATGAGGGGGAGAAGTGCAGAGGCAATAATACAGCAGGGAGGAGATGATCCCTATGGCAAACTCACGAATGGAGGGGAGGAGCAGAGCAGGGAGGGGTTCTAGCAGACCAAGGCCCGGGGCAGGAAAGGAGCACTGAGGTATGGTGCATAGCTCAGAGGCTGTGTTTGCAGATCCAGTGTATAATAGAGGGGATCCCTGCATTAGACAGTAAAATCAGCTCAGCCTAAACTCAATTTTCCCCCATTCATTATGGGACCAATATTCTGCAAAGACTTGGTGCCATTTACCACAAAAGATTTGTTTTTCTGCCCAGAAGAAACAAGCCCCAGCATGGAGTTACCTCGTCTGTGAGGTCAAGTTTGGTCACCATACCTTCAGGGGGAGTTTTGCTCCAAGAACCAAGCAAATAACCTGAGCCTCTTCCCTCCATTGCTTTTCAGCAGATGGAGGATTGTGCAACTCCCACTGGGCTCTGTTCAGACATCTTTCCTCTCAGAGCTCTTGAGCAACTCACATCAAGGCTGCAGAGCTGCCCGAGGAGGAGGAGGGAGGACAAGTGCTAAACTGAACTACCATCTACTATTTGGAAGCTCCTGGGCAAGGCACATAGATAAACTAGGAGATAAAAGAAAGCTCTGAAGAAGAAAAGCCTTTATAAATATAGGTTCTATAAAACAAAGGCTGAAAAAGCTCTCCCTAACCCAAACAGAGGATAAACGCTCCTGGGAAAGCAGTAAAAGCCACAGCAGCCACTGACACTTGTTGGTTGAAACAGTGACCAGAGAAGTCCCTGTTGCCCGTCACAGGGTGGTCTCAGAGAAACAGGTGGACAAGGAACCCTCAGGTTGTTTGCTAAAACTTTTACTAGAGACAACCACACTCACATCTCCCTCAAGACAAGTCGTTTCCAGTTTCAGCAGAGCTTGTTCCAAAATCCCCTGCTGTTCTCTGCCAGCTGAGGCACAGGGACGTTTCTGAGCAGGCAGGGAGCAGCTGCTGACCTGGTTGCACAAGAGCACTTCCCAGGGCACCGTCCAGGGGTCACTGGGAGCCAAGCAGGCTCAGCACTGGCCTGGAGTGGGAGCAAGCAAACACAAGCCTCTCATGGACCGCACAGCTCCTCAGGGGATACCACCCAAGGAACCAGCTGGTAAAAAACCTGGTGCAACACATTCTTCTACAGCACGACTGAAAAGCTGAACAGCAAAACACCATCACAAAAAGAGAACTGGAGAGGGGAGGAAATATTATTAGAAAATTTGGGTTGAGAAAATTCAATCAAAATCTAAAGCGTTCAGATGAAAGTCTCCCACTCTCCGCAGTCAACCTTCCAAGAGGTACTTGCACAACACTCCATTGCCAATTAAAAGGGTAATATCTTACACTGTTATGTCTTGGCAAAACATTACACACATCAGGCTTTCTGGATTACTATTTCAGTGTTTTTTCAGGCCTGAAGAGCCAAAGGGTTTCACTGACTTTGCAGAACCAGTCTTTTACACTAAATGCGAGAAGGCACAAAGGCAGAGCCAAATGACAAAGGTCCAGGCTTCATGGCTTGGCTTCCTCCTTACCCCTGAATATGCAGATGAAAGAGCATCAAAGAACAGTAAAAGATGTCATTATAAATCCCCGTGCTCCAAAACACTGTGAAAACACTGCTGGTTTCCCCCACAGTGTGAACACATGCACAGCTTGCTCTCAGAGGTCTCAAGCATTCACATTTTCAAATGAAAACATCAGCAGCACAGAAACTAATGGCTAAGATATCTCATGCTCATAACCCAGAGTCACAGACTCCTCTCAAAGCAATAACTCACATCATTTCTTCAAATCCATTAAAGCAAAATTCACAACTGCCACTGAGCCTGAGCTCCCCAAATTCTGGTCTGACGTTCACATGTGCTACAACATTTCTGCATCATTTCTCTGCTGGCAGAGGCAGAAGTGAAAGGCATGAGACAAAACACAGCAGGCTGTTGGAAGCACTGGGGGTCAGGAATGGAAGGAATGAGGCAGATACAAGACATGTTCATAAGCAGCAGCATCGTGCTGGAAATCATGTGGGGATGGTCTCCCTCCTGCCTACAGCCTGCAGAAGTGTATGTATCTGATCTGAAATAATGTATCGAGACCTCTACAAAGAAAGGGTCCAAAGGATTTAGAAATAATCCTTGTGTTCATCTTTGTTACAGAAAACAAGTAATTCACCCTTCACCTCTTCGTACAGAGTATCTGGTGATGCTGGAGATAAAACAAGACCAACGGTCTGATATTACAGCAGCTTTCATTTCCCTGACTCAGCTGGAGGAGAGCAAATAAAACTCTACTTGCTCTTGGGTGTCAGCACAGACTGTAAAACACGAGTTTTGGAGAGCACATGTCTTCTGTTAGCAACACATTTCAGCAGCAAGACAGCCTGCAGTGCCTGCAAACTAGCCAGCCTCATCTCCAGGCTGTTCCTGAAAAACTCCATGACCCTGAAGTTCAGCAGCACAACCGAACAGAGAGACATAACAGACCAGGGGAAAATGCATCCCCCTCCTGTTCCATGCAAAAGGCAGGAGAGCAGCCAAATCCCAGCAATCCCAGAGAGCTCTCCTGCCTGACAGAAGGATCAGAGTGAAGCAAGCACTCTGGACTAATCCTAGGAGATATTTGTATTTATCTCTGAACAGCCCAAATCGACAGTCTGGAGTTGTTGATATAAGATAACCAGCTCTGTTTTCACCTTTAACTCTTCATCAGCCTCTACAGAAATTATCAAAAGGGATGAGAGAGGAACACAAGGCAGAGGTGTCACCTCCTGTCCCCTGTACAGCATGAAGGCCATTGACCTGACCAGTCTCTCTGCACCCGTGAGAAAGGCCCTGCCCTCCCAGGGCTCAGGAACTGTCCTCACTATGGAGTTCATACTCAGAAAGGTTCATGGACTCTCCTGCCAGTTCCTTTGCTCATGGACATCTACCAGGAGCTTCTCCCCACAAAGCAAGAGCTTTTGTGTCTTTTGTGTAATATGACTGCAATAAAAGGGTGGTGAAAGTTAGCCCTGCTCCAACCTTCCCTCTTCTTTTCTCTGTTGACTGAACAGTTAACTAGGTTCTCATTTTTTGTTTGTTTGGTTTGGTTTGAGGAAGGATCAAGTTTCCAGGGTTTTCAGACTCCTTCTGCAGCAACTTTCTGAACTTTCTAGTTATGTTTCTTACTGTGCTTCTCTGCCCTCAGCACTCTTCTTTTCAAAAGGATAAATACACCTAGGAGCAGAATTTAATAATTTTTTTTTTTTATATAATGTTACTAGGAAGAGTTTAGTGTCTAAATTTGTGTTCTTCTTCTCCAAGGGCTTTGTGTTCATGTCCTACAGTTTCACTTCTGGGCTGGAGTGAACTGTAGTGAACTCTCTGTCATGCTTCCCTTCTGATCCAATTTCCTAAGATTTCGAGAAGGAATCTTGGAGCATTCACGATGAGGTGGCTTCAACCACCTCACTCCTAATGTCAAACCAGCTGAAAAGAAACACCTGAGCCCTGTCTGTGGAAAAACAAGGAACCCCGTGGCTCTTGGAGAATTGCTCACTAGAAGTCGTTTCTCCCAGTGAGTATTAGGCTCTGAACATCAGCTAATCCTTCAGAGCCTTTCCCAAAGCCAGTTTCCTTCCCACTGCTGCTCTTTCACACAAACTTTCTTCAAGAGGCAGCACTGAAGGAAAGCAAAATAAAGAACTGGCCTGACACACCCCCCCCGAGCTCCTTGGTGCCTGGACCTGCTGTGTTCCTGACCACCCTGCCCACCGGGGGTCTGCAGGACCGCAGGGGGACAGGGACACTGCCTGCAAGTCAGGGCACCCAAGGAGGGTGGAGAAGCCATTTGATATGTTTGATGTAACTGAAATCAGGATGGAGCTGCTGCACAAAGAAAGTTCAGCCCATTCCTTCTCACCACAGCCCCCTGTTCCCTACAGCCACGCATCCCCTGTAGCCCGCACCCTCGGTTCCAAGAATGAACCCCCCGTTCCCCTACAGTCCCTCCCGGTCCCCAGCCCATCCCTACCTTCCCGGCGGGGCTCCCCGCCTCCCGCCCGCCCGGCGCAGGACCCGCAGCCCGTGCCGGGGCAGCGCTGCCAGCCGAGCCGTGGCCATTCCTCCAGCGGCGGCAGGATCGGGGCACTCGACGGGGCCCGACCCGACCCGTCCCGCCGCTCGGAGCGCAGGGGCGGTGCCCGGCCCGCCCCGGCCCCGCTCCGCCCCATCTGCGGTGGCTGCGGGGCCCCGCCGGCCCGGGACCCTCCGCCGGCCGCGAGGAAGCGCCGGGTGGGACGGGGAGCAGGGAAAATGCCCACCTGAGTGCGGGGATGGGGGCTCAGAGGGAGCCCCGGGCACACGGCTGGCAGCTGTGTGACGTTCGTGGCCAGAAGTTGTCCTTTCACTGTTTCAGCACAGGACAGAGCAATTATCTTTATCTGTGCTGATGGAGCATCTGAGGGCTCAGTGTTGTATAACCACTGGGGGAAAAAAAATGTCTGGGATGCAAACACCTCACCTTTAATAAATAAAGATAAAGCTGAGTTTTGGCTTGATCTTCCCATGTAACAATCATTAAGCCACAGGGTGAATCCTGGTTAAAGAAAGAATTAAATGAAGAATTATGCAGAAGTTAAGATGACCTCGACATTTGGCTATGTTTGTTAAAGATTGTCAAAGCAAAGGCCGCCTGAAGCAGTACCACTTCATACACCATTGCATAAATCATTCATTTCTAATGGAGATTTAAAAGTCTGCCTTCAAGTTAATCACAAATAAGCAGGTAGGTTTTGTAACCCATCTACACCTCTGTTTGTTTTTTCTAAGAGCCAAACGCTCTTGGATTTGTGCAAACCCAGATTTCAGTCCCTGCAGCACTGCACAAGACAAGGACTTTTCCCAGAGATGCAGAGGGTCTTGCTCAGGTCCCCCCAAAGTCCCTTTGGAGCAGAACTGTATGGGGAACTGCACAACAGTTCATGTGAGTCCTTTGTTACCTGGGGGTAACGCAGGGCTCAGCAATCGCCCACCTTCCTCAGAGATCTGGAAATGAGAGACTTCCCCACCATTCCCTGGGGCAGGTCTTCTCTAGCCCTTCCTTGGTCTCCAAACATGGTTGTGAAAAGCTGAGGGATGGGAAAGGCTCTTGGATGACTAGACCTTGCCCTTCTCAGATGAGGGCTCTTTAGTTTCTGGTCACCTTTGGAGGAACAATACCATGCTTCAAGAAA
>JAWWLV010000046.1:6090418-6106551 GCA_035041135.1 Platyrinchus mystaceus
GACGCTCAGAAAGCTGCAAAACAGGAGATGGAGAAGAAAACTAAAAAAGAAACAGTGCAGACCCGAAGTAAGTAGTATCAATTTTGGGTGGGATTGCATCAGATTTCATCTTCATCAGACTTTGATGCTGCCAGAATTGCTTTCATGCAGTCCAGGTACTGGGAGGTGATGGGAGTGAGCAGGGGGGAACCTGTAGGATTTCTGATAAACTCTTGCTGCTGTGCCGTTTTCCCCTTTGCCTGTGTTCCCTTGAACTGTGGAGCTACAAGATTCAAGAAGTTCTTCAGGTGTTCCTAATGAGAACTTCCCTCCACTCATTTCAAGTGTACTGAACTACACGTGCCACACAGAGGTGCTTTACACCCTCCTCACTGCCGCCCATGAAACTAAATCTGAAACTTTTCATCATAAACAGTTAAATCCTGCATATCTACCTATTTATCAGAGCTAAGTAATGAAAATTCATGACAAAAGCCAGCTGCAGCAGAGGCTGAAGTATGTTGCCTGAACAGTTTGTTTCTGAATGCAGACTGTTAAAGATACTCGATTGATTCCTCATGTTCTGTCCTGTCCACGTTCTCCTTACAGAGCCTGCCTCCAGCTCCCGTCCCCCTCAGCCCCCCCGGCACAAGCCCTCGTGGTCACGGTCGGTGCTGAGGGTCCTGCTCTTCGTGCTGTTCTGCATCCTGTGTGCTCTGGCCGCCTGCAAGCTGACGGAGCTGCAGCGTCAGCCCCTGTGCGTCAGCGTGAACACCCTCTACGAGGACGTGGTGGCCGCCCTGCAGAACCACAAAACCCTGCAAAACTTGCTACAGCACAACTCGCAGCAGTGATTGTCCTGGACGGGCGCTTGCTTCGTCAGCATCTCCTTCCACCATCTACGCAGCCAGAATTCCTATGGAATTGTGTTCTGATGAAACTGCTTTGAACCAGTCAGTGTTGGTTTGCTGGTCCACTCCACAGAGCAGAGTTGTTGTTCAGACCATCTTTGCTGTGCATGTTTTGCAGTTGGCCTGTAACTCCCATTTTTTGCGCACGTTAAACCTAAACTTGTTACCACGTCTCACCTCCAAGGGGTGTTCACCAGGATTGTGAGGTACAGGAAGCTGCCAGTCTATAGGAGTGGGAAAAACCAGCCCTCGCCTTGCCTGGGTAGCTGTAGCTCTGAGCTGGAGGTGGAAGGTTTTTAATACACATCCATTCCTTGCTCTCATTTCTGTTTGTGCTAAAATTGGTGATATGGCTGTATGGGAATAACACACTAAGGTCACTCCAGGACCAATTACAGGCGTGTAGGATGGCTGTGGATCCGTATGTTGGGGCGAAGAGGCTGATGTGCTATTGAAAGGAGCTGATAATTTTCAATACAACAGTTTTCACAGCAATTTGTCTGAACTGGATGTTTATGTTGTTAACGCGGTTTTAGTTTTAATTAAGTCCTTTAGGAACAGCCACAGATGATTTCAGAGTACATAGGGGAATGATTCCTGCCTGCTGTATCCACGGTGGCAGCACTGGGTGGCACTGTGGGAGCACTGCTGGCAGGAAAGGGATTAGCCTTGGGGCTGGGGGAAGGCCGGGAAGTTTGGTGGCTTGCACTTGGAGAAGAAAACTCTCCTCTGCAAAGTCCTACTAATAATTTATAATTTCCCTAGAAAATATTTAAAATTAACTAATTTTAAATTTTCCTTATTAAAAAAAGGGAAGTTTGTCATATCCTTAAGGGCTCTGTGAGTACTAAAATGAAGTTAGGATTCAGAGAGTATCCGTGCTACGGACTCCAGTGACACCCTACACTTCTCGCCAGAGTTGCTCCCTCTTCTCGTAGCTGGGATAATCACTGCCAAGAGCAGTGCCGTGGGGAAATCATCCACAGCAGTTCACACCAAAGTCACCATTGAAACCTTCACCTTTTTGTAACCTGATGATAAGGCTGTGGTTCCCTGAGTGTCACACAGGGTGGAGTGGCAGCATGAGTATCAGAAAAAAGGAAGTGCTGCCTCTGCCTTAGCAGGGTGTGTGTTTCCAAAGCTTCCTTCAAACAGCTTTAAGCTTCGCTTTTGGTGTCTAACTCATCCTGTTCTTTAAAAGATCCTTGCTCCCTATCCAGAAATGCTCAGGAAAATGACAAACAAAATCCAGAGCAACATTTTCCTCCCTGCAGCAATTCCTGCCAGCAGCTGGGAGGGCTCAGCAAGTGCTGCATAGTTTGGCAAATGCTGGGCTAGTACAATTTATTTATTTATTGGCCAGGCCAGGGCTCCTGCTGGATGCCAGGAGCTGGCAGGTGGGGGGTTCCCACTGGAGGCAGCGCAGTTCCAAAGAGTTAACTTCCACACACTGGATGCAGTTTAATTCTCTCAGCACTCATCTCGGTAAGTGCTGCTGTCACAAAAGCCCTCAGCTGTCCTTGTGTGCACACAAGTGCTAATGGCTGCACGGACAGGCCGTGCTCCCCAATCTAATTAAAAGGAAGCTTTTTCTGCCAACTGTTTAGACCTCATAATTCCAATGCATATAATCAGATTTCGAGACCCTCTCTAGATTAAGCTGTCTGGAGACTGAATCAGGGCAGTCTAAATTTATATCTGAAAATTAGTCTTACTCATTCCCATCTGCTACAGTGGAACACAGAGTCTTTTTTGTGAGATAAAGTTCTTCCACCTCGCTAGAGCAGGTGCTGGGGGGGCAGCACTGTGTTGCTTTAGCATCAGGATTTGTCCCAGAGGAGAGAGAAGGTAAATCCTTGCAGTTCAGGAGAGCAGCAGGAAGCATTCCTTTCAACAGAGGACATGCCTGTCTATATGCAAGACAACTCATTAAGAAGCAAAGATTATTCAAAATTATTTATTTTATAGAAAGACAAAGAACGTCAGTAACTATGAACCGTGTGCAACACGTGCTCTTGGGGAAGATGTTCACCATTTTTCTTGTATAAACTCCAGCCATTCAGCAACTTTATCCAACTTTTTTCCTGCTACGATAAAGTCTAAATGTGCTTCAAGTCTTTAAACGAGGATCAATGCCTTATCTAAGCACTTCTTCACTGAAGAAAACTGAACAGTACAACCAGTCAAACATTAAAACCCTTATTCCCTGGAGCTACCCAGTGAAATCCAGACAGAGGTCAGGGTTGTGGGAAGTCATCTGCAGATAGATGCGTCGGGACAGCTCCGGCCCGATCCGCCGGGAGGTGGCTGTCACACCCTCACCACGGTGCACTGGGATATTGGCCAGCATGTTCTCCCGCTCCTGCTCCGAGGAGCATTTTCTATAGGCCTGAAAGCAATACAAAGGAACAACACTGTCATCCACTGCTCAAAAAACCAATCAAAGCCGTGCATCTGTGACCGCTCTGCCCTTCCACAGTGTCCGCTCGGTTTTTCACCCGGTCCCTCCCCAGTCCCATCCGTGACCTCGGAGAGCGGAACCAAAGCTTCCCCCTCCGTGGTCTGCTCTGGGAAGCCAAAGCAGTGGATGCCAAGGAATCAGTTCCTTCACTGCCTTAGTGCACTGCTCATACAGAATCGCTGTATCTAATTTAATACCAATTAAGCGATTTCTTCCACCCCTTACATCAGCTGGCTGCCTGCGCACAGTGCCAGGTATTCCTGAGGCATCCTCACCTGGATCAGGAGCTGAGGAGAAGGGTAGGCAGACACGACAGCCTCAGCCATGGCAGGGCTGACCCGGTTAAGCTGCTGTATCTGCCTGTTCCAAACTTTCAAGAGACCCTTTCCAGAATGATCCACCTTCACCCCTCCACACCAACGCTTCTCCAAGTAGAAAGAGAACCCCGTATCCTCTCGTTCTCGCCTAGGGAGAAGAAGGAATGAGGAAGCAAATGAGACAATGACAAAAATCCTGTCCCTCTGTCTGTAGTAACAGAGCCAGAGCACTGTCCCTCACTCATGCTGTTAGAGACACTGCTGGCATCAAAAGAAATGTTGATAATTTGACCCTACTTGCTTTATATTCATTACCAATCTCTTTAAGACCCAGATTGCTATGGAAAAAAAAGCAATCCTGACACAAGCCAACACACAGAAAAAGTGGTAAACAAGAATTCACCTTCTGGCTGTCAACCATAACACTTTTACATGTAATTTTTAACAATATCTCATCTCCTCTCATGGCTGACATGGAAAATCCAGCAGCTACTGTGAAAGGAATGCCAGGATTGTGTGAGACTGCGTGAGATGGCTTTCTGAGCTATCGCTGTGTAACACACTGCTGTCCTTCCTTAACAGAAACAGCAAAGTGGTTCATTCTCCGGCACATCTCTCTTGGTTATGCACTGCAGAAGAAAAGCTGGTGCTGTAAGAGCCCAGCCCTCCTTGCATTCCCTTCTCACTCCAAAAATCTGCCTGAGAACAAGAGCTTTACTTGATGTCAAGACTCCAGTGTGAAACTTGAGGGTGCTGAGGCACTGAAGCAAGTTGTGCAGAGAAGTTGTGGACGCCCCATCCCTGGAAGCGTTCAAGGCCAGGTTGGATGGAGCTCTGAGCAACCTGGTGTAGTGGGAGGCGCCCCTGCCCATGACAGCGTGTTAGACGAGATGATCTGTAAGGTCCCTTCCAACCCAAACCAGTCTGTGATTCTGTGAAATCAGGGTTTGTACCTGCTATTCCCTCCCAGTAACTGAAAGTGCAGCCTCTCCAAACGCAGGACCAAACCTCCTCTGCTTACTCACTTGAATGGTGCCTCAGCCACAGCTTTTGTGAACATAGTGGCATATTCCCCCAGCTCCTCACAGGTCTCAAAACAGCTGACCTGGACTTGTGTGCACACTTGCAGATCCACCAGGGCCTGTATCACCATTGGAAACAACAAATGGGACAATCAGTCTTGTCACATCAAACCCCACCTTCGTCTGAAACAGAAAAGGGTCACAAAGATCTCGCTGTAGAACAAGAACATCTGCTCTCTCCCCATTTTGGGAACAGTTAATTTACAGCACTGAAGTATTAAGGGGCAGTCTGTCTCTGCCAGATAGTATCAGTTCAGTGTCCTCTGAGCTGCCACAGCTCCTCCGTGGTGCACTCTTGTTACACACAGGCCACCACGGATGGGCTTTGCCAGCTGCATCCTCCCATCCCAGAAATGGTGACCAGGTCAAATGTTCCAACACTGACAGACAACAGATGATGGCTGTATATCTGTTTTAAAAGGTACTCACTTCTTCTACGTCCATTCTGGTTAACTCCAGGCCAGAATCCTTAATTTTCTTTTTTCTCCCTTTTTTCTGTTCTTGGTTCCTACACACTGCTGCCTGTTGCAGTCTCTGTTTTGACTGAACTCTGAGGGACCTAAAAAGAGTAAAGTAACATGAGGGTGAGAGGCTGGAAGGGCCTTTACTTCTGTTTTTGTATGACAGTAGAGCAGTTCTGGGTGGGAATATCACTTATACTCCAGTCTTTGCTAGTAGGAATTTATGTAAACACCTAGGGAATTTATGTAAACACTTTCAAGGCCAAAGAAAAACATAGAAATGTTTGGAGGGAAAGAAGTTTGACCTGAAATAATTTTCTACTCCAACTACTGCTAGAGCCAGAATTTTCCCAGGTAGTTTCTCCATCATCTGAGCTACACAGCTCTGCAGGGTCATCTTCTGCCCTTCTGTACAGCTGTCAGCCTTCTGCAAATATGAATGGCAAAAAAGGGGTTAAACCATTCTGAGGTACACATGGAAGCACAGCAAACTATGGCTCTGGTTCTGGGTTTGCAGATGAGCCTGCTCACACTTGCTCTTCAGGGCAAGCAGGCAATACTTGACCCCGTGTGCAGCTATAGCAGAAAGAAACAAAAAATAATCCCACTTGATGGAACAATGTTACCTCTTCAGGGACGTATGGAAGTTTTTAACTAGGAAAGTTTGTCAGAACTTTACATTATACAACCCAGTGGTTTTGATCCATTAATGGCTTAAAACCCCAGATTTCTATTTTACTGAAACCCTGCATTCATCCCACACATAAGGTTTCATCCCACACAGAAACATTCCTGCCACAAAGAGGGATAACAAAACATCAGTTTAGCATCAAGGCATGTACAGGAGCACAAAAGTCATAAGCACTCTCACTTGTTTGTAGCTCTGAGCCATGGACAAAAAATCCTCCAAGTCAAACAGAACCAGGACATTTGGTTCTTCTGTCCATTCATCCTCTCCTCCCACCTGTTCAGATATGAAAACAAACAGGCCAACAGTCTGCTTAGAATTCACTCAGACTCCCACTCAGAGCTCTGAGCAGGGAGTTTAGGGGGTGTTTGTGTTGCTAATTATGAGTGAGTGCAAATAACAAACGGAGAAAAGGGCAAAAACATCAAGATTTTGCTTGCACACCTGAGACGACACAGTCTGTCTCCTCCAGGTGATACTGCAGGGAACAGCCTGGTTCTCAACCACACAGGTATAACCGGCAGCCTCCAAAGCTCTAAGGATCTGCTCACCACCTTCTACCTGTAATAGGACTGAAATCGGCGCATGGGTCAGGCCTCCAAAGAGAGCAGATAGACAGCGCAAAGCAGGTGCAGGCTGTGAGGACAACTACCTGAATCCAGCACCACTGTTATGTACTTCTGGCACTCTCCCGGCCGCTGAGCTTTCAGCGCCTTGGCAAGGGCTCTCTTCCTCTCTTTCTCCTCCTCCTGCAGCCTCTTCTTCGCTTCTCGTTCCTTCCTCCTCTCCCATGCAGCCTGGCAGACTGCCTCCCTTTCCCTCTGACTACACTGCCGCTTCTCGGGAGGGAGGGACGTTTCTGTGCTTGCTCCGCTTACCAGGGGGCTGCCGGGCTTGTCCGAGCCGACCAGCAGCGCGGGTCCTTCAGCACCGCCTGCGCCGTTTTCACCGCCACAACGCCCTCCTCCGGACGGCTCCGGCTCTCCCGACAGCCCTTCACCACCAGCGCAAAGCCCCCCGCCCGGCTGGCAGCAGGGCACAGAACCCGCTCCCCCTCTCGCCGCGACCCTGCCAAGCAAAGCGGCGGCCTCCAGCACTGCACCGTCCTCTTCCTCGCTCCCGCTGCTCACCAGCATAACTGCGGGGTCGGGGGACGGGGGCCGCGGGAGGCTCGGCCCGCGGGCGTGCAGCAGGGAGGGCAGGCTGGGCAGCTCCTCCTCGCTGTCGCTCCCTGAGCGCGGCTCCGCCATCGCTGCCCTTCTCCTCAGGGAACCCGCCGCGGCCGCCACTGAGGTGGTGGTGAGGAGAAATCCCGCGCTGGGCGCTGATTGGCCCGGAGGCGCGTGCGGCTGGCGGCGATTGGGCGGCTCTGTGAGTGAGGGGGCGGCTTCGTCCTCTGAGGGGAGCGGGGAGCGGGAGGGTGAGCTCGAGAGGGGTTGAGGGGTGCGCTCCCCCCTTCCTCCCCCACCTCCAGCACCACCGCGGGAGGTCGCGTCCTCCTCGGAGGGTCAGGGGTTTCGCCTTTCGCCCCGCGAGCTGAGGCGGAGCCGCCGTGGAGTGGGCGGGTTTGTGTAAAGTGAGAGTGTGTGACTGCGGTTCGCTCTGTGACCCGATTGCCTGTAGTTTGGCACGTGCCGGAGGCTTTCGTTTACCTACTGTGCCGTCTCCTGAAATCAGTGCGGTTATTGTAGGGCAATTACCCTTTTCTCGACAGGGAATCGTGGGCAGGTTTGGGTCGGAAGGGACCTTAAAGATCATCTCGTTCCACCCCCCCTGCCGTGGGCAGGAACACCTTCCATTATCCCAGGTTGCTCCAAGCTCCCATCCAACCTGGCCTTGGACATTTCCAGGGATGGGGCAGCCACAGCTTCTCTTGGCAACCTGTGCCAGGGCCTCACCGCCCTCACGGGGGAGATTTTCTTCCCAATATTTAACCTGACATTTTCCTCTGTCAGTTTGAAGCCA
Source organism: Platyrinchus mystaceus (assembly GCA_035041135.1). Taxonomy (NCBI): domain Eukaryota; kingdom Metazoa; phylum Chordata; class Aves; order Passeriformes; family Tyrannidae; genus Platyrinchus; species Platyrinchus mystaceus. Next base: position 6,098,283 of record JAWWLV010000046.1, read on the forward strand.
CTCCCCCTTGTCCTGTCACCCCATCCTTTGTCCCAAGTTCCTCTCCAGCCCTCTTGGAGCCCCTTTAGGCACTGGAAGGGGCTCTAAGCCCTCCCTGGAGCCTTCTCTTCTCCAGGCTGAACACCCCCAGCTCTGTGCTCCAGAATCCCATATTGCCTCTCCCAGGGCTCTGCAATCCTTCTCGAAGTCATTAATCATAAAATCACAGAATCGTTAAGGTTGGAAAAGACCTCCAAAATCATAAAGTCCAACCTTTCTATTCCTTTTGGATACTCAAACTGCTCCTGGATGTATCACTGATTATATGCTTATATGCTGTGCCGAATTGGAGTCTGCTTATTTGTAAGATTTCAGAATATAACTGTGAGTAAATGCCATTTGGTCAAAGGGGAAACTGAAGCAGAGATCCCAACTGGTCTACTTGCCTTTTCTCAAAGCAATGTAAGAGCAATATAATCAATTAAGGGACATCTGTACTGCATTTTGCAAGAATGAAACAGGAATTCGTGCATGTCCTTTAACATCATTGTTAAGTTTTATTCCTCCCTGAGTAGCAGCAACACTTGAGATGTGTCCTCTTTGCAGGGGACTTAGGCCATGGTGGTTTAATTTATCTTGGAAGTATTTTTTTTTCCCACTAGGGCTTTCATTTGCCTTTACTTTTAAAGCCCATCTTAACTGATACCTTTTACATCTGATAAATGAAATTACGTGTAATAATTTTTCCAGCTGATGTTGTGGTTCTTTCTCCAAACCTAGTTCTAACCACTCCCCAAACAAGCCTGGTTGCTGTCAGATGGGCTTCTAAGAAAACCGGAGGCAGCACCAAAAACTTGGGTGGCCGCAGCCCTGGGAAACGCTATGGATTTAAAAAAGTAGAAGGTAGGTCTGAGCACCTGCTGGGTCTTATTTGCATTTCATTGGGTTCTTCGCAGCTTCTCCCCTGGTACTCATCACGTTTTGAGTGTTTCAGGAGGAGGTGGGCAGGGCATTTTCCAGGAGAAAGGAAAGGGGAGGATCAGTGAAGCCTGGTGATCGATGTGGGAGGGCGGGGTGAGTCAGCCTCCCACCCCAGGAGCCCCGCCGGCCACCGGCCAAAATTGCCTACAGAAAATGTACTTTGGTTTATCCTTTGCCTCTCTGGAGCACCCGAAGGGAGGGAACGCTGTGGGACACCTCATAACTGCACTGCACTTTCCCCCCACGCTGGGTGGAAAAACTGAGTTATTTTCCATGTTTACAAAGGAGAGAATTACGAGGCTTAGCAGAAGCCAAAGTGCAGATTCTTGCAGCTGAGTGCTCAGTAATTATTAGCTTTGCTGATGGAAACATATCGATGTAAAGGTAATAAAAAAACGCCTTCAGCAACCAGAAAATGCCTTGTACCCCAGAAGGAATCTTTTCACACTTGACTTTCTGCCATGCTCTCTATCAGTTGCCCCTTATTTCCTGCTAACAGCACATTTGTTACGATGCTTTTAGCATTTAAAGCAATTTTTCCTAGGAAAATGCCCAGAGAAAGTTGTGATTTGTAATTCCTGGAACAACTTGTGTTCTGCCAGGCCTTTGGGGAGCTGTTTCCCTGGAGTCTGACCCTGTCACTCTCTTGCAGGTGCCTTTGTCCACGCAGGCAACATTTTGGCTACACAGCGGTTGATCCGCTGGCATCCCGGCGCTCACGTAAGGCCTTTTCCCTCTCTTTTCTTGTTCTCAGAGAACAGCAGCCCACACAGAGTCCCACACCCACTGCCTCCTCTCTTTAAGTCTCATTCTTAATGCTCATCCCTGTGTTCTGTATGTCCTGACATCGGGGTTTCATCACCTGGTATTTGTTGGTCACGGAGCCTGCTCAGAGCCACCCGTGTCCGTGGGACTCTGGGGAGCTCTGCAAGTTATGGATATCCCAAAACACTTCTGTGGCCTGACTGGGCACTTGTGCTTCAGGGTGGAATGGATGTCTCCTCCCTCGTACTGAGCACCATTGCAAACTGATTGCTTGGAAGCAAGTGGTGTGGCTTTTGTTATTTTAAAATACAAAGCAACAGATGCTGTTGAAGCTGGGATATCAAACAAGGCAGACCAGTGATCAGATCTGCTTTGCCTGTGGGCTTCCAGCCCCTGCTTTCTAATGCTCCTCATCCTCTCCCAGGTGGGGATGGGCCGTAACAACACCCTCTACGCCCTGGAGGACGGGATTGTGAGATACACCAAGGATGTCTACGTGCCCCTGCCCCGCAGCAGCGAGAGCAGGGACGTGATCTGCCGCCTGCCCAAAGGAGCAGTCCTTTATAAAACCTTTATCAATGTCATCCCCAACACAGAGGTAGGAAGCTTCAAACTGGTCACCATGCTCTGAGCCTCCTGTGTCACACAGGCGTGGATGGGAAGGACAGACCACTGCAGCTGCACTGGCATCTGAGGATGAGACTATTCTAAACTGGAGGTACCAGTTTAGGACTTGGTTTTGCTCCTAAAGCACGGGTGGTCAGTGTTCAGGCACTGGGATCACCTGCTGGCATTTGTAAGAGTGTTTAATAAATGCAGTGGGGCACTGGGTGAAGGTCTTGGCTGATCACAGAATGTGTTATGTTCATTTAGTATCTGGACAGTCTGTTCCACTGTGCCACTGGATGAGTTCCCTCTACAGTCACTCTTATGTCCCACTAATAATTCCCTCTATTTTTACTCATTTTTAGTCATTACTGTTCTAATTCACAATACTGCAGAACAGATCCTTTTCCACGTGCACCTAACACTGTGTTCCAGGAAGCTGGATTTTTCCTTTTGTCTAACTCACCTCAATGATTAACTCAAATACCTGAATGTTCCATTCACTGGCCACGTGAGGCAAGTTCACAGGCATAACTCTAACTCATGACTAAGTTCTGGGGCCTGGTAAGATACCAAAGTCTGGGCTGGCATTTGAAGCTCAGCAGCTGGAGGTGTGTTGTAAAGCCATAATCCAGGAGACTTATCTTTTTATCTTGGAGTCGTTACGTGATGTTTTTGAGCTTATATTGCTCGAAATAAAGGAGCCCAAATGCCTTGTGGCCAAACGGATCTCATTTTATCTACGGGTTGGTAAACAATTTGAAACATTGACTGTGCAGTAGAAAACAGGTTATCAAAATTGGTGGTGTAAGGACACCAGTGTTGACATTATTAAACAATTCTTCTGCTCTGCAGAAGACCAGGTGAACTGGGTCAGCCACACGTGTCCACCTGTGCTTCACATTCTTCATGGAGCCACCAGCTGTTGTGTCCACAAGTCTGTCCTTCCCCTGACTGCAAATCCAGTCCCGTGGTTCGTCTCAGTGGTCGGTGTTTGCACACAGCTGGTGACACACACCCCCCAGAGCCTCTCCAAATCCACGTCTGAGGCCTGTACAAACCTGCTGTGGGTGACAGGCCCGTTGCTGCCAGAGCACACAGCGATGATCCTGCACCTCCAGTGCAGATCCACTCACAGTGGGGATCCCCACCTGGCAGCCAGTACAGGGATACGGTAAAACACTTGGTAACCTACGAAACGAGTGAAGTAGCACGACACCAGGAGCATCTGAGGTCTGATCCTTGGTACAGCCAGCAGTGCTGCCTCACTGAGGTACAATGTGCTGCTCCTGAGGAGCTGTGGCCGAGCAGACTTTCCCCTTGGCTTTGCCCCGTGCAGCTCCAGGAGCTGGTCCGTCTCCTTTGGTAACAGTGTTTGCCAGAGAAGAGCAAGCACATATCCCTGGTTGCTCTGCTACTGGCGATGGCTCCGTGGTTGTCCTTGTGCTGCAGGAGGGATGGCAGTGCTGGCTGGGTCTGGGCTGATTGTGGATCTGGGTGAAGGTTTGGCCGTTCCCTGTGGAGGGGAACAGTGTCCCAGGCACTTCTGTCGCTGACAGCACAGGAAGCAGCAGCAGGCTGAGGCAGAGGCCTTACACTGCCGTGTTTCTCTGAGTTTGGTAGCTGAGCGGGGCATGGAAAGGGTCTGGAACACCACATCTGTCCAAGGTCTCTGAGCTTATTCCTGTTCCTGAGAAAGCTGGAGGATGCCTCAGAGCGTGTTCGTAGGGAGGCGGCATCTATTGAGGAGAGAGGAAGAGCATTACAGCAGATCAGAAATAACCAGGAGATTATCCCACCTCTTCTTACAGAGCGGATGACAAGGCTCACAACCACCACCAGCCTGAAAATTAAGCCCCCGCAGCCCCCAGCACAGCCGGCTGTTGGCGGGGGAACACCTGGAGACAAGCTTAGCATCAGTCTGCAACACAGCACAGCAGAAACCTGCCCCCCTCACACTCTGTGCCACGCTCCTGTTCTTCCCTGTTCCCCTTCAAGGACTTGGCACAAGGCCAGAAAAGACTTGACTTTTGTTAAGAGAGGACTGTTATTTGCTTTCCTTTAACCAGGGCAAAAAAATCACTGGGATTTACACAAGCACCTACAAACCAGGCTTTCTACCCAGGCTTCAGCATTGAGTCTCACTGCGTAGCAGCAGAGAAGAACCTCCAGGCCTTGTCACATTTATCCTGGCAGAGCTGGACTAGCCTTCACCCCACAGCACGTGACAGGAGTGGCCCAGGGATGTTATCAAGAGCTCCCATTGCAGTTCCTCAGCTACTTGTCCGTGGGGATTTACTCTCCTGTTCTCTCAGTGCTCTGGTTTCATAGAATCACAGAATGGTTTGGATTAGAAGGGACCTTAAAGATCATCCAGTTCCAACACCCTGGCATAGGCAGGGACACCTTCCATTAGGTCAGGTTGGTAGTTTTAGGGCAGGTATCGTTAGTTACAGCTCCAGACACTGAGTGGCAAGTGGTGACCTTATGGCACAGCTTTAAGAGCTCAAAATCTGGGTAAATCAATGAACTTACAGTGCTCTGCTCAGAGTTTCAAATGTTTTTGTTCTGCTTTAGGCAACGAGGTCTCTGTTAACGGGAGCCTCTCAGGATGCTGCTGCAGGACCTACTTGGCAGGTGCACTTGCTGTTGTATCCAAAGTATCATAACAGGAAAAGCCTCCTGCTCATAAATAAGCCATAAACACTTAAAGGTAATAGCAAGGGACCTCCCAGGAGTGTCCTGCAGGGAGAAGGGAGCAAGAAGCCATGGAAGCCATAGAGATCCAAAAATAACACTCCCAGCTTGGACTTGTATGGAGCAGGTGATCCGGAGGGCCTATCCTTTCTCCCCGGGGCTCTGCCCTGCCTCCCAGCACAGGCATTTCTGCAAACACACCAGGGGGGAGATGGATCATTAACCAGCACAGATGTACACCAAAGGAGCCTCCCAATACACTTTGTGCTTTCCCAGAGATAAAGGCTATCAGGGAAAGGCAATCACAGAGAACAGAGTCCTCAGCTACCACCAACTGCTGAAGCAAGACACAGATATGAGCCAGAACAGGGACTCTGCCAGCCCCCTGGGCAGGGAGGGGGAGCTCACCTCCTGGGATGGCTCTGCCCACAGCCCAAACCTCTCAGCAATCATCTGATGGATTTCCCGCTGGCGATCTTTCTTCCGCACGCTCTCGTAGCTCGGCAGGCGGGGCTGCTCCCAGGAGGGGAGCCGGTAGGTGCTGGGGGGTCCAACACAGAAGAGCTCGTCTCCCTAGACATGCCCATTCCAGAAAAGAAGGGTCAGTGTGACAGTGGCTTGCTCTCTTCACTGGAAGTTCATGGCCTTGTGCACTTTGAGTTACTTCAGGGTTCAGAGTTGTAGGTGCCCTTACTTCAAACCCCAGAGAGGAAATCCCTCCCAGGAAGCAATTACACCTCAACCTGCTTTGAAGGATCCGAAGCCATCTGGGATCTACCTGGCACTTCATGCCCAAACACCTCAGGGCACCACGGTGTCCTCTGCAGTATCCCTGCCCCTCACACCCCACCTCCCCCTAGGGTTTTACCTACAGCAGCACTTCCCAAAGCTGTGGGACAACACCAGAATATGCTGTCCAGCACCTTCTCCATAGGTGAAGCCAGTCTTTTCCCAACCTCATGAGCATCTTTGCCCCCATTCCCGCCCAGCTCCCGTCAGAGATCCTGCCATCACCTGCATGCCGGGGTTCTCGGCAGCGCTCTCCAGCCGGGAGGCTCCACGCTGGGGTCCCACCAGCCGCTGGCTGCTGCTGAAGTAGGGTGGGGGGTGGTCCTGCAATGAGGAGGACATGAACAAAGTCAAAACCCCTCATGTCCTGCCTGGCAGCTCACACGGGACAGCCTGGGAAGCGGGACTCTGGCAAAGGAAGAGCTGCTCCCTCTGTCCATCTGGCTCATGCAGCTCTCACTGCTCACAGTCTCTGCCTGTTCCACAACACCGATGGCACAGGCACATCCTCTCCGGCAGCACAGGGCCTGCTGGAAGGAGCACAGCACAGCCAGAGGGACAGCCTGGGCCCAGGGCGGGGTTTCGTTGAGACTCAGCAAAACCATCTCTGGGGGACAACAAAACCCAACCCAGTTATTCCACTGGTGTGGATAAGAGCTCCGTCGCGTGCTCAGGGTTACAGAATTTTTAAACTCTTATCTACCAAGGTTGTCATTTCAGGATAATGCAGCAGGCAAATCTGCAGGGCAATAGCTGTGCTGCTCCTGAGCAGTCTTGCTCCAGTTAAACTGGATTCCCCGTCAAGGTGTTGAGCAACAGTGAGCAGAAATCCTGCTCACAGAGAACGGCCCCTCAAGCCAGAGCCAGGACTTGAACCTTGGCCAATCCTTGCTCCCAGAAAACCCCATCTCTGCCAGCAGGAAACAGATGAGAAGCTCCCAGGGAGGCACGTGAATGACTGATTTACTTTTGCTCTTAACAACCAAGGAACTGTTTGTCTTGGCCCTACAGCACAACTCTGGAGGCTGCAGGAACACAGAGCCCAACTTTGGTATCAATAACTGATGATGAAAAACCAGCGCAACTACCCCTGCCTGAGAGCTGCCTCACACGCTACAACTGCTTCACTTTATCTGATGGAAATACATCCTCTACGCGTTCCCTTTCTGTGTATAGTTCTTTGCACCCATCTTTCCCACACAGCCCTGCTTGAAACTCCCACCCCAGAGCCAGGCCCCAGCACGGTGCAGGCTCTGCAGCTCAGGATGCATCCTGCACTGCCTCAGGGAGCAGCTCCACAGGACAGGGATCATGGCAGCAGTGAGGAAGAGGGGGAAAGGAGCAATGAATCATGGCTGCACCATCACTGCAGCCCATCCCCACTGTGATTTTTGCTGGGGACTTCCCAGCCTGCACTGGACTATTAGATTTGCCTTTCCTAGCACAAGTTTCTCCATCCCTTGCTAGCAAGGCTGAACATCCCCTCCTCTCCCAGGAACTGTGGAGTCGTACCTGCAACCCTCCCCTCAAGAGCCATCCTGCAGCTCTGGAAACTGAGCTTTCCCCAGGCAGTCACCACCATAAAAGCAGTGCTGGCTGCACACGCTGCTCTTTTTCCATCAGCTTCCCCAGTTGAAAGCCAGCCCCAGGAAATTAGAGATGCGAGTGAAAGGGCTTTGTGTCTCACTGCTCCTTCCCTGGGAGCTGTGCACAAGAGAGCCAGCAGTCAGGGATGTGAGTGGCTTTGTCTGCCTTTGCCCTCAGCTTCCAGCCCCCTTCCCTGCTGGGCTCCTTCCCTGTAAAGCAGAGCCCAACCCCACACATGACTGTGCGGGGGGAAGAGGACACCCCCTGAGCTGCGTGGGGAGCAGGGGGACCTGTTAGTGTCGGGCCTTGGAGAACCCCAATGGCACATCCAGGCAGGACTGGGTGGGTGGACGGATCTCTGGGATAGAGTGGGAGCAAGGAGGCAGCAGAGCCCAGCTCATCCATCAGCAACCCCAGCCAGGCTGCAGGAGGTGAACCTGGCAGTGCAGCCTCACAGACCCAGCACAAGGGAACAGCAGCTCAGGGAGGGGGGGCAGACGGGGACTCATGAGCAGGAGGAAGAGAGGGAGGTCTCGGAGGGCACTCACATACTGGCTGGGGGTCTGGAACAAGCGGCAGGAGCAGAGGAACTGGCAGCACATGGGGTCCCGGTGGTACAGGAGCAGCAGCAGGATGAGGATCGCCACGATGAAGACGGAGGTGGACACCGCTGGCGGGGGAAAGGAGCGGTGAGAGCGGCGAGTGACCCGGTGGCCCGACGGGCCCCTGGGCCTCCTGCCGCTCGCCCTCGCTCCCTCGGCTGCCGCAGCACAGAGCAGCTTGGAGAAGCCCTGGAGAAGCCGGTTCCACCTGCTGCCCGTCCCAACGGCGCCAAAGCCCCTTTGTGCCCAACATCTCTCTCTCT
>JAWWLV010000046.1:6106651-6119615 GCA_035041135.1 Platyrinchus mystaceus
TCTCTCTCTCTACGAGACCGGGAAGAACCTGCAGAGCCGGGGCGGGGGCTCACCCCATCCCGAACCGCGGCAGAGGGGACCGGCCCCAGGCGACCCACCCTGCCCGGGGCTATCGGCTCTCTCAGCACCACGGCAGGGTGCCGGCTCGCCAGAGCTCCTGTCTCCGGGAACCCGCGGCTCCCACCCGGCCCACGCTCTGGAGTCCACCGGCACCGCCAGCCCCCACCGGCACCGCCAGCCCCGCCACCCACCCCGCTCGGCCCCCAGCCCCGGGAGCCAGCGGGACCCCGCATTAGCACCGGACGCTGCAGCGATATCGCCAAGACCAGGGGTATCCCCTCACCGGCACAGCCCGGGAAGCACCGGCAAAGGCCGATCCCGCCCGGCGGCCGCCCCCGCCCCGCTCCCGGCCCCAGCGGAGCCCCCGCCCGGCACTCACTGGCGGCGACAACGATGGCCAGGACGTTGCTGTCCATGCCCGCGCTGGCGGCCGCCGTGTTGCCCGAGGCGTCCCCGGGCTGCGCCATCCCGACCCCGCCGCCGGCAGCCCCTGCCCGCCGCCCGCGCCCCACCGGCCGCGACGGGCGGGGCGGGGCCGGGGCGGGCTCAGCGCTCCCGGGGCTCCCGAGCCGCTCCCCTCCGCATACGCGCCCGGGCCAGCCCAGCTCGTCCGCGGGTGCCCCGGCCCCGTGGAGGGGTTAAAGGAGCCCCGCGGGGCCCCCGGGATCAAAGACACGCGACAGCCCCAGCGCTGCCCCGCTCCTGCTTTGCTGGGCTGCGAGAGGCTCCTGGCCCCGCAGGCACCAGGAGGTGCCCGCTCGTTAACTAATTAACACCTTAGTTAAGTGCCATGTCAAAGCTAAGTAGCCCGGCACCCGCAGGGCACACGCTGCCAGGGTGTAACCGGGCTCAGCCCCCGGCTCCAGTCTGTTCGTGAGCTCTCACCCTCCAGCCACATGCTATGAAAATCCCGAGCTTGGTTTTGGGTCATACATTATCCACACAAGAGAGGTCACTCTGCCCCAACACCCTCACACCACCTGCTCCGGTGCCCAGGAAGGATTTACACCCTCACCGGATGAGCCCAATCTTCCCTCACCCTTCACCCCTTCCAGACCACCACAAAAACTTGATACAGCACTGTACAGATATAGATATATTTGTGATGATGTTGCATATTTAAGACAACTTTACATAATGCTTCTGACACAGAGTTTTGGCATCCTCCCCTGTGTGGCACCTCTCCCCTCCCACATCCCTCCACAGCTCCCGGAACATCCCAGGCAGGAGTGGGCACAGGAAGGGTAGGCTGGGTGCCAGCAGGTACCTGCCCTCACATACCACGGTCTCCATCCTCTCCATTTAACAACACACCTCTTGCAGCACCAAGCATCCTTAAATCTGGAGACTGGGAGTGCGAGACCTGCCAGGCGGGGGGAGATGGGACACAGGAAGAAGCTGAGGATGGCACAGATCCATGGAGACAGCAAAACCCCACCAGCTCCTGAGACCCTGCCTTGAGCAGAGGGTTGGGCCAGACAGGCTCCAGATAATCCCCAGCTGTGATGTGTCTTTCCAGGGTGAAACCAAACCCAGACTTCTCCAGGCAGCATCAGTCTTGGAGAAAAGAATGTTGGAAGCAGGCATCGAGGACATCCTGGGAGGACAGCGGGGAAGGTGGATGCTCCACTGCAACCCTTCCCAGGAGGAGGTGGCGTCTCTTTCCTCCGGAGCAGGGGGAAGCAGAAACAGCAGAGAGCGGATGGAGCCGGCTGGACCTTGTCTTGCCTTTTGGCTTCTTGTCCAGGGAAGCACAGCAGGTCCCGAGAGCTTCTGCCGATGCAGGAGAAAAGAAAAGGTTGGGCAAAGGAGCTGTGACATGGGGCAGCCCTCCAGGCACGGCAAGCTGCTGTCTCATCCGCAGCAGGACGTTGGCCTCATGGATGATGTTTTGGCAGGGGATGGGGGCATCCCTTTGCTGGAGTGGAGATGAAAGTGACCAGGTCTACAGCGGCTTGTTGGCCTGGAACCACGCACTGAGCTCTCCCTGCTCGCTGTCACACAACACACCAGGGCTCCAGACATTTGGCACAGTTGGGCAGCTGCCCCGTGGGACAGGCAGCACCCCACAACCTGGGGCAACCCTGCCCCAGGGCAGCAGGCTGCGGGTCCCCAGCAGCCCCCAGCAGGAAATGGGTAAACGGCAAAACAATAATAATAATAATTAATAATAAAAAAATATGTAAACGACCCAGCACCCTGTCCTGTAGCACCAGGACACCCAAGAGAACAAGGTATGTTACAGTCTGAGGGGAGATGGAGACACAAGGATTTCCCGGCCAATGCGGGCCCTCGTCTCTATTGCACTTTGCATCATATATATTTCTTTATATATATTTATAAAAATACAAACTAAAGGGCTGGGGTGGAGGGGATGAGATGCAAGCCCTGGGCCAGCAGCAGCTCTGTGCACATGGCAGGCTTTGACCCGTTCTGCTTCTGCCTGTCCCCAGTCCCTTGCCAGCCTGCTGGGGGGGCAGCCAGCAGCAACAGCCTGGTCCTGCTGAGCTCCAGCCCAGGACTGGGCAGGGCGCTGAGCTGGTCCAGAACCTGCCCACTCGCCAGCTGTCCCTCCCTCCCTCCCACATCACCCTTTCCTGAGGCTCCAAGGCCTGAAGTAAAAAACATACAGCTCTTCCCAGGCGCCAGATGTGTCCCCGCAGGGACATGCTCTCCCTGGCCAGCAAGGGCCCATTCCTGGGGAGGTGGGCAAGATCCACCTCATGCCTCTCCCTCTGCCCAAAACACCCCAACAGGAGAAGGTTTTCCCCTGCCTGAAGGTTCCCATTCTCTCTTCTTCGAGTGATTACGGTGCAAATGGCACAGGGTGATGTTGTCCGGAGACACCCCACGCCAGAGACGGAGGATGCTCCTCGCTCCCAAGGCCGCCCCCCGGCTGCTCCTGCTACCTCAGCCGCCCGTCAGGTTTGACGGGCCCCAGTTCCGATTTGGGGTCCGGGGAGAGGGAGCTCCAGGAAGTTTTGCTGCAGGTCTCCAGGGAGGTGCAAGAGGAGGGGCTGCTGACACAGACATCTGCCACGGCCCAGAAGGTGCCGATGGCAGCGTCGGCCCAGTCCTCCAGTGCCTTGCCCGTCAGCCGTGCCTTCCGCGCTGCGTCCTCCTCCGCCGCCTCGGAGCGCGGCAGGTTGAGGATCCCCCCCAGGCCCTGGAAGTTCTGATCCATGTACTCGTTGCGGGGGGGCCCACCATGCAGCCAGTTGCTATCGTCTGGGCAGGACAGGGAGAGAAGAGAGAGGGGATCAGCAGCGCAGCAACATCCCTGCAGGTCCTACCTCCCGCTCCGGCAGGGCACAACACCTCATGCCTTTCCAATCCCACCTCCCTTCCAGCCCAAGGACTGGGATGCTGCTGCAGGAAGGATCTGACTGACCTGCCAATGGGCCTTCCACAGCTGCCCAAAGGCCCAGTTTAAGGATTCACGTGGGCAAGGCGACACCAGCAGAAATGGCTCCTGCCTTGTCACCAGTTGCAGCCCAGAGTCCAGCACAGGGGGATGCACCTTGGACCGCCCACAGGGAAACCCTCCTGTCCAGCCCCAAAGCTCCAGAGCATCCTCACCTTTCCTGAGAGGCTGCTTGCGGTTGAAGGTCTGGGGCACCACCAGGAACTGGTTCTCCCCCAGAGGCTCCCAGAACTGGAGGAGGCGGATGGTCCAGATGCCGGGGCGCAGCGGGTGGTTGAGGGGGGGCTTGTACTGGGTGAACTCTGCCTCGGCATCCACCGTGATGTCGTAGGAGGCAGCAATGACGTAGGTGGGGTCGATCCACACCACCGTGGCCGTCAGGTTGGTGCCCCGTGACCACTTCTGCATGGCCACCGGCTCGTCAAAAGGCCCCATCAAGCCTCCAAAATTGCGGAACAGTCTTTCTTTGGGGTCCCACTCTGTGCCCACCTGGAGGGACAGGAGGCACAGTGGGATGCTGGGCAGGGAGAGGTTTTTTTTAATCAGCTGAGGTTTTGTGTTTCACCTCCCTGAACTAGGGAAGGTATAAACCTAGAAGCCCAAATCAATGGGCAACCCACCCTCCATGGCTCATTTGCCTGCACCATGACAGCACTAACTCAGCCCTGGGAGGCCTCCTGCAGCTGCAGGTGCTGGGCACCAGAGACTCAGCTCCCCTTAAAAGATCCTCTGTAGGCCTGTTCCCCACTGATCAGCTCCACATGCCACACAGAAACCAAACTCCCAGACAAAGATTTGCTCTCAGACACAGTGGCAGCACTGTATCCCTCTGTCCCCATGGCGTGGGGCAGGTAGGGGAAAGGAGAAAGGGCAGAACAGAGTGGGAGACCCAGGGAACAGAGTGCCTCATTTACCTCAAGATTTTGCAAGCGGTTTGCCTGCCCTCCATGACCTGACAGCTTCAGAGCTCCTTGGGGCATCATCCACACCTCCAGGGACTCTGCCTGCCCAGTTGCCAAATTCTGCACTTCCTGCATCACCAGGTAACCCTGGAAACGGTCGTCATAGAAATATAAGTGCACACTGGAGGGGAAGCCCCGGGGTTCAAATCTGGATAAAGAGAAAGAGAGAGAGGTTGCACATCTGAGCATTGGCATCCTCCCAGCACGAGGTGAAGGCTGCCACTTGGAGCCTGGATAGAGCCCTCCAGCAAACACTCCACCTGCAGTGCTTGTCAGCCTTCACTGCTGGCGTGGACGTGGCTTTGTGGAGCCCCAGCCTGGAGAAGGCCGTGTAGAAGGTGAGGGTGACATCGCTGAGCCCGCTGAGCCCGTCCACGCGGTCGTAGACGTTCTCCCAGTAGGCCTTGAGGGCCGGTGTGTTGGGGGGGTAGCTGCCATAGAGGTGTGTGTCCAAGATCTCCAGCACCTCCTGATTCACTGTTGACTCGAACTTGCGGGCGAAGAAGGTGGGTCTGGAGAGTTGCTAGAAGAGCACAGGCATTTCTAACAGTGTTGGCTTTGCTCACTCTGCCCTCCCACCCCAGCAGGAAACACCAGGACCCATCCTGTCCCCTTTGAGGGCACAGGCTAAGGAGCAGCACAGCACAGCCAGCCTGTACGTGGGATCCTCTATGACAGGATCAGTGGGAGCACATCGAACGCTTACTGGTAATGCAGATGGGTTCCCATCTCTCCCACTGCCTCCTCCTTTCTGTGCTCAGAAGCAGCCATGTGTCATCCAGCTCCTTTGCTGCAGTCTCTATTCTGATGGGTCCCCACCCCGCAGAGCCGCTGCAGAGCCCTGCACAAGCCCTGGCCATGTGGCACAGCCTGCAGGATCAGGGCTCTGCTCTGGGCTCTGCAAGCCCAGGACTGCTGGAAAATCCTGCCAACTGCTCTTTTCAGAGCTGGGTCTACCTCCCCCAAACCTCCCGTGTTCAGTCTACATCCCCATGCACTGAGAGCATGGGAGACAGTTTGTCACAAGGCATTTTGTCCTGCTGAAAGCGCCAGCACTCCGGAGGGGTTTTACTGAAAAGGTATTTGCCCCAAAGTGATAGGATTGCAGGGAAAGAATAGGAAAACAGGAGAGCAAGTCTGGGAAGAGGAATAGCGCTGCAAGCAGAAGCCTGGCTGCAGGGCAAGACAATCACCCTGCTTCCTGAGTGTTCACAGACATGTCAACATTGAGCCCCACAGCAGCTGGAGAGCCAACCGGTCCCTTGCAGGGCGGGGGTGCAGCTCATGGGAACATGCACAGCAGCTGGCACTGCAGTCCAGGGTGCCCAAGGGGCAGCTCGGAGAGGAGAGAGACAGGGAGCAGGGGAGAGAGCAGGAGGAGAAAGGAGGATCTTTTTCACCTGTAGCCGGAGGAAGTCCTGGGGTTTGAAGTCATTTGGGGAGCACCCGCACCAGTCGACTATGTGTTTATATTGGCACTTACAGCCCAGCTTCCGGTTCCAGTTGGTCACTCGGAGGTTGTTATCGACCAGCGTCTCACAGGCGTGGCTGTTCTCCAGGACCGTGTGGAAGAAGGACTGTACACAGCAGAGAAGGGACAGGACACCCAGTGGGGATGGAGGATGAGTGGTTAATGGAGACCCCCACCCGTAGAGGAACAGGACAGACCTCAACTGCTTCTGAACAGAAGCTTATCCCTGTTCCCAGCACAAGGCAACATGTAAGGAACCAGGCTGTGCAACACCACCAGTCCTTATCTGGCCCAGAGGGGTGTCTGGACCTAAAGCAAGGCTGGACGCAAACAAGACCCTTGGCCTGTCTGATCCTCTCTCATATCTTTCATGTCTGGACAAGGAGAGGCACAAAGCAGAACCAGCAGTGCCCTTTGCAGCTACCCAGGGGTGAAGTGGGACAGAGATGTTAAGTACAGTGGTAAGCAAAGCCAGCCCGTGCCCCGCCGGCAGCACCCACCTCGGCTGGCAGGAGCGTGTAGGTGTAGAACTGGCGCAGCTGGGACACGAGCTGGTCGTCGGCATAGACCACGTACTCCACGAAGCTGCGCGTCAGCGAGAACCAGTCGGAGCCCCCGTCCACCACGATGCCCTCGGGAATGTGGCGCTCGCCCAGCCGCCACATGTGGGAGTCACACTCGTGGAACAAGCGGTCCAGGCCCTGCTTCTTGATAAACCTGCCCACGTGGATGAGGATGAGGAGTTAGGATTGGCAACCACTTTGCTAAGTGCTCCATGCTCCATCCTCCCCTGCCCAGCTGTTTCTGAAATCCCTCCTTTATCTGTTCCTTCAGCTCAGCTCTGCCCTGAGATGGGATTACCTGGCATTGTCTCGGCCATGAGACTTCAGGAAGTTCTTATCTCGGTATTTGGACAGGAACATCACCAGCTCCTCATTGGTCCTGAAGTGCAAATTAGGAATCATTAATGCCCCTGGGGGGAAGCAGCCAAGTAAACACTCACAATGCAAGAGCCACCAGACACACGGAGCCTAAAGCTGTTTGGTGGGTGCTGACTCAAACCCTTGTCATGTCACTGGGGAGACACAGATGAAGCCTCTCTGCCGTCTGGCACCTCACATGTGTGTTCCCCTGCAACACCCAGACCACAGGAAAAACAGCCTCCGAGGTACTGGCTCGGCTCCTCTGCAGAGAAGGGACCAGCCTGGCCCTGGAGCACCATCACCAGGACGTGGGTGCAATCTCCAACCCCATCTTCCTCTGCTCCCTGCTCCTCCCAAGGCTGCTGCACAAACAGTGCCATCTTCCTCCCCTGCCCCAGCAAGGTCCTCACCTCGTGGGGTAGTCAGTGGCACTCAGGTTGATGAAGAAGTCCCAGGGCCACTCAGAAAGTTCCAGCAGGTCCTTCATGCTACGCAGGTACATCTTCAGCAGGCTGGCACCTCCCCAGATGGTCACCATGCGCCAGGGTGTCACACGGATGTTGGGGTAGTGCCGGGCCAGCTCCACGGCCTCGCGATGGAGGTAGTTGGAGCGCTGCCAGGGAACAGGGCTCACCCTCAGCAGGGAGCTCATCCTCCTGGAGCCCTGCCCTCCTTGCCACTAGCCCAGGGTCAGCCCTTGCAGGAGCCTCCACGTGGAGGGGAGTGATAAGACTGCTTTTGGCAGGGGGGATAGACCCTGTTTCTGTGGGGTTTCAGAAATAGAGGCAGGAGGGTCACAGCTCCACAGCAGTAAAGACAAACCCTATCCAACCACTTCCACCCAGCTCCGCTCCCTGTCCCAGGGACCGATGCAGCACCGTTAGCACCCCCTCCCCTCACCCCAGCACACACCTTGTCGACATGGATGTAGAAGAAGTGCTGCTGGTGGTACACGGCCTTGATGAGCCGCTTCAGCTGGCGGATGGCCCTGCCGTGCACGACCAGCATGTAGGCGATGCGCACGGGCTGGCTGGGGGGCACCTGCTGCAGCCGGCTCTCGTCCCACTGGATGACAGGGCTCACCTTGCCTGTGCGGGGAGGGAGAGGCCTGTCAGCCACCCCTAGCCTTGGCATCCACCACCCATCCATCCTCCTGAGCAAGGGCAGGGGACAGCAGAGAAGCACAAAGAGTCAGGCAAATCGCAAACTGGCTGCAGTGGAAGTGAACGGTGGTACATCCCCCTCCTTGTGTTACACTGGCACTTTGAGGGAGGGGCCGTCCTTCTCTGTCCCCTCAAAACAGAAGATGCAACTGGGCAGGGCTCTGACCCCTGCAGCACTGTGGGCTGGGATGAACAGCCCAGCTTAAAGGAGGCTGGCACAGCTTTGATTGGATTACAGAGGCAGTGGTAATCTGGGAATCAGTGACAGATTGAGGCCGCTTGCTGCCAGGTGGGTCAGTGTGGTGACATAAGGAAGGTGGCCCACACGCCTGGGATATTCGTGATGCCCAGGGTGAGCAGGAGCACCCCAGCAGGACTCACCCGAGAGCTGGCAGTGGCGAGGCACAGACTGGGGCATGAGGCTGCCGGCCCGGTGCAGACACACCACGTTGGCGATCTCCTGTTGGCACTGCTTGGTGCTGGCGCGGGCCAGCGCCGACAGGGCGTCTTTGCCCGTGATTTCGCACTTGGGGGTGAAGCTGTTCTCGGTGGGCTGGGGAGCGCCCTCCACGCTGCCTGTGTCACCCTGCTGGAAGACGGCCAGCTGGGCCTCCCCGCGCAGCTCCGTCAGGTTCCTGCGGCTGGAGGAGTCCGGCGCGGCCGGCAGCCTCCACCCCGGTCTGTGTCTGGCGGTGACGGCTCTCACCACCTTGGACACCAGTGCCCCGGGGCTGTCCGGCCGGCCCCGCCACCGCCCGTGCTTCCGGCCAGCGCTGCCCCGGCGCCCGGCAGAGCTGTCCGAGTCCTTGGAGCCATCGCTGCTCTCGGGAAACCCGGCTTTTTTCTGCCGCTCCTGTTGCGGTTCCACGTGGATGCAGAAGAGAGGACAGACAGCGTTAACTCGGGCCTGCTTCCCACCGGCTCTGCCAACGTGCTCCTCGGAGCATCCCTGTTCCCAGTCCCCACAGAGCTCAGTGCTGCAGCATGGCAGGTGCTCCAGGAGCAACCGCTGTGCAGCAAAGGACATTACACACACTAAAACCCCAGGCTACGACCCCACAGCACCGTCCTGCATGGTCCTATGCCCCAGTTACAGGGACAGGCCAGCAAGGGAGACTTCAATTTGCACACCCCATCATCACAGCACCTGACATACACAGAAGGTCTTGCTCTCTGTGGCTGGGCTTGCTGCAGACTAAACTGCCATGGTGGGTTGTACCTGCACCAGCCACCCTCCAGGGTCCTGCCCATGCAGAGGCATCCCTGACAGTGGAGAAAAGCACCAGGCTGCACTGGCAGCCAGTGGTTATTTTACCAGGAGGCAAATGGGCCAGCCCTTCCCTGCCATGACCATGCTGTGAGCCCAAGCCCAACACAGCCAGAGTCCCAGGCAGCCAGAGCTGTGCTCTCTGGGCTGAAAGCACCAGAGAGGCATCAACCGAGTCCTGCCCACACTCCCTTCCCTGGGCCCCAGCTCCCTGCACTGGGCTGGGGCAGGCGCTGCCATCACCACCTTCCCTAGAAATCCAGTTACAAACCCTCCCATGAAGCCAAGCGGATGTCTAATTAATTATGCTTCGTTACCTCTGCCAGGCTGGCTGGTGAGCCAGCCCTGGGGAGAGCAGGGAGCTGGGAAGTTTGGATGCCATGCTCGTGGGAAAGAACTTTCCCAGCACGTGGTACCCGTGGGGCTGGGGCTGTGTGCTCCCAGATGACAGGCAGGCAGCTGCCTGCTCCAGCCAGGCCTCCCACGGCTCTCTCACAGCACCCCCAAACCCTGACTGCCCAGTCACTGTGCCAGGCACCACAGGGGGCTGCAAGGCATACCCAGGGGTATTCCTGGGTAGCAGCATCTCACGAGGATGGGCAGATGCCTCACAAGGACGGCGGGACTAAACTAGCCCCCAGCACAAGGAACCCTATGGGTGTAGCTCCTGGGAAGGTCACAGCCAGGAGAAAGCACACAGTGGAAAGGCTGGAAAGCATGTGGCATGATCTGCCTGCTCCACAGTCCCTGAACTACCCTTATTGTGGTGGCACAGCCTGCAGACCGTGGCCAAACCACTGCTTAAATCCCGAGGGGTTGGTTCAGCAGGGATGAGCCGAGTCCACTTTCACCCAGACAGGCGTCACGGGCAGCCCGAGACAGGCGGCGAACCCTTCATTGGTCACCACACAGGACCATCTGTTCCCCAGCTATAAACCTGTTTTCCCCACCAAGCACCACAGGAGGAGGCAGTCGGGAGGCCACAAGCGAGGAGCGACTCTCTCCCATGGGCTCAGTCCTGTTCCTATAGGAAGAGACTCACTGGTCCCACTCGCACCCTCCACTCCCCAACACAGCTGACTCCAGGGATTCCCCCCACTTGATGCCCACCCCTGGTTACAGTCCTGCTCATCCCCCTGGAAGGAGCCCCGTTCCCAGCTCACAAGCATGCCTGGCTGCCTTTCCCAGTAGGGAAGTTGTTAGAAGCATCGCCAGCTTTTCCGGAGCTGACAGCTAACGAACTCAAGGGTTTCTAATTACTGCACCACAGCAGAGTAATCCCTCCTCCCCAGCCTGGCAGGGAACAGCTCTGGCCACATTGCTCTGCCGTACTTAAGACTCATGTGTTGGACATTCAGTGAGACTCTCCATCTCCATCCCCTCCTCCTGACACACACAGATGACTCCAGGCACCAGCCAGAGGTCACTCAGAATCACAGAATCATTTAGGTTGAAAAAGCCCTCTAAGATCACTCAACTGTTAAAGCCACCACTAAAACATGTCCCCCAATGCCACATCTACACATCTTTTAGATACCTCCAGAGACTGTGACTCCACTACTTCCTCACCTAGCCTGCTCCAGGGCTTGACAACCTTTTTGGTGAAGAAATTTTTCCTAATATCCAACCTAAACCTCCCCTGGCACAACCTGAGGCTGTTTCCTCTTGTCCTGTTCGCTTGTTACTTGAGAGTCCTGCCTCCCCCAGTGTGACACTGCCACCCCACAGTGCCACAGAGCTGTGGGTCAGGTATCTATCTGCACCCAGTCCCCAGCACAGGTCCAACTGTGCCAGTATGTCCAAGCTCTGCCACTGTGAGGAGCAGTTAACAGCACCTGGTGTCCTGCAGGATTCCCTCTCTGGTTGTCTGACTCCAGTATCTGCCGCATACGAGCACTCATCAGACAAAACCAGCACCAAAACTTTCCAAAGTCATCAGAGGAATCCAGAATTAAAATGGCTGGAGTCAGCCCCCTAAAAACAAAAGAAAAAATCAAGGAATCTCTTCTCTAGAAGAAAAGACATTTCATAGGAAGCTTCTCTGGTAGCCACAGCACAGAGTGGACACCAACAGGCCCCAGAGAGATGCCACCTCCTGCCTGGAAGGACTATGGAGACGAGGAAGGGAAGAGATGTGACAGGGCTAAAACACTTCACCCCAGTGACAGAGCCTCTTCTTCAACCACAAGGACACTTGGTGGTTTGGGTTTTCCTGCTGCCAGCAGTGGACTAAGTGCTCCAGGAAGTTCATGCACTCACTCAGGAGCTGTTGGTGTCACCATGACAGAGGAAGGACTGCCCTGGTCCCTCAGGCTCCCACCTCTGTGGGGACAGGCTCATGCTGTCCACAGCAGGAATGGGAATTTCCCCTCCCATCAGTCAGTCTGGACAGGGATTGTGGCGTTTGATCCCAATGGAACAAGATAATTTGGTTTCCTGGAGGTAGGAAAATCAGTGTTGACCTGGGTGGATGGAGACAGATCCAGCTATTCCTGGTCTGCACACCATAAAGCATCTGCTTGGTGAATAGAGGGAGCCTGCAGGACCCCAAAATCAGGTTTGGGAAGAGAAGGGATGGATCCAAGCAGCACAGCCGGCTCCACAGTGCTTCCAGGACTCAAGTCTCCCTTTCTCCCTCCAGAGCCGGTCACAGCCCATTCGTGGTGGGGACGAGCTGTGTCCATTAGTGGGAAGGAGCCATTTACTCTGGCAATTAAGAGATCCCAAACTTCCCCAAATCCTTCTAGACCCACAAGGTCAGGCTCTCCTGGGAGTGTTCCTCTGGCTTTACCAGAAATGCCCTTAGGGGAATGATGACTCCTCCAGGTCTGGCCAAAATCAGAAGCTGCAGGAGGGTACAGAAACCTGCCATTTTACAAGAAATAAAGGTTAATTGGACTTTTCCCAGCTTGCTAATGGGTTTGGGCTGTCTGTAAAATTCAGCATCATTCTTGCCTTCTCCAAAGAGGCTCGTCAATTCCCAGGCCCTGGAGTCAGGGCTGCTGATGGATGCTGATGATGCTGCCCCTTTCCAGTCATGGGGACCCACAGCCAAACCTGTCAGCCACCCAGCTCAGTTCTGGGACAAGACATGGGGAATTCAGGCAAGAACCAAAGCAGAACAAGCCAACCCAAGAGGCTGCACAAGGCAGGAGCAGAGAAAAGCAGTACAGGATGGTGCAGAGGAAGAGGGAAGACAGGACAAGTGAAGTAATTTGATCAAGGTCACGGAAAAGGGAAAGGAGCAGTTGGGCACTCCTTGGTGCCAGATCAGTCTGCTCTCATGCTTGCAGTGCCTCTGGATCATGGGCAACTCCATGTCCTCTCTGTTGCCACATTTATTCCCTGGTTCTGTGTCAGTGATGGGTGTATGGCAGCACACGAAGCTGCTCATGGCCGTTTCCCATGGCCCACGAGCTCCTGGGGCTGGGAATTAACCTGCTGAGTGAGTGGTGTCACCTTAGAGACCTTCCCTATTGCAAGGGGCTTCCCAGTTCACCTTCTCACCTCTTTACTCTCAAGGAAAACTTTCTAGACCTGCTGACCATGGAATCACCCTCCACACCAGGAGGCTTCAGCCACTGGTCCATCAAGACACAGTGGGCTTGGACACAGTCACAAATAAATAAATAAATCCAAATAAGCAACCCAGAGACCAGGAGCTTTGTTTGAAGGTGGCAGCAACATCCTACAG